>JAMXDD010000008.1:108986-335007 GCA_024733475.1 Syzygium grande | reverse complement strand
GTCAATATATCAATTCTATATCGACGCTATCAAATTAATTTTTATTTTGAAAATAAAAATTTTATACCGTTATTAAATACTATATTTCATTCAAAAATTTGTTTAAGGAATAGGAATCGAAATAGAAATAGGACACAAGACATTCGCACCCTTAAAGATGTCATTGAAGTCAGAATTGCTGTGAAAGTTCCTCCGCACAAGGATGTGACATTTTTGCCTCTTCTAAAAAGTTTGCATGACGTCATTGCTTACATCTTCAAGGTGAAAATTACTTCGCGTCCCGATATGGATTACGACACTTGCTAGGTGTCTCAACGTGAAAAAATATGACATAATCTTTAGATCATATAAATCTATGTCCAGCTGAATTGTTAATATTGACACCAGAATCGTAAATTGGACCAAAATATAAACAAAAATATAGTACCAAAAAAAATCATAAACCTTTTGCATTGAAGTCAATTTAATCTTAAGTTTTTTTATACCAATTTAGTCTTAAATCTTTTGCATTGATACCAATTCAGGTCTTATACTTTTTTGCATTGGTGTTAATTCAAATCCCCATACTTTTGCATCAGTCTTAATTCAGCCCCTAAACTTTTTTTATTCTTGTGTCAATTCGGTCATTCCGACTAATTTTGGGTTGGATTTTGCTCATGTGGATCTTGGCCAATTATCAATGTGATATGTGGACAACTTTAATAATATTTTAATATATTTTTAAATTTTTATTTATTTTTTCTTTTTTTTTTTTTTTTTTTTTTCCCTCCCCCCCTCTTTCCTCCAGCCAATCGCCCGGACCGGTACGATCGGCTAAGGGCCATAAGTAGGCGTCGACTAGGCTTGCCCTCCGGCCAGCAAGGTTAGCCTCGCCCGGTGACGGTGGCGAGCCTCGCCATGGCTGGGTGAGGCCCTACCTGCGCCAAATCTGGCGGGTTGGGCCTACCCGACATGTGTTGCCTACCATGGGTGGTAGAGGGGGTGAGCCTCGCCCAGGGCCTCGGCCTTTGGTGGGATTCTTTGGTCCGACCAACCCAGCTCGGGAAGGAGGGAGGGAGGGTGAAAATAATTAAATAAAAATTCAAAAAAATATTAAAATATTATTAAAGATGTCCATGTTAGCGTTGGTGACCGGCCGCCGGATAGTCGATGTCCATCTGCAAAATCCGGCCAAAATTGGCGAAAAGACTAAATTTGCATAAAAACAAAAGGTTTAGAACTTAATTGGCACAAATATAAAAAGTTTAAGACCGAATTGACATCATAAAAAGGTTTAGGACCGAATTGGCACAAAAAAAAAGGTTTAGGACTTCTTTGGTACTTTTCCTATAAACAAACGGTTGGCCAAAATCAGGTCATGACAATATATATAACAAGCTCATTGATAGGTTATGACAATACAGTTAGCCCACAAGACTTGTCGATAGAATGTCTAATGAGCTTGTTGATAATGAATTTTTACCGAGCAGAGTTTAAATGGGGTATATGACACGTGGCAATAATCGATTGATTCAAAGCATGCATAGAAGTTGAAGATTAAGTTAAAAAGGATCCATCGACCGAGGGATAACCAGAGCTAAAGAATCCAAAGCAGTTACAAATCATCCTACAAAGAGAGCGTAAGTTGAGACAGTTGAAGATTTATCTTGCCGAAAGATCAAAACGCATAACGAAATGAATATACAAGAAGAAACAAGGAAAAGAGGACAATCATCAGCAATCAAGACATTGCACAAATCACAACAGCAAGTCAGATTTTGATTCTGAAGATTTGAAGATGAGAAGATTATTCGTAACAAATCAATTTAGATTAGATTTTGCCTAAATTTGAATTTGGATTTTGAATTAGATTAGGTTAAGCAATTCCAATGCTTATTTTTTATCTACAAAAGCTTTTCAGTCGTGTTTTGTAAGCTTTTTACTTTCTCAACGCACTCGATCATTTCCATTAACAGATTATCTTTGCCATCAGACATCGAACAAACATAGCCTCCAAGAATGTACACCATCTGCTCTAATTCGATAAAATTCATGCAAATTCCTTATTGTCTCCAATCTACTGTTTGTGCAATATTTAGTAATTCGGATGTTGCAAAGTCCTTGAGATTTCAAGGCATATTGGAGTCCATTTACTTTTGGTTTGGAGTCATATTTAACGATTTAATTAGCCATCGATCATCCTTGGTTGGACTTTAATCCCTAATTGAAACCATTGAGTTTCTAGCGACCATAATCTTACAAAAAATCCAGATTACAGATAATTACATGGGTCTTTCAAGGGATTCACACAATTAATTGTCCGAATACTCTTCGCCCATGTATTCTGTAGATCATGTGACAAGAAACTTATTTTTTTGAATTCAATTCCATTAGATTTGATAAATCATAATCGTTGATTTTGTGAGTTCTATGTGAATGAATCTCACGAAATCAACCGCTATGATGCATTTGATTCGCTGGATCTAGATTCAAGCAAGAATTTTCCTACATTATAACATCTCTTCTCAATTATGCGATTCATTAGTTGCCAATTTTATTTACTTCTCTTCTTAGATTCAGACGGACGTCTACTCCTTTTTGTCTTCTTCATTTCTTTGTTTAACCTTTCCGCTGTGTTTCGGACCAGGAGAAAATTGTGGGAAGAAACTGCGGAGAAAGAAAGCACATTGATTCTGCTGTTGGGAAGCCAAGAGAAAAGTGGAGTTACGGCCATTTCTGCAATCCCGCGATTTTGTGCATGACGATTCTGTCATGTTTCTTGTCAGCCATCCTACTCAAGTGTTTTAATATCTCAGCCATTTGATTAATGCGTGTCGTCAGCAGCTGGATTAGAAACTCTTCATTGCGTTGAATGAGCACGGCAAAATCACAGCATCGCCCTTCCTTTATTTATACGCTGCTTCAATCTTTCTCTGGTATCATAGGGAGACTCAAATGTCTCTTGGTCATGGCAATGATGAACCTATTGGTCCATTCAAGTAGGAACACTACTACCACTGAAATATCGTGATTTTATCCGCAAGAAAAACAGGAGTCAGCTTTGATTTTAGACCGTAATAATTTGAAGGTAACAATTCAAAGAAGTCAATAAATGATTAAATTATTGTAATGTTGATATGTTTATTATAGTGTTGGTAATTTACTTTTGGTGCTTGTAGACTTTTAGAAGAGTTGTTTAATATACTAATTCATTTGGAAGTTCATAAATTCTCGATAGTATTGGTAAGTTATTAACGAGTTACCTAATAATCAAGTTACTGATTATACTTTTTTAACATACTATTTGAGATTTACCAACAGTTATAGAAATCCAACCATAAGAAATTTTTCAAATTTTCCCTTGACTGGATCCTGAACTCGTCCTTGCCAACAAAAGAAAAAGGGGCGAAAAATAGAGAAGCCATGCCTATCATCGTCTTCTTAGGCAGGGAGTAGAGAGGGAGTCTCTTGCCACGTATCGGGTGTTGACAGGTACAGGGGCCACACCCATAATTGTCTCACTTGCAACCAACAAACAGCCACGATTTAAGTTTCATACTAGGTAGACTTGCAACATGTGATACGCTATAACAAAAGTCCAGCAGAGTAGCTACACTTGAATAGTCATAAGTGGTTAAACACCATGAGAATCACGTTTCACAGTACACCAACACTGATAATAAGTGTCCTAAGGGGCATGCATTTGATGATTTTCATCACAAATGTCCCCCCCTGGCCAATGGTGGCTTCGACCATTTCAACGCCCAAGTCAATGTCTTAGCTAAGCGACTGGGAAGACAGCTACTAAAGTAGTTGGGATGTAACTCCACTTCTACCTCAGGACTATTATGACTTTTGCTCAACAAATTAGCTGGGATGTAAATGTATTTGGGTTATTTCATTGTCTTGTCCTTTTCAATAGATAAATGCTATGTGACTTTTGCTCAACTTTTTGTAGAGACCATATGTTGCTGTTCGCTTAATCTTCACTGCTTTCATCTCAACAGTTTCTCGTAATTTTCTTTTGAAAAAAAAAGCCATAAAAAATGTTAACCTCAACACATTTTTTTTTCTTAAACTTATGTTTTTATTTGTACCATGTGACACATCTAACTCATTACGATTCTATCAAATACCGCTGTAAAAAATCCTACAAGGCTGCTTAAAAGAGCTGATGTGGCGTCCACGGGACTTAAGTGATCAAAAAGACATCGTTTGAATTGCTTATGTGGACCACAATGGTGTTTATCTATCTTGGCTCCTTGCCAAATCCGTGATCGTTTGACCAAGATTTATCCAAACCGAGCTTCAATTTAACTTAGGCAAGTTATTATGAGTTCAAATTGTTTCAAATCTGTGGTTGTTTGTACCGTCTGGTGTTTTTCCGATTTAAGTTTTCACCCCCTTTTATGGCGTTTCTCTTGCTTTTTGGTTGTTGCCCTTACAAGAGTTTTATTGCCTTTTTGCCTCGTCAAGATTCCTGTGAAGAATTTTTGCTTACTGGCTAGTATTTTATAACCCCACAGGATCCTACTTGTGTAAAGAAGACTTTTAAACTGACAATTTGTGTAAAAGAAATCCTACTTCAAGTTCAAAGGGCTTTTATCTCATGGCCAGTTCAAAAAATCTTCCGGACATAATTCAAGTTTGAATCGCACAGACGTCTCCTCATTGTAAAAGAGATATATTGACATCTTTAATGTTATTTAATAAAATTAGAAACTCGTGATCCTCAATCAATAAACTTTTATATAAGTTCAACTTTATGTGGGTATTCTTAAAAGTTTAACATCGCAATTTCTTCTAAGGAAAATAATTAATTGAAAATGGAATTTATGTTATTTTTGAAAAAAGCAAGGAAAATGGGGAGGATAAAAGTTCAAATGGAAAGTTAATCGATAAAATTAGCTCATATTTAAAGGTAAAGATGGAACGTTTTTCACGTTGAGACACGGACATGTCTAAGATTGTGCAATTATTATGTATGAAATTTTTAGCACCTCATCTTCTCGAATTTGACACATGTCGCGCAAGGACATCCTTTGTAAAACAATTTTTGGCTCCACATTGGTCGACTTAAAGATGTCACTGAATTCGACCAAAAAAAAAAAAAAAAAGATGTCACTTAAGTCAAGGATATGCTGCCAAAGTTCCTCACCTCAAGGATGTGACTTACGAGACGTTGGTATCATCTCCAAAAAATTTTTGTTTTGTCAAATCTCAAATTGGATATGTATTGAAAAATTTAATTTGCACCTTAGATTAAGACAATCCTACCCTTCAACGAAGTAAGGTTCGAGGTGTGCATACCTCGTTTTATGAGAGCATTCTGGAGTGTTATCTTGAATAGCTAATGTGCTCCGACCACGGAGGAGGAGAGAAGAATCTTAGCAGTAGATTTGAAATATCAAGTCGCACAATGTAACTCAACTTTGTTGATTAGAATTATTTGAAAACTAAGTATAAATGATACATGCAATTCAAGAACACTAGCTTAATGTGGGTATTCTCAAAACCTGAACATAACAATTTTTAAAGAAAAAAAATAATTAACTTAATATGGAATTTATGTAACCTTTGAAAAAACAGGGAAAATGGGGAGGATACAAATTTAGATGGAAAGTTAATCAAAGAAATTAGCTCATATTTAAAAAATAAAAAAAAAAATGAAAGGTTTTTCACGTGGGACAGCGACATGTCTAAAAAGTGCAATTATAAAGGGAATTATTGAGCACCTTATCTTCTCTAATTGTACACGTGTCACGCAAGGACGTTTTTCGCACGATACATTTTTGGCCCAACGTTGGGCTGACGTAAAGATGTCATTGAAATCAAAGGATACTGCCGAAGGTTCTCACCGAACCGAAGGATGTGACATCCTTGGCTCGTTCTCCAAAGATCGTATGACGTCATTACTTACATCCTTAACAGGAAAGTGGGGTTGCGTCTTGGCTGGCACTTGGTAGTAGGGGTGTCAATGGATTGAGTCGGGTCGGGTTTTCATGATACCCGACCCGACCAAATAATGAATATATGTCTTGGCGGGCCAAAAACAAGACCCGAACATTATATAGCCGCACAATTGGGTGGTGTTCGGTTGGTCGATTTGGATCGGGTTCGTGTTTAGAGATTTACTAATTATTTAAAAGTTCAAGATCCATGAGAACTAAGTAAGAAGGATATGAAAAGAAGCCGTTTGAAAGAGTACTCCAGTTACATAGACCCCAAAGACATCCACAAAGAAAACCTCTAAAGATAAAAGTAGGAATACCTACAAAAGGCACCATATTTGCTGGATCAACTTTTCACAAAAAAAGGCGGTTGGTAAGTAGTGTTTACAAGAAGAATGAGCATCTACATTGTGTAATCTTTCGCCACGGCCTGAAACAGCAGTTAGTGCTACTACAGGATTTAACATGACTTTCCAATACAGTTCTTGGCATTGTAAGTAAATGTATCATCAACTGCTCTAGAAAGGTATAAAGCTTTTCCAGTCTATGTTATTACCCCATAGCAATTAATGTGGGAAACATAAATGCTTGTACTTCTTAATCAATAACTTAATTCAAACAAGCGATCCTTGTTCGGACATGTACGTAATTACCTACAACTCCATTGTTCGAAAGATTAATCCTAGGTCGTCTAATTTGAAGTGAAAAAGCACGACGTTGTAATGATAATGCAGAGTTTGTAGAATCAGAATAGATCACGATGTCCCAAGGAGGAAACAGGGGAGAACAAAAAAGAGAAAGAAGGTCCATTTTGGTAGTCAACTCATCAAAACACCAGCCACCTCCGCTCTGCTCCATCTTCCACAGATAAAACTTTTAATAATACCTAACCTCCTAGCGCAAAAAAAAAAAAATTCAGCTTAGCAGAAAAGGAAGGAGAGCATGAGTTGCAGAGCCTTGATCAATGGAACAGATGCCAGCGTCCACTGCAAATTATTCGTCTGCTCTAGGATGAAAACAGACAAACGGAATTCAAGTGCATTAGATTGGTGTTGCATGCGTCGTTAGAATCCATCGGCCATCTTTCTGTCCAAAGCCTCTGAAAGTCTTCTTCTTGCCGATGATGTCGCGTTGGGCTGATCAAATGGTCATCGGTTCAGTCTGGGTTTTACCGCCCTCGCAGGTGAGCTTGAGGACCCGTGACGTCGATCTCGGCGACGCCGCTGAGGGTGATGTTGCCGGTGGCGGCGGCGCGGCAGAACCCGGGGAAGAAGAAGTCGGCGGCAAGGTCCTGGAAGAAGGAGCAATCTTAATGGTTTTGGTTATTGTTTGGGTTGGGCTTGGGTACCCAAGCCCAATAGATCCAAATAATACCCAATTCTTTTTATTGTTACCCAAACAAGTTGAGATCCAACCCGACCCGATAAGAAAATTTCGCGGTTCAGCCTCGGGTCTGGTTCGTGTTTCGGTTCGGTATTGTGTTTGGTTTTGACACCCCTACTTGGTAGGTGGTGACTCAACGTGAAAAGTTATGGAAGAGATAAAAGACAAGGGATATCGGCATGAAAGGGATACGAGAATGACTGAAGACCTCGCAACTCCCTCCCTAGGAGTATCGACGGTTCGATTTGATATGGATTTTCAAAACACCTTAACCGAATTAAATTGTTTGGATGTGCATTGACTTTGGACAAAATTGCGCCCGAATGAAATATAACCCGAATTGAAGACTCGGGTTTGGTTCGATTTTTCTTTATTGTAATATTAAGAAGAGATTTAGTAAAAAAGTAGAAAGAATGTGTAAATTGTAATATTAAGAAGAGACGATTTTAAGTTCGGTTTGGTAATCGAACTAAAACTATCCAAACCAGAATAAAAACACAGTTATTTTTTTCATTATCCGAACCAAGTCCAAATTGAACCGAATATGCAAAAAAATTTAATTCGGTTCGGTTCTAACACCCTCCTCATGATTTCACCCCAGTAATTTTTATGAACTTTGAGGGTGATTTTTTTGGAGAGAGAATTAAGGGCTTTTATCTCATGGCCAGTTCAAAAAATCTTCCAGACATAATTCAAGTTTGAATCGCATGCAGACGTCTCCCTGTTGTAAAAGAGATATATTGACATCTTTAATGTTATTTAATAAAATTAGAAACTCGTGATCCTCAATCAATAAACTTTTATATAAGTTCAACTTTATGTGGGTATTCTTAAAAGTTTAACATCGCAATTTCTTCTAAGGAAAATAATTAATTGAAAATGGAATTTATGTTATTTTTGAAAAAAAAGCAAGGAAAATGGGGAGGATAAAAGTTCAAATGGAAAGTTAATCGATAAAATTAGCTCATATTTAAAGGTAAAGATGGAACGTTTTTCACGTTGAGACACGGACATGTCTAAGATTGTGCAATTATTATGTATGAAATTTTTTAGCGCCTCATCTTCTCAAATTGGACACATGTCGTGAAAGGACATCCTTTGTAAAACAATTTTTGGCTCCACATTGGTCGACTTAAAGATGTCACTGAATTCGACCAAAAAAAAAAAAAAGATGTCACTTAAGTCAAGGATATGCTGCCAAAGTTCCTCACCTCAAGGATGTGACTTACGAGACGTTGGTATCATCTCCAAAAGATTTTTGTTTTGTCAAATCTCAAATTGGATATGTATTGAAAAATTTAATTTGCACCTTAGATTAAGACAATCCTACCCTTCAACGAAGTAAGGTTCGAGGTGTGCATACCTCGTTTTATGAGAGCATTCTGGAGTGTTATCTTGAATAGCTAATGTGCTCCGACCGACGGAGGAGGAGAGAAGAATCTTAGCAGTAGATTTGAAATATCGGTTGCACAATGTAACTCAACTTTGTTGATTAGAATTATTTGAAAACTAAGTACAAATGATACATGCAATTCAAGAACACTAGCTTAATGTGGGTATTCTCAAAACCTGAACATAACAATTTTTTTTAAAGAAAAAATAATTAACTTAATATGGAAGTTATGTAATCTTTGAAAAAGTAAGGAAATTGGGAGGATTCAAATTTAGATGGAAAGTTAATCAATGAAATTAGCTCATATTTTAATAATAATAGAAAATGAAAGGTTTTTCACGTGGGACAGCGACATGTCTAAAAAGTGCAATTATAAAGGGAATTATTGAGCACCTTATCTTCTCTAATTGTACACGTGCCACACAAGGACGTCTTTCGCACGATACATTTTTGGCCCAACGTTGGGCTGACATAAAGATGTCATTGAAATCAAAGGATACTGCCGAAGGTTCTCACCGAACCGAAGGATGTGACATCCTTGGCTCGTTCTCCAAAGATCGTATGACGTCATTGCTTACATCCTTAATAGGATAGTTGGGTCGCGTCTTGGCTGGCACTTGGTAGGAGGTGGCTCAACATGAAAAGTTATGGAAGAGATAAATGACAAGGGATATCGGCATGGAAGGGATACGAGAATGACTGAAGACCTCGCAACTCCCTCCCTAGGAGTATCGACGGTTCGATTTGATATGGATTTTCAAATCACCTTAACCGAATTAAATTGTTTGGATGTGTATTGACTTTGAACAAAATTGCGCCCGAATCAAATATAACCCGAATTGAAGACTCGGTTTGGTTCGATTTTCTTTATTGTAATATTAAGAAGAGATTTAGTAAAAAAGTAGAGAGAATGTGTAAATTGTAATATTAAGAAGAGACGATTTTAAGTTCGGTTTGGTAATCGAACTAAAACTATCCAAACCAGAATAAAAAACACAGTTATTTTTTTCATTATCCGAACCGAAGTCCAAATTGAACCGAATATGCACGAAAATTTAATTCGGTTCGGTTCTA
This sequence comes from Syzygium grande, assembly GCA_024733475.1. Lineage (NCBI taxonomy): Eukaryota > Viridiplantae > Streptophyta > Magnoliopsida > Myrtales > Myrtaceae > Syzygium > Syzygium grande. The sequence goes on along the minus strand of JAMXDD010000008.1, from coordinate 325,227 downwards.
ACACCCTCCTCATGATTGTACCTCAGTAATTTTTATGAACTTTGAGGGTGATTTTTTGGTGAGAGAGAATTGGATCATTTTCGGCTCACCAAATTCGGACCAGGCAGTCCTTTTCGTTTTGCGTCTGGGGTGTTCCGGGGATAAGAGTAGTAAAGGAAAGGGCGCACGCCCATGTGTGGCCCAAACATGGGAAAAGGAAAAAGTTATCGAAGCGAGAAGAAGAGGAGCGACAGAGCTTAGCATTGATTTTAATTTAAATTGTCGGAGGATGGAAAAGCTTCCGTCTATATTTATAATATATGATAGAGATTTTTGTAGTAACATGATTTTTATTTGGATCATTGTAATTTACCATTGTTTAAATCTCATGGCTATTGTTCATTAATTTTTGGTTATGGATATTTTTTGGAAATTTCGGGCCAAAGTTGAGAATGGTATTGGATTTACTCTATAATATAGAGACGGTTGCACCACCAAATTAGTGAACTGCTAATGGTTTCGAATTAGGGAAAATTTTACGGGGAAAGTTAGAAAAGGCGGTGCCTATCCTTGCTAATTATGCTTGAATACCTAAAGAACAACTTAGATCAACCAGTGTGACCTAAAAATCTAGCTTTAGCTTGTTTTCGTACCTACATTTCGTAATTTAATTTTTACAGGGGACTTGTTTGCAATCGGGATAATGAAACCAAAGGTGCTGAACTTTTGCCAATTATCTTTCGTCCGTGATCAATTTTTTTAAAAATCAATTGGATTCTTGAATTATATACATATTTTATATCAATTAGTTACTTGGGGTCACATTTGTAATTTCATTAATCAGTTTTTCTTCTCTTCCACCATCCCCCGCTTTGCAAACAACATATTTCATAGAATTTTATTGGGAAAATGACACAATTGATTCCCGAACTTTGGTCCAATGCGTAATATGATTCCTGAACTCTTAATTTGTTTAATATGATCCATGAACTTTAATCCAATGTTCAATGTGGTCCATAAACTTTTAATTTGTTCAATATAGTCCTTGGACTTTTAGGACATGTTCAATGTAATCCCTGAACTATTTGAAAATGTTCAATATTGTTCTTTCATTTGTTATAAGATCAAGGACAACAATGAACATCTTCAAATTATCAAGAGATTAAATTGAACATGTATCAAAAGTTCGGGGACTACATTAAATAAATTAAAAGCTCATGGATCACATTGCATATTTGGTTAAAAGCTCGGGAATCACATTGAACAAATTAAAAGTTCATGGATTATATTATACATTGAGCAAAAATTCATGTACCGTTTGTGTCTTTTTTTCCAATTTTATTCGATTACACTGTACACTAAATGTGTAAAATTTTCTTTATATAAGTAGATTTTATGAAATGACATATATGATTTTGATTTTTAGCAATAGGTTTTTTCATTTTGAGACTATATATGTAAAAAAAGACATTTTAAATTGACAACACGTGTAAAATGAATCCTATTTTAATGGACTTTTATTATGTAAAAGAATGATGTAAAATTTTCTTGGCACAAGCAAATTTTAAATAATGATACATAATTAATTTATACTTTTTGCGCGTAACTTTATTCAATAAACATATTTATATTCTCATTTCTAAAAAATAAAGATGTAATGTTCTTCACGTGCATCAGGAGACAGTGACATGCCTGAAGACTGAAAACTGTGCAATTATGTACGAAATTATTGGGCACTTTATCTTCTCTAGTTGTTCACGGGTCACGCAAAGACGCCTTTCGTACGACACGTTTTTGGCCCGACATGGGATGGACTTGAAGGTGTCGCTGGGGTCAAGGATATGTTGCCAAAGCGCCTCGATCTCCTCAACCCCAAGGATGCGACATTCTTGCCTCTTCCCCAAAGTTCGAGTGACGTCATTGCTTACATCCTCAAGAGGAGAGTTGGGTCGTGTCCTGACATGGATTTTGACATGTGCTGGGTGTCTCAGCATGATATGTTGGGAGAGATAAGACAGAAGCATCTCTCTGCATGGAAGGGATAACAGCGCGACTGAAAACCTTTTCGACTACTTCGCAATGGCAATTCAGTATTTTTGTGAACTTCGAGGATGGATTTTTAGTGAGAGAGAATTGGATCATTTTACCGGGATATGTTTTCCTCCTATGTTGATCAGAAATAATCTTTCTCCTATTAGATCATGATTAGTGACTGAATTACATGCTTGAACATTACCCACATGTTACTCTAATCATGTCAAACAATGAAGAAAACTAGAAGTAGAAAACCAAATCAGCCCACTCCTATTAGGTCATGATTAGTTCTATATCTGATTACTTTAGTACTTTGGTACAGGCATTTTGAACGTTTCAGACCATTATTGACCTTACTCAGCCTGTCCCAATCCAACCCAAAGTCACTTGATGGACAGGGACAAGCAGTGCTTCTTTTTAATCCTTTGTTTGCCCTGATTCCAATAGCGTCCCCATATATAGTAGAAGACAAAGAGAAGGGGTCAAACTGGCACCGATAGAAATTGGAATGAATGGTGGTTTGACCTCTGAGTTGAGCTCGTGGGAAGTAAAAAGAAAATCGTTGGCTGTGGAAAGGACGATGTCAACCGTAATTTTGATGTACTGTGCTTGTGTACCTTCTTCTGCTGCTGCTTCATGTCCTCTATTTCCCTTCTCACCATTCATTTAATTCGTGAGCCCCACTTTAGACATTATCTGATTTTTCAAACGTGTCTCCAGCCATGTAATCCTTCATTTTTCTGACATCTTCACAAAGATTGGACCTACTTGTGCTGTGACTATGGCAGTGAGTTATTAGATTGATTTGGACGTAAGAAATTTCCAATCTGTCATGTGTTTCATATTCGACAACCGTGTGCATGCAACTGTTATATCTACTGATTGCCCTGGATGTCATTCAGTCCGATTAAATAAAAAAGAGCAGAGCTCTATAAATAGTTTTAGCAATTTGGCTAATGTGAATTTATAGGGTCGTTAATTCATCGATATAGCAAATTCTCTTGTCATGCGATTGCTTTCTTCTGCCAAACACGCCATAAGGGAAGCCAAAGACAATTGTCGATACGCAGTCCCTGTAATGAGGTCGTTTCGTACAGCATGAAAAGAGTTGGTATGGCTTTCCTAAGGTGTTTGCCTATTCAGCAAATATCTCGCAATTCAATAGTTTTGAAGTGTTTACAACTGTTCGGAAAATGTTCCAGTCGGGTTCAAAATGCCTTATGTTCGAAACAGATTTTACTAAAACTCTCATATGCAACTATTCCATATAGAACTGCAACGTGGCGCAATTGCAGTACAGCGATAGCTATACCGGCCGGCTAAAAACAAGCGACCTTTCAAGTTCAGCCTTAACTACATGGACCTTAGGTAAGGACCCATGGACCACTCTTCATCAATGAATTGTTCTGGGTGGGTGGCCTAAGATCAGAAAAAGGAAAAAAAAAAAAAGAGACAGCTTGATCGCGAGAGAAAGGCCATTTACAATTTAAATCTGCTTATTACGTCCAGGGTGGGTAACCTGTCATTTATCATTACCTGAAATGTCATCTCAATGGCAGAGACAGTGCCATCTTTTTCTGTATCAAAGATTGCAAAGTTCAGCCGGTGATGTTACTCGATAAAGAAACAACAGGGTTTTGCATTTTAAGTGTAGAAGGGGAGAACCTATCAAGTGGTTAGATACTGTCACGTCACATCCTGATCCGATATATATTTTTATATTGAAGTCAATAAAAATCGACACGTGTCCATAAGATGATAAGTAAATAAAAAAAATCAAAACTAAGCTTCTGTTTTCTCTCTCTCATCTTCCTCCTCCGTCTACGGGCATCTCCTCCATTGTCACCGGCGGATTCGCCGGAGCTGCGTCAAAGCCGACCGAACAAGCCGTCGTCGCTCGCCCAGTCGCTCACGGCCTTCCATCGACAGAGCACCGCCCTGTCCTAGCTCCATCTTCTTGCTTGTCGATCCAGATCTGGCCTCGTGGAACTAGTCGCTGGGCTCGATCTTCCCAACGAAGAGCTCCATCTCCAGATCTGGAGGAACTCGCTGATGGTCCATCTCCAGGACGAACTCCAAATCCGAGGCCATGGCTCTTCGAGAAAACCCAAAAGTTTCATCATACCCACCGAGGAAGCTTCATTCCGAACAAAAAAGGAAAAACAGAGGAAGGCTGATGGTCCATCTCCGAGAAAACCCAAAAGTTTCATCATACCCACTGAGGAAGCTTCATTCCGAACCAAAAAAGGAAAACAGAGGAAGGCTGATGGTCCATCTCCAGGACGAACTCCAAATTTGAGGCCATGGCTCGTCGAGAAAACCAAAAAGTTTCATACCCACTGAAGCTTCATTCCGAACAAAAAAGGAAAAAACAAAGGAAGTTTCATACGATGGACGGGGCGGTGCGCTGTGGATGGAAGGCCGCGAGCGACGATGGCTCGTCCGACGAGCAGTAATGGTCGGCTTTGACGCAGTGCCGGCGACTCCGCCGGTGACCAAATGAAGGAGATGGCGGTAGACAGAGGAGGAAGATGAGAGAGAAAAAATAGAAGCTTAGTTTTGATTTGTTTTTATTTACTTGCCACGTCATGGACAGGTGTCGATTTTTTATTGGCTTTCAATACAAAAGTATATGCCACGTAAACTATGAGGTGGCAGTACCCAACCACCGAATACTTTCTCGGAGGTAAGAGTGTGACATCCTTGGGGAAGGAACTCTGGCTGCAGTCTTGACTTTAATGACATCGTTTTTAGTCGCCCAATGTTGGGCCAAGAAAGTGTTGTACAGAAGGTGTCCCTGCGCAACACGTGTACAATTCGAAAAGAGCCCTCAATAACTTCTTGCATAATTGCACATTTTCAAACATGTCCGTCACCCATGCAAAAAGGGGCAATTTTGTTTTATTTAAATATGAGTTAATTTCATTGATTAAGTTTCCGTTTACAATTTTTATCCTCCGCATTTTCCTCACTTTTCCAAAGATAACAAAAACACCAGATTCAGTTAATTCTGTTTTTCTTAGAAAAATTAGTGAGATTTAAGCTTGTGAGAGTACCCACATTAAGGCAAATGAATGTGAAAAATTTATTAATTGTGGATGACGATGTTCTCATTTTTACAAGATAAAGTTAAAAATGTCAATGTATCTCTTTTTACGAGAAGGAAACACTAGCCCAATCCAATAAAAACCCATTGGAATATTTGTTTGCAAAGAAGGGGATGGTGGATGAAAAGGAAAAAAATAATTATGTGTTCCACTTGTATCTTTATTTTAGTATATTTTCCAAATACACACATTTGTATATAAAAGTTATTTCCATAAAATTTCTGATGTCATAAAATTTGGAAATGAAGGCGTCATTCAAGGAAAGGGAGCGGTACATCATCATCTACAGCTGGAACTTTGGCTCCATCCACAATTCGGTGTATAAAAGGAGAAGAGCCATGAGAACATAAACTATAACTTCGACTTCAACCCCGTAAAAATACTTTCTCTGCTTTCAGATTTTACCTGCTCACGAGACAGCGTAGCAAAGAATTCTCATAAAAAAAAAAAGGAGATGGCAACAACTTCGACTTCAACCCCAGAAATTTCAACTGATCCATCGCCACCATTGGATCCATCGCCAGGTATGTTCCGTCCTTCGCTTAGTTATTCGATTTGATCCTTAAGGCATAAGGCGATTGAAAAATTGGAAATTTTTTCGCTTTTTGAGTGTTGATTTCGAAGTAATATAAGCAAATATCATGAACAACATCATGGATAGATAATGCAATGAAAATTGAAACATTTCTTTATTTATTGCTTAATAAGTGTCCGGACACTTTTTTTCAAAATCCTAAGGGAAAAAAAGGAGAGAATGTGAAAGAAGAATAATTTCCATAGAGGTTGAGGGCATGTATGGTACAACAAAAGTTTCCAATTACGTGTTTTCCTTTCAAAATTCCCGATGAATATGCATTTGGCAGAAGTTTTGGTTGCCGTGTTTTCAAAATTTAACCTCAAAGCTGAAAAACGGCCAGAATCGACATTACTTTTTTTTTTTTTTTACAAAGATTGCTTAAAAAAAACTACACCAACGGGAAATGACTTCTAAAATATTTGGAAAGTTGAACTAAATCGTCAGAAAATAATTTTATTTCTTTTGGGAAAAAAAACTTGCTTGAAAATTATTCGAGTAAATATACTTTTTGTCCCCGTGATTTTCACAAAGTGACTTAATTGTCATCAAAGTACAGTATGGGGACTGGAATTATAACCAAACAAAAAGTACAGAGATCAAAAGTGAGGTCCTACAGAGACCGACAGAATTTAATTTCCCCAACTCAAAATGCCAAAGCAATGCGTGGCTGGCTGCCAAATACAGCCAATTGATTCATTTTCTAAAGGTCGTATCTCCTGATTTTGTATGACTTGGCTCCACAAGTTCCCTCACCGTTGTTGGTCATGACCACGTGGTCTTTCTAAATTTTAATTCTTTTTCTTGAATATTTAGAGTTTGAAATCGAACTCTAAATATGACCAAGTCAATGCTACTTTCATTCTGACCCCCCCAAAAAAAAAAGCTAATTTCATTACTTACAAGCACTCGATGACCACTTCCCTAAAATTAATTATCAGAAAGTTTCCTCTCATCGGAGATTTCTATCCGAACAATTATCTCATGACCGGTAGAGATGTATGAAAGGTTATAATCCGTAATATGACAACAAAATAAGAAATTCAATATAGAAAAGTTAGCAGGTCCAACGAAACTAATTCTTGATACAATACCTATCTTGAAAACTCAAGATTTATGTTAAATTTAACATTAATTTTTTTTCTTTTGTTTGGAAGTCTAATATCTACGTTTAATGTAGAAGATTCTATGCAATGAATGAACCTGATACTAGTCATACATAAATGATCGAAAGCATACAAAGTATGATTGATTTTTCTAAAGATATCTGTGATCATTTCTCTTTCGGGTAACAAAGAGGTTCATGGAGACGTGAGTTCCAAAGGCACACCGACTGATAAAGCTTCCCAGGACAGTCTCAAACCAACTGAAGGTTTGTCACTTTGAACTTTTAATTTTCCTTTTGCGTAAAATCTCGTGTATCATGCATCTTTACCTTTTTTAATCCCAAAAAATATTAAATTTCACAGCATACAATTGCTGACATATAAATATAAATATAATATTTTTATAATTTTTAAAATGTGAATAATATCTTCAATTATATTTTGAGAAGATCAGAAAAAGAAATATATTTTTACTTCCAAAGAGCAAAAGAAGACACTGATATTATGAAAGATGTCGCGGACAAGATAAATGGCAACTAGAAATAACAACTCACTAAAGAGTCCCACAGAACTAACTCATGATACAATGCCTATCTCGAAATAATTCACGCTCTTTGTTATGTTTGATGTTATATTTTTTTATTTGTTTAAAAGTTTTCTATCTAAGTTTAATGTAGAAAATTCAATGCAACTAATGAGCCTAAAACTAGTCATATATAGATGATCTAAAGCATACAAAGTGTAATTAATTTTTCTAAGGTTTTTATGTTGATTTCTCTTTTAGGTAACAAAGAGGTCCAGGTAGACGTGAGTCCAGAAGGCACGGCAACTGGTATGGTCCGTTCTTTCCTTTGTTGTTCTAAATTGATCCCATAAAGCGATGGAAAAGTTTCGCTTTTTGTGTGTTAATCTCAAAGTAATACAATCAATATCATGGAAGTTAATGTGTTGAAAATTACGATTTTTTAAAATAAAATTTTGCTATATAAGCAATGTGCGGTCACCAAATACAGCTGATCGATTCACTTCTCGGGCACATTGGCAGTACGCACAATGTATTACTCAAAGTCGAATCTCCCAATTTGGTATGATCTGGATCCACAAGTTCCCTTATAGTTGTCGGTGATGACCACATGAATGTTCGTGTGCTTTTTATTATTAACTCTTAATTTTTTTATTTTTTTCTTGAATATTTAGAGTTTGAAATCGAAATCTAAATATTACCAAGTCAGTCCAACTTTCATTACGTAGAAGCACTCAATGGCTGCTCCAATAAGATTAATTACCTGAAAATTTCCTCTTATACGAGAGTTCTGTCTAAACAATTACCAACGTGAGGACTATCTATTTTCCAATATTTACCTAATATGCAAATTGAATTTGCAGCTGGTTGTCCTAGAGAGCAATTTCATCATGAGCAGAGGGTAAAACATATGGGTTCTAAAAACTTACTAAAAACACATTGTCCAAGATGAAATTTAGAATGTCCTACAAAACTAGTTCTTGATACAATACCTATGTCGAGAAAAGCTCACAACCTCCGTTAAATTTAACGTTGAAATTTTTTTGCTTAGAAGTTTACCGTCTAAGTTTTAATACAGAAAATTTCATGCAATGAATAATATGGAACAATGGAAGGTTTGTCACTTTAAAATTTTAATTTTCATTTTTCATAAGTCGTTGTTCCTTTTATTTTTACTTTTTTAATCTGAAACATTTTAAATTCACAGCATAAATATTCGGAAGCAAATATAATCTTTTCATGATTACTATGTGAAATTGTGAAGATTGATAAAATTTCACAGACTTAATTATGAATGATATTAAGGATAAGATCAATGACAATGAGAAATAAAAATTCGCTAAAAAACACGTTGTCCAAGATATGAAAGAAGGTCCCATAGAAGTAATGTATGATATACACTACCTTTCTCGGAAAAAAATGGAAAAAGGATACTAGAAGTGCCAAAAGTTACGTCTGGCGCTTATTTTAGTGTCAAAAGTTTGTTTCGGATCACTTAAGTGTCACTTTAAAAAAACAACGATTACTTAAGTGCCAAATCTGATTTGAATCGCCGGAACCGACGTGGCAATATTTAATTAATTTCTTAGTCCCACGTGGCTCATTTGGCGTGCCCAATCAAATATAACCCATAAACGACGCCGCCTAAAAGTTGTAAATAGGGATCGTTTGAGTACCAAATTTTGTTTAAAGTGATCACTTTAGTGCTAGTTTTTGTTAAAAATGATCACTTTAGTGCTAGTTGGGTTGTGTGACGTTGTTTTGGATGCCCACGTGGACTGAATTTTTTTTTAAAAATTAAGTCATATTAAAAATTTTAATTATAAATGCCATGTAATCAATTTGGCGGAATTGACACTTAAGCGATCGCTTTTTCTCCGATTTGGCACTTAAGTGATCGTTTTTTTCTCCGATTTGGTATTTAAATGATCCAAAAAACTTTTGGCACTAAAGTAAGCGCCCGTACACAACTTTTAACACTTTTTAGTGTTCTTCTTCTGAAAAAAACTCATGATCTTTGTTAATGGTAATTTTTCTTAAAAGATTAACACAGAAAACTTCGTGCAATGAATGAGCCTGATACTAGTCATGTATAGATGATCTAAAGCTGTAATTAATTTTTCTATGGTTATTTATATTTGTCTCCCTTTTTTTTAACAAAGAGGTTGACGAAGAATGGATTGAAAAAGGGAGTGAAGAAGGCTACTCAATTGAAGAAGGGAGTGAAGAAGGCTACTCAACTGATTCTGAAGGTTTGTGTCTTTCAACTTTTAGTTTTTCTTTGTTTAAAAATATAAGCATTATTAATTAGATGGAGTACGATGTGTAGAGGTATCTCCCAAGATTACAAATAGAACAAATTATGTGAGAAGATAAAGATAGGAAGTGTCCACGTAATAGTCAACAAAGCATTTTCCTAGGAAGGTGTAAAATTTTGGTGGAGTGAAGCCCGCCTCCCCAAGTTTACATACCTTAGCCATGTTGAGACAAAAATCGTTATATATTTCCATTAAGCTTAGTTGGGTATTTATATACTCAAGAGTACATTCTAGAAGATTTACTAACAACAAAAGAAATACATAAAATAGAAAACTTTCTAACTTCTAAAGATAAGATTCCAAATCTTCCAAAATTGATAGCCTTATAGTTGGTAGATATATATTTGGTTAATACACCCCCTCATGTGGAAGAGTCGAGATTGTGAATCTTCAAGTTGTCTCGTAAAAATGTAAAACGTGCTTTAGGAAGAGCTTTGGTGAGAGCATTAGCTAGTTGGTTAGTTGTGGAGATAAACAGAACACTAAGTTGTCGTTTGGCGACACGATCACAAACAAAGTGGAAGTCAATTTCAACATGTTTGGTATGAGCATGGAAAACCGGATTTGCAGACAAATAAGTGGCACCAATATTGTCGCACCAAAGGATGAGAGGGCCTTAAAGAGGGAACCCAAGCTCTTAAAAGAGCGACTCAAGCCAAATGAGTGAAGCTGCAACATCATCAAGAGCTTTATACTCAAACTCTGTGGAGGAGCGTGCTACAGTTCGTTGTTTTTGGACCTCCAAGAGATCAAATTAGGATCAAGAAAAATAGCATACCATCCGGTTGACTTTCCTGTTGTTGAAGCTACCAGCCCAAGATCTGGTCTTGTCAATGTCACATATTGCAGGGTACCATCTATAGACCGAAACAGAGTAGGATCAGACATTAAAGCACCCCCTTTTTCAAATGGTTTTGTATTTGTAGCCATAGGAGTTTGGACAGGTTTGCACTCATACATCCCAGCCTTGTGAAGAAGATCATCAATATAACGTCTTTGAGAGAGAAGCAGCCCGTTAGAGTGAGGGACAGCCTCTATCCCAAGGAAGAAGTAGAGCGGGCCGAGATCCTTAAAGGAGAACTTTGTAGATAATATCTCTAAGATTGCACTGATAGAAGAAAATGCATTACACCTGTAACCATAATGTCATCAACATAGATCAAAAATGAATGACATTAGTGCTTCTTCGATAGATAAATAATGAGGGATCCGCTTTGTGATGCCGAGAGTCCCAAAAAAAAAGCAAAAACTATAAGAATCATTGAAATCAGGCTCTTGGAGCCTGCTTGAGACCATACAGAGAACGATTCAACTTGCAAACATACACGACGAGTTGGGTCCTGAAACCTAGGAGACTGTTCTTTGAATACCTCTTCGGAGAGAACCCTATGTAAGAAAGCATTGTGCACATCAAGTGGTCGCACTTGCCACCCTTGAGAGAGGCAACTAGAGATAATATTGAGCGAACAATGATAATTTTCCCAACTGGATAATCCAAGTTATGTTGCTAATGAAAACCCTTAGTGGCCAGGCAAGACTTTATAGCGCTCAAGATTGCCATTTGCTTTATGCTTAACTCTGTAAAACCCACTTACACCTAACAAGGTTTGAGGTTTATAAAGGAAGTGTGAGGGACCAAAGACCATGTGCCATTTTTTAACAAGGCATTAAATTCATCAATCATAGCTACATGCCATTCAGGGATTTTGTAGACTTGGGTGAATGAGGTTGGTTTGATGAGAGGGGTGGTGGTAGTATTAATTTGAGGAGGACGGGAGCGAAATTGCATGGTGTGGGTGCATGTTAGCCTAGGTGGTTGCGGCAACGGTGGTGGAGAGGATGATAAGGAGGGGGAGTGATAAAGTTCATAGAGGGGCTTGGTTCTTAAGGCAGGAGAGATGAATGAATTGGTATTAGACGACACCGTAGGAGTCGGTGTGGGAGTTTGTGATCTCACTATATTGATAGGTGGAGGAATGCCAATACACCGGAGCAGGATAGGTGTAGGAAGTGATGAATTAGATGACGGACTGAGAATGGAAGAAGTTGCAGAGGGAAAACAAGTTTCATTGAAATGAACATGTCGAGCAATGTATAAATGATTAGTGATGGGTCAAGACAACAACACACTGTGTGAGAGGAATTGTATCCCAAGAAAATACATGGAACTTAGTGGAAATCCATTTTATGGACGTTATAAGGACGTAGATATGGGAAACAACGACACCCAAAAATTTTTAAGAAGGAATAATTCATAAGGTGATTGTAAACCATTTGAAAGCGGGAGATGCAATTAGTGACCTTGGATGGCATCCGATTGATGAAATAGACCGCCATTTCAAGTGCTCGATGCCGTATTTGTGAGGGACAGAGCCATGAGCTAGTAATGTTAAACTGATCTCAACTATATGCCTATGATTTGACGCTCAACCGCCCTTTGCTATTCATGAGTATGAGGGGGGAGATGCAGTGAGCAATGCCAATTTTTGAGAAAACTGAAGGAGGGTACAAAATTCCCCACCGGTTAGTTTGAATGGATTTTATTTTTTGTGAAAATTGACGTTGTACAAGAGCTTGGAACATTAAAAAAAAAAAAAAGAGTAAACATCTGGCTTAACTTTAAGAGAATAAAATCAAATAAATTTGGTGCAATCATCAACAAAAATAACGAAGTAGCAATGACCATCAATTGAAACAAAATGAGAAGGACCTCAAATGTCATTATAAATTAAATCCAACAGAAATAAACTACGAGTTGGAGACAATCCTAAGGATGACAACTAACCTTGCCCAATTGACAAGCTATACATAACTAACTCAACCGTGTTGACCGCCACATCAAATTATTTTCTTTGATCATAAACTGCAAGAGACGCTCATGGGGATGGACAGGATGTTGATGCTAGCCATCCATGGAAGTCCATTCCACAATATTGGTAGTAGGCGGTGAAGGTTGTTGCTGTATGATGTAAAGACCACCACTACTCAAGCTGTAAAGAAGAACCGCCTTGGTTACTAGATCCTTAACAAGAAAGTGGGTAGGATAGAATTTAAAGAAGACATTATTGTTAGATACAAATTTTTGAATTAAAAGTAAACACTTAGAAATATCGAGACACGAAGAACATCATGTAAATGTAAAGAAAGATTTGAAATAGAAGAGGAAATAGAAGAAGTACCAATGTTAGTGATTTTGAGACCACCCTTACCATTGCCCACGATAGTTGATTCGATCCATTATAAGCTTCGGAGGAAGAGAGGGATTGTATATCAGGTGTGACATGGTTGGAGGTACCAGTGTCAAGGCACCAAGATAGGGTGTTGGTAGGTGTAGGTAAAAGAGGGAGAAGGGCATGGCTTAGGTTGGCATTGGGAGAGTAAAAGGGTCTATAAGATGAAATATACAAAGGGGTATGTGTTAGGAGCAGGTAATAAGGCATACCTAGAGGATGATATTAGCATGTGGGAGTAGTGTGATTTGTACGTTGACAGATGGAACACCATAACTATACCGTGGGCACCACAACCATGGCCAAAGTGACCACCATGACCTCTGGACTGGCTAGAGAAAGAGAAACCAAGATGGATGGTGGCATTTCGTTGAGTAGAGTTGGTTGTAGCAAAGTTAGCCCGAGAGGAAGGCTTAGTTGTAACTTTTGGAAAGCCTTAATACTCTTGTGACTAAGGAGAAGACCTTGAAGATCCGCATACCTAGATTGGTTCGAATGGCTAAGTAATGTAGGAACAATGTTTTGGAGATCAAACCGGAGACAACGGAAGATGTGGACATTGAAATCCTCCGGTTCAAGAGGCTTGCTTGTAGCACCCATCTCATCGGCAATGGATTAAGCACGCTAGAGGAAATTAATAACTAATTCGTCATGTTTTTGTTGCAAACATTGAATAATCGAGATGAAGAGAGAGCATACATGTAGCGAACACTGAGCCAAAAGAGGGATTGAGAGTATCCCAAATGGCTTTACTAGTTGATTTATCAAGAATGATGGGTAAAATTAATTCTGAGAGGGACGCAATTATAAGACTTGGAAGAATCCTGCTGTTGCTAGAGAGGTGCTTGGGCTGCATTAGAGGGACACAGTTTGGTTCCATCGACATGACCATAGAGGTTTTGTCCCTTGAGAAATGATATAACATGTGCTTTCCATAGCAAGTGATTGGATGTTGTGAGATGTAGAGAAAAAAAGTGATGAGCATATCCGAATGAAGTGTAAAAGAGGGGTTTGTAATGGCAGTTATGGTGGTTGTGGCAATGGGATTCTCCAAAGCCATATTGACCAACCTTGTAGAAAAAAAAAAAAAAAAAGAAGAAAGCTAGGGTTGAAAGAAGCGTTAGCTCTAGATGGCTCGATACCATGTTGAGACAAAAATCATTACGCATTTCTATTAAGCTTAGTTGGATATTTATATACCCAAGAGTACATTCTAGAAGATTTACAAGCAAAAAGAAATAAATAAATTAGAAAACTTTCTAACTTCTAAAGATAAGGTCTCAAATCTTCCAAAACCGATAATCCTATATTTGGTAGATATATATTTGGTTGATGAGCCAAAAGAACAGGGATTTCATTGGACTTGTTTTGAATATGTTTGCAGTTGCGCCCCATCCAAATGCAATATATAATACCTTAGCTAGGGATCTCACTTAGTTTTTTTTAAAATCTTGTATTTCATGCATTTTGACTATTTTTTAATTCGAAATATTTTAAATTTCACAATATATAAATGTTGACATAAATTCAATTATAATCTTTTCATAATTTTTAAAATCCGAATAACATCTTGAATTATAATTGAGAAAGCCCCCAAAATAAAAACATTTTTTACTTCCAAAGTTAAGCAAATGTATTCATAGAAAAGATATGTTGAGTAAACGACCGCTCATTCGCTTGCGTTGGCGTTTCGTCACACTTTGAGTAAGCGCAGTGGCTAAACATGATCTACGAAGTAAGAACAAAGAAAGCCTGAGGACTTTTATTGTGCAATTTTTGCAGTCGGGACAAAAGCAGTGGTCAATGAAATGCATCGACCATTGTTTATAGCAGCATTGACAGGTAATTGGGAAACTGTCGAGGAAATCCTCAGTAAACATCCCGAAGCAATGAGTTCCGAAGTTATGACCATACATCGTGTATCCCTTACTATGCTCGAAGTTGCGGTTATGGCCGCACAAGAGCAATTTGTCAAGAACCTGGTTAACCACCTCCCTCTAAGATATGATGGTTGGAGCTGGAGCTTCTTGATGGCCCTCCAGAGTGCTGCCCTGAGAGGAAGAATGGGGATAGTAAAGGCATTAGTAGACAAAGTTAATCCTGAACCTGATAGTGTAGACTTTGCCCTGTGGGTTGCTACTGAACATTCTCCTACGCAAAAGGAGGTTATTTGGTACCTGGCCAAGCGTACATCATCAGACCCAGATTATCGTACCATGAGATGTCTTATTATGGCCGGTCATTTGGGTATGATCTCACACTCACTCGTCTCATCTCATTTCACTTCATTCACTGTTTACTTGGACTAACTTTTTTTTTTTTTTTGTGTCCCAAAAGACATAGTCTTATATTTAGTTGACAAGTACCTCAACTCAGGGACATCCCCATCCAGAGTCCATTCGATGATGGGGAAACTTTTAGGAAACTTGGTCACAATGAAGTCTCATTTCCATAGTGGAGCCAAACTCAATTTTTGGGAAAAAGTTATTTACAAATGTAGGTACCTCTCGTCGCTTCTTTTGTCAGATATGTACAATAAAAGCAACTCTATCCACATCGTGTTTATTCTCATGTTTTCCCAGTTTTAGATATCCCTCCATCCTTGGTCGTTAGATCAGTTGACAGCTCCGAAGACACCTCCAAAGACACGAGGATGGCTCAAGGTATTTCCGGTAATATATACTTAACAGATGGACTAACACGACATAAATCATATCGTTCAAGGATCCTATTGATAAAAAAGTTAAAGGGACAAAGACTACATCTATGTATTCAAGTCAATATGTAAACCATGATGTATATCACAAACTAATATCTGCTATCACATTTGTAAGGTTATATCACATTGTCAAGTAGATTTATTAAGAATTGTAGATTGGATTTCAGGTCATAGAGATTGATTGGTCCAAGTTGTTTTCTAACATATTCAAGCATTATTAAAATTAATTGCACATGCAATTTTCATTTTATGGGTGTGATATGTATCTTTTATTTCGTCATCAATTCCTACTTTGCTAACGTGATTTTTCTCTCCTCTTCATGATGGTAGCGCTTGAGCGGCTCAAGATATCTCTACAGAATCTCGTCACAAAACCAGGTACATGAAACTACCATGATATCTACGAAAAAAAAGGACCTTATTTCCTCCATGGGTGGAGATCTCTAAATTTAAAGTGTAAATTGATGTTTTCAGTATATCCCTTTGAGATCGTAGTCATTGATATGGACCAGCTCTAGATTTGCATATCATGATACGATTCGATTCACAGTCTAAACGATATGTATCCATTAGGTGACTATAAAAATAGGGGAAAATTACTAAATCACTCCTAAATTTATTGTTAAAATATCAGTTTAGTTCTAAATTTTTAATTTCACCAAAGTAGTTTAACATTTGCATGAAATTTCAATGTAATTCCTCCGGCCGATTTTTGCTGAAAATTACTGACATGAGAATTTAGTCAATGCTGACTATCCTCCGTGGGCACGATTGACTTCTGATGTGAAAGATCTATCGTGAAATGACATTGTTTTGAGATTCTTCTGAATTTCTTTTTTATTTTCCGCCTTTTCTTTAATTCCTTTGCTGCGCTCTCTTCATCTCTTCTTCGCGGACATGGTTTTCTTTTCTTTCCATTTCATTTGTTGATAAGTTGGGAGAATGCGAAGAACTGAAGAATCCGATGCTGGGGCTTTTGGGAGAGTCACAGTGGTGTGAGAATAGGTTCAATCTCGGAGAAATGCAGAGAGAGAGAGAGAGAGAGAGAGAGAGAGATATGAAATCGATGTGGGAATCTGGAGCCAGCCGCCTAATATGGAGGACCCCGTACGGTGTGGCACCTCTCCTTCTCCTTCCTCCAAATTTTGTGGAGGAAATTATTATTCTTCCTTTTTTTTTATCTGTTATCGCTATTCAGGATGAAATCGATACTAGGAGAAAAATAAAGCAAGAAGTGGGCATTTTTAGCCATGGAAGACAGCAATTTTAAGGTTCCATTTTAATAAGTTCGCACGTGAACTTGTGCGGGAATAGCTGAATATAAGGACGGATAACTTCTTTTCTTGGACTGATTGGAATTTGGACTAAATTTCTTGTATAGAGGTGTGTGTGTGTGTTCCATTAATGGACGTCAACCACACAATTAGTGGGAGAGATAGAGAAACGTGATGGCGACTTCTGTATGACGGTGGATACAGTGGTGATGGCCAAGTTTGATTTTGATGGTGATGGTCGAGTTGTTGGTGATGACGTGGTGGCTTGCAGTGGTAGTGACCGGTGGCGGCAACATCTCCTGAAGACAGCCCGCTATGAGAAGATGAAGCTATGGCTCAGATACTTTCCAGTAGAAAAGATGAACATTATGCTTGGTTCTCCCGTTGTGAACGTAGGAAAAAGCAGAAATCTCCAAGGGAGCCCCAAGATAAGTTTGGCCCTTGGATGGTTGAGCTGAAAATCCTACGGGGCCGAAGAAAAACAAGTGAAAGAAGCGTTAGCTGACAGTCGAAAAGAGATGGAGATGGAGATGTAGATGCTCCGGGGTCCCGCTATTCGTTGCCATCTCAAGTAAACGTTTGTGAGGATTTGAATGGTCTTCCTTAGCAAGAGATGCATATTTCAAACGAGAGTTTGAGGCTGTCTCGGCCTCATGAGCAAATAGCCAGAGTCGTGCAAGGCCTTCCTCCTAAAGACTGTAACAAGCGCTTCCAACAAAGTTTTTCCACTCAGGATAACATTGTCACTTAAGTGGCAATATCGTGTTTCCCCATGTGCATCTCTCTAGTAAAGAGCTCTCTTGAAATAAAAAATTGCCTCCGGTTTCGAAAGGATATCCTTCAAGCACCACCTAAACCACCAATATTCATGCTAAACCTAGAGACTGGATGTTATGGAACGCAATTGTGAATGTTTGGTTGGCATTATAGAAGGAGCTCTGTGGAGTTTGGGAAATGGAAAACATGTCAAGGTTTGGATAGATAGATGGATTCCAGGTATGAAGACACTTCGTAACATCGTTAATACTCAACTATCTCATTTTGAGATGGATAGAAAAGTTTGCGATCAAGTGTTGAATGAGAATTTGAATTTTCCGGAATTCCGGGGAATTCTATTAGAAGATATAATATAATTTTTTTGGCATTCGGGTTGTCGAACCTCCTTTAGCCTCTAACAGGGAAGATAGTATCTTGTGGGATGGTACTGGAAGTTCGTCTTTCTCTATTAAGTCAGCGTGCGAGGTAATTCATGTGGTAGATAATCAAGAATTTGATAGTATATGATCTATTATTTGGAAGGGCCAGGGATCTCATTGTATTAGAACTTTCCTCGAGCTAGCCGCTCACAAGTAACTATTGACTAATCAATTGAAGACATCTCATAATTTGAGAGGAAATCCATATTGCCTAATATGTGAGTCTTATGTGGAATCAAATTTACATGTTTTAAAGGATTGTCCAATTGTTCATAGTATATGGCTTAAGTTTGTCCCATGACAATTTTTGAAAGAATTCTTCTGCATAAAATTGTCTTAATGGTTGAATCTGAATCTTGCTGGTAAAGGGTGATCAAATTTTCATATTGAAGTATAACTTTTGGAGTGAGTGCGTGGCATTTTTGGCAGTGGAGAAACAAGTCACTTTTCCAAAATAATTTTGTTTTTCCCTAAATCCAGTACAAGTCCTTCGGTTACACGTGAAGGAAACCATCAACACTTCGCCTGTGAATAACTCAACATTAAGTGAATTAAGCACTTCTCTGATTTTGGTCAATTACGATCCTCCACCTTCATGGTGGATTAAACTGAATACTTGATGAGGCTTCTAGAGGCAATCTAGGACTTGTAGGTGCTAGGGGTTTCTTCATAAATGAATGGATCAATGACTTGGTGGTTTCGCCAACCGTTGGAATATGTTCGTCGACACAAGCGGAACGTTGGAAATTGTGATTTGGACTCAACTTCACAAAACCATTGACTTTCACCAGATCATCACTGAGATTGACTCTAAAGGCATCACTAATCTTGTTAGTCCTAAACTTGCGGTTGATAATGCTGCCCTGCTATGCTTAAAGATATTAGAAGACTGTTGAGTTCTCATTTTGAGTTCAAGGTTCAACATAATTTTCGAGATTAGTAAGTAAGGTAGCTCAAAGATACTAGGATGTCTACATTGCCTCTTTGAGATTAGTATGTACACTTGGTTTAGGATTTATTTGGTAATTTTCCCATAAATATTCAATACATTTAAAAAAACTCTCCTTTTCTCATGACATTGTGTTAATCGATAGATTCATCTATTCTCCGATGCATGCATGCATTTTGATTTTAGAGCCATATGAAGTTTGCTTTCTCGATTATGTCTTAAATCCATCGTTTTTCTTCTCAACTACTATATATACACATGAATACGGTGCAAATGTGAAAGCCTCTTTAACCTTTTGATTTCTTCATCATTGGGAAAATTGCTTATCTACTGTTACATGCAGGACTTTTAATCAAAAGAATTGGAGAATTGAAGTTAAGGCACAAATGCTCGCTTGAGTTTGCAAATCGAGTTCTTGACAAGATGAAGGCTGACAAGGAAACTCCTAAAATACTCAAATTGACTTCAGACATTGTCCTTGATGCCGCATCTCACGGAATCTCTGAAATTGTCAAGTTATGTCTTAAGCATTTTCCGGAGTTGACGTGGGATGCAAATTTCACAAACAAATTGATGAAAGAAGTTGTGACTGGACGGCATGTTGAGTTGTATAGACTAGTGAACACACACGACACATTTGCATTTCCATATTTGACTGATCATAAGCGTACGAAACACCGTCTGATGGAGGCAGTAGTAGGATGGTCACCAGTATGTGCACCGGCAGATGTTTCTGGAGCAGCTTTTGTTATGCAGAGAGAACTTCAGTGGTTCAAGGTCGGTTGACATTATTTCTTTGCCACCCTTTTGTGATCTTTAATTTACATGTACATTCATAGATTTCGTTTCCTTTTCTGAAGGTACTGGAAGATAGGAGCGATCCTTCTTTTAAAATTCAAAAATTGCAGGTCGGTTCACCTTATTTGCTTGCCACTCTTTTGTGCTCTTTGATTTATATTTTACATTGATAGGCATCCTTTATTTTTCTGAAGGTTCGGGAAGAGTCGAGCGATCCTTCTTTTAAAATTATGAAATTGGTTCAAACAAGAAAAAGAGGGAAAACATATTGGGAAATTTTTGTGGAACAACGCCAAGACTTGCTTAAAGAGGCAGGGCAATGGATGAAGGATACATCATCATCTTGTAGTGTCGTTGCAACTCTCATCCTTACGGTAGCTTTCGCTGCGATTTTTACAGTACCTGGAGGCAATGATGGCAGTACAGGGATCCCGATATTTCTAAAAAGGGTTCATTCTTGGCATTCGCGATTGCAGATGCTCTTGCTCTCTTCTCCTCTATCACCGCCACCTTGGTCTTCTTGGCTATTCTAACTTCACGCTATGCAATTGAAGATTTCCTCTACTCACTACCAAGAAAAATGATATTGGGCCTCACTTTTCTCTTCCTCTCTTTGGCCTTTATGCTAGTGGCGTTCGGCTCTGCTCTTACAATCATCCTAACCGAACGGTTGAAGTGGATTTACATCCCAATTACTTTACTAGCTACCTTCCCTGTCGTATTGTTCACAATCCTACAGCTTCCCTTATATGTTGAAATGGTCAAATCCACCTATTGGCCTTGCCTCTACCGTCCCGTGAAGATTTTGAAATGATATATGCTATTATGGGACAATGACATTTGTGATGTGATCTTTGTTTGCACTTGTTACTGCATGTAAAATGTGAACATCATGGTAATATTTATGTTTTGAGACTTTTGAAGTGTGATGTAAGCCATACTTATACTAAACTTTAATGTATGCCATCAAGTGAACACCTTGTCTCAATGTGTCATTTGTATACATCATTCCTTATTGTCGTATTTAAGTGGCCCAATTTTTTTTCAAAGAACTGGCAACATGGCCATTAATTTTAAGTAGAGCTCATCTGTGACATTCAAAATTTCCGTCAATTGGAAATTATGAAATAATCGAGTTTCATGAAATGTGCTCATAATAAATTTTCGCCGAACTGATCATTCCCGAGAACGCTAACCATTAGGGAAAGGCTAATAGGGGAATTAAATTCACGCGACTAAAGGAAATTCGATCGTGAATGGATTTCACCATTAAATCGCCCGGAAGTGATATTTTGAGCCACTTGTTGGCGATCCAAGGATAGTTAGGGGTCAGTTTGCCACTGTTGTAGTAGTGGATCGCGGGTGATTCCGTTGGACCACGAAACGACCGACGAATGATTCTGAAATTATACCGAATGATCGTACCCCTCGGATCAAGTGATTGATCCTCACGATTTTAATGACAACCGAGGTCGTCACGCACCGAACGGACTTGCACGTGACTCGATTTAGTATCAGTCATGAGTCGATTTCACGAATTTCCCCAGTAAGCCGCCCGTTAGCTCGAGAAACGCTCGAGTTGCGTTTAATAGAATTTAATTATGGAATTTTTGCCCAAATTGGACACCGGAAAATTAGGAAGTCACGACGGAACATTAGGACGACGTTGCATGTGACACGTGTGAATTTTTGGTGCACTTAAATCCTTCGGAAAAACTCAATTTGAACAAGAAACGGAGAAAGTGACCAAAATACCCCTAGGATTTATTAAAGGGTATGTTTTAAGGGTAAAGGGCATTTTGGTCATTTCCACATTTAGTCAAAATTTACTATTTAGGTCAAGAATGTCATCTTTCTCACCCCATTTTCCTCTTCCTTTGCCGTGAAACCCCTCCCCAAATTGCCGTGAGCTCTCCCTCTCTCTCCCGTGAGTTTCCTTGGTCATTCTTCTTGGCCGACGCCACCGCCGCTCATCGCCGCTTGCCACCTTTGCCGGACCGCCACCTTGCCGTCGCCGTGCCGCCCTCCAACCTCACCGTCTCTCTCTCTTTCCCTCTCTTTCTCTCTCTCCCGTGACCCATTTCCGGCCGTGCAAGACCATGCCACCGCCGAACGCCGCCCGTCTGAAGCCACCGTGAGTTGTTCGCCTTCGCCATAGGCGCCACCGCTTTCCGTTCTAGCCATTTTAGCCTAGAACGCTGGTAGGTCATACTCTAATCCCGATTTAGGAATTTGGGTATCGCCGAACAATTTGATTTGGGTGAAATTGGACTTGTCTTGGGTCTGAAATGTTGGGGCTTTAGACCGGGAATGTATGGTGGGCCTTAAGGAATTAATTTGAAATTTTTGGAGGACGATTTGAGGGAATTCTAAGCTAAGGATCACTGTTCACGAGCTGTGATTCACTATTCACGGGCTGTGATACTCGGTTCGGGACGCAAGTTGAATTTTTAGAACCGCATTTAATGGCAAGAAAGTCCCGTGAAGGATCGGAATTAATCCGACGCCACTAGAACCCGGTAAGTCGCGCTCTAAATCCAATTTAGGACTTTGGGTATCGACCAGGCGATTTTGGGCGAAATCTATATAAAGTTAGGTGCGGAATTGTATGAATTGGTAGTGGAAATTTTATGGTGGGCCTTAGGATTTAATTCGGGCATTAATTATTGAAAATTAGAAAATAACAGTGGCTGTGATTTACTGTTCACGGGCCGTGATGGGCCCATCGGGACGCAAGTTGGATTTTTAGAACCAAGAATTTATGGTGAGAAAGTCCGTGAAGGACCGGAATAGATTTGGTGTCGTTTGGTGGGAGAAAAATAGCGATTTCTGTGTTTAATGTGCGTTTGGAAAATAATTTAGTTGTGGTGGTGGAATTGAGCGTGCATTTGTGCAATTTGGCTTATTGAAAATGCTTGTTGGGTGCATGTTGTGCCAGATTGAGTTAATTGATAAAATTGGCTATGTCAATAGTTCGATGAGCATGAATAACGTGTGAATTATTGCGTGCACGGGCTGCGTGTGATGGGCCAATTGTGCGTGACAAGTGATTGTTGGGCGTATCGTGAGTGAGAAAGAAATGTGGTGTGATTCGTGTTTGTGAAAATTATGTGCGACATGGCATATGTGCGATCGTGAAAAATTGTGCCGTCCTAAAGCATGTACGTTTATGCGGGCCTAAAGTGCTATGAGATGTGGTCGCAATGGACCGGAGGTGTGTCGTTTACCCGGTCACCTTGGCGAGGGTTGAGAAATGCCCGGTATTACCGGAAGATCGCCAGCCTGAAGCGTGTGTATTCAACGCTGTTGCACAGTAGATGGTAGATGTTGAGCCCCAGGCGTGTCGCTTCTGTGGCAAGAAACATGGCCTAAGGTGTGTACGGTATGCGTGCAAGTGTTGTGAAAAGTGGTCGTGTGTGCTTGAGGCGTGTACTTCAACGCGGGTCACCGGAGAGTGAAAGAGGAAAATGAATGATCACGGTGTGCCGGAGGCGTGTGTACTTCAACTCGGTCACTGGCAAGTGGTTGCGAAAGTGAAAATGAGAATGGAAGGAATAGTGGGATGAGAGCGATACATGCACGTGTTTGTATACGATGTGATTATGATTGAGTACGGGTGTGCACATGTTTGAGTTCGACTATATTATTTGATGTGCCTGCAATGTAATGGTTTGATGTGTACGAATGCACGTGTGTCTATGTGATTGTCTGGAGGTACGTGATAGCCTAGGTTGGGTTTAGGGGTGAACTTATTGAAAGTATTCTCACGGTTGTTTCAACCAAAAAAATTTCAGAACCCGACGGGATCCATAAATCTTCCGCCACCACCACGAAATGTTTTGGAGTCCTCGATGGATGGGGCGGTATAAGGGGACTCGGACTCGGAGGACAAGGAATCGACTTAAAATGGATTTTTGGCGAGCACCATTTTTGGAGTAGTAGTAAACCCATGTCTTCATCCTTAGAGTATCGGTTTTTGAGAAAGGCGGTGTGCATGTACATGTATGGGACAGTTTATAAATGTAAATATTATGGTATAAGAAGGAAATGAAAAAGATATGTACATTCTCCCAATTCTCCCCAGTTTTATTTGTTCGGGTATTTCATGGTTTCCGTTTGCGAAATGAAATCTCTGATGTTTATTTGAGGTCGGCGACATTCCTGGGACGTCGCGCAAATAAATCGACCAGTGGAGGATGTCGCGAGCTCGATAGGGTTCGGGCGTGACATCATCCATTCAAATGAAGCATTGCTCCACACAAGTTCTCTACACTACACGAGAAGGCCACCCAACTAGTGGCCCGACACCAGGAACTTTTGATGTAGCAAGCCGAGCAAACAACAATTTCAATTCAATGGAAGCCCAGCTCCAAAATCAGTCTTCACCCATTGTCCATACTTGCGCCTCGTCCTCTCATCCAACTCTCCGGCTTGACCTCCACGATCTTTGCTGTGTTGGCCATCGATTCCTCCTGCACTCATTCGATCCTCATGCTCTGCTTCTCCATTGCGTCCCTCTCTGCACCCAACCCTTGGCCTTCATGCCCTCTCACCCAGCGACTGCAAACAATGCACGTCAGCACCAACACCAACATAGCCATTGAAACCCGCACTCCAGCCTTGCCAGTACTTTAGCCTCGTTTGAGTCTATGATTTCAGCAACGGAAGGCTTAACGTTTCTTTGGTGAACAGCGCCAAGATGCCGAGCAACTGGCTGGACAACGAAGTGAGGAGGATCAAGACGTGGGTCTTGAAGCAGAAGCGGGTGAGGTGGGTTAGAAACCTGCGAATGAGGAGACGAACGACCTGGACGATATCACGAGGAATGTGAGGCCGAGCAAAGTTGGGGGGTACTCTGAGGAGGATTATGAGAGCGAAAGATGCTGCAGAGATGATGAAGAGAACGAAGTTTTAAGAAGAGAGTAGGACGTTCATGAACGAAGTTTTTGGGGATCTATTTGGGTGTTTGTAATTGATGGAGTTGGGTCTTCTGTTGTACAAATAAAATGTGGACTAATGAATTCATATACAACAAGAGGGAAGGGTTTTGTTTTGTTTTTATAAGTGCATTAGAAGTCATAAAATTTATCATAAAAGTGCAACTGAGTCTTAAAATTTTCAAAAAAATTAAGTCCTAAAATTTATCATCAAAGTGTAATTGAGTACTAAAAATTTCAAAAATATAATCAAGTCCTAAAACTTATCAAATTTGTCCAATCAATTTCTTCTATTGATTGTACATTTTTAAAAGTTGTAGGACTCAATTACATTTTTCGTGGCAAGTTTTATGACTTAATTATACTTTTTGAAAGTTTTAGTATTGAATTTCACTTTTATGATAAGTTGTAGAATTTTTAGTGCACTTATTGAATTAAGGACCCAAAGTGGGGTTATTTTCTCAAAAAGGACCCGAAGTAGACATTGTTTCAAATAAGGACATGTAAGTATCCAAACGAGTCTCAATAGGACCTGAACTGGTAAGCGTCGGCGGTGGCGTGAGACATTTCCGGTGCTAGAATATGGGCAATTTTGTCCCAAACAAATCTGGATAAAATTGACAATCCTAAAATAAATCCCAAATTACTTCTTTCTTTATTTCTTCCCATCTTCTTCTTCCCGAACCGTTGCATCCATGGACGACCCTTCATCCCCAAATTCCTGCAGTCGTGGAAACACTTCCTTGCCCCATCTATCTTCTCAATTGATGCTGAGACCTAGACCTGCGCTCACTCCATTTTGATCTCCCAGCCAAAAGCATCCTATCTTCTTGCCATAGCCGCACCCTGATTGCTAATCTTCTTTTCAGGCATGCCCATCTGCTTCTGTCCGAACAGGGCATTCACGTCGCACGCCAGGAGGCGAGACTCCTTGCCCGAGCCTGTGCCCATGCCTACAATCATCGAACCAGTGTTGGTGGATGTTGACGAAGAGGGCGAGGTCATCCTCGACTGTTGACGATGGTGATTAGTCTTAGTTCATATTTTTGGGACAAAATTGCCCATATTCTGGCGCGGAAATGTCTCATGTTCACTGGCGGCGAACATTTGGCTGACTATTCGTTCAGGTCCTTATTTGAGATTAGTTTTGACACTTCGGATCCTTATTTGATACAATGTCCTCTTTGAGTTCTTTTTTGAGAAAACTTAAGCCGTTTCTCTTTCTAAAAATGACATGACAATTGTATTGAAGACTAGAGAGAGAGAGGAATGAAAAATTGGTCGGTGAAATTGAAGAAATGAGAGAAGATTCGGAAAGCTTAAGCCTTCCCTCCTTATATGAAAGGATAGGATAATTTTATTGAAGAAGAAAGAGAGGATGAAAAATTGGATGGTAAAAGATGAAACAATGAGAGATAAATCATTATATTGCCAACTAATCAAAAGTACATATCAACAAAACTATTCAGAAATGTAGGGATAAGTACACTAGAAGTCTTAAAACTTATCTAAAAGTGCAATTAAATCCTAAAATTTTTAAAAGTGTAATCAAATCCGAAAACTTATCACGTTAGTATAATCGAGTCATAAAATTTGTTAGTATTTTTCGTTTGTCAAGTTGGATGGAGTTAAACCTTTCCTTTGCCAACCCCTCTCTCCTTCCCTTCCTCGCGCCTTTCTTCGTCTCTTCCACTTCTGGAGGGAGGAAGAGGGGAGGATTTGACCTAGATCTCTTCCTCCCCTCCTAGTTGCTTTTACTTTAATTTCTTTGTTTTTTCCTTAATTTCCCAATCTAGTTTTAGATTTAGGAGCTTTGCTCTCGTGATCTTATATCTAGGAGCTTTTCTCTCTTATCTAATTCTGGATTCTAGAGTTTTAATGAATAAGTACTTCATCTCCAGTTTCAATGGTGTTCATAGCGGTTTCGATATCAAATATGTGCTCGTTCAATGTGTTTTTAGTTAAAAGCTTTGGCACTTCGCACTAACTAAAGAACTTGCTCATATAGGTGTCAAATTTGAGCTTATTCAACATATTTATGTTGTTTCCGTGCGATGATGGTGTTGGGGACACCAAACCTAAGTACACATTGCTAAAAGACAAAGTCGTAACTACAAATGGAGATCTCGGTGGGTGCTTATCACCGATGATGCTATGTGATTCGGTGATCACCGTCGATCCTTTAAACTTGTGTCGCGACCTACCCGTCCCAATCGGGGGAATAAATATGTATAGGTCTAAAGGTATTTGTCGATGGATGTGAACATTAATTGATTTGTTTGAAGGACAAACCAAATAGTTCATTAATCCAAAGATCGAAGTATTCCCAAACCTCATATCTCATGTGACGAGAATTGTCTAAATTATGTATTCAATTGGAGTAACCACTAATTATAATCAAGGGTTGGCTAGTAACCCTAATCGGGGCGTGAGGGTGTCATCTTGATGCGTCGCACCTAGAGATTCTAAGGATCGGAAACTTAATTACACTAGTCATTTCATTAATGCCCTTTCGGTACCTAAATTTGACCGCTCACTAACTAACGACTAGGGTAGCCTATTGAGAAGCCTAAAACTCACCTTAATCATGTTAAAAATGGAAAATAACAACAAATGTATTAAAGGTACGCAACCAAATAATCGGCATGAAAATAAACAATCAATGACCTAGCATTGTTTCTAAAAAGAAAATGCAATAAAAAGCCCTATGGCAAAGCCCTAATGCTTGTTTAATTTTTGGGGAAATTTCCAAGGGTTTTCACATTTTTTCTATTTTTATACTAATTCTAGAATAAAATGAACACTAAAATCTAATGAGATTAATCCATAAACTAATTTCTAACCCTTTGCTAATTTTTCTGAATTTTTCGGATTTTTATTTTTTTTTTTTTAAATATTTTTTAATACTTTAATATTTTTTATTAGTAAAAAAAAAATCCGGACCGGGTCCCCTGACCCAATCCAACCCGGCACTCTGACTTCGCCCGAGA
Organism: Syzygium grande; assembly: GCA_024733475.1. NCBI lineage: Eukaryota > Viridiplantae > Streptophyta > Magnoliopsida > Myrtales > Myrtaceae > Syzygium > Syzygium grande. Next base: position 297,493 of record JAMXDD010000008.1, on the reverse strand, counting down.
CCCCTTTTAAACTTCTTTTCTAATTTCTTAAAAAACTTCTTTTCTAATTTAATATTTTTTTTTTTCTATTTTGCCCTTTTACTCTTCTATTTTCTTTTCAAATTTTTATTCTTTTCTTCCCCCTCTGTACCGTTGTTCATCACCACCTCCCTCACGTGCTCATCGAGAGCCGTCATGTTTTCTTGAACCCTCACCAAGACCACATCGGGAACGCACACCGCCAATTGTCGGCTCTGGCCGCCAGTGCCGACGATGGACGCTAGCCTTATGCTGCCATCGCCGGCTAACATTTTGGTGACCACACCGCAACTTAAAGAAACAGCCACACCTGCCCGCCAACGACCAAAATTCACTTTCCGACCATCCGACTTTCGGCTCTTACCACAAACATTTAACTTGACAAAACAAGCACAAAAAAACACAGAATGGGGATAAATGGCTAATGATTGCGGCCTCAAACCACTGGCTTCTCCGATTAGAGGAATAGGGCCATATGAAAAGCAAAGAAAGCATGAGATCAGTAACAACACAAGAATAATCCACACTTACAACAAAGTTTGGGGTGTCTGTTTCACAAAAACAGACTCAGAACCTCGTTTAGGCATTTCATCGAACATGTGATAGGCATAATTAGCGTGAGCTTTAGGCTAAGATTCAAAGCGGTTTATGGCTGGAACGTGATATGTGAAGCTTTAAACAGTCATTTTTGCAACAAAATGGTCTCGGTTTGCAATAGAACGTTAAATAACAGCACACACAGAACTGGCGTTTTAAGCTAGAAGGTCTTCATTGAGGCATTTTAACAAACAGGTGTTAGGTGACAACAAAAAGGGAGCTAAATGGCTAATTTTCACAAGATTCACGGTTTTTTTTCAACACATAATGTTTAGAATAGGTTCACTGAATGTCAAACAAGTGTTAGCCTATGCCGACGAGGCCGGGTGATCACCGAATGGACTCGGTGTGCTCGGCACCCAAGAGGCAAGGGAGAAGGAGGTCGAAACAGAGCAGGATTAGACTGGGGCCTACCTGGTTCACGGGGCTGTTTGGCGACGAATGGTGGCCGGTAGGTGGAGCCTTCAACAGGAACGATGGTGACTCAAACGGACCGCCGGCGAGCAAGCGAAAATCTCTTCTCTTTCCCCTTCTCTCTGCTCTCCTCTCCTGTCCAATTCAGGGAGCCCCTCTCTCTAAGTATGCAAACCCCATTTTCTTCTTTTGTGAGTGACATGTACGAAGGCAACAAGAAAGAGAGAGTGTGGGAGAGCCCCTGTTTGTGTTTCTTTTGACTTTTTCTGCAATGGACGTCCCTCTCTCTCTCTCTACGTTTGTGACCATCTATGATGTGCCTAAACTCCCTTTTCTTTCGTCCTTTCTTCCTTTTTGGTTCTTTTGTGAAAGTGTGCATGGAGACTAGATAGAGAGAGCAGGGAAGATAGCGTCCCCTTTTGTTTTCTCTTTTTTTTTTTTTTAATTTTTATAATGATTTTTTTTAAAATATAATAAAAATGAAATAAAATAAGAGGAAAATATGTTTCACTATATTCTATTAATACAAATGCACCTAATATCTATGTGCCACGTAATTTAATGAAAATTTTTTTGCTTAGGGGTAAAAAATAGACCCCTAATTTTCTATGCACTTAAACTCTAAATAACTAGGCAAAATTTAGGTGTTAACAGTTTGGATGCAATCACATATATGATTTTGAAGGATGAGTATATGATTATCTCTCGCCACCCATGATATAATGATATGCCTTGATCTCTGATTTTTTGTTGTTTTGGAGCTCTATGGGCTTGTCTTGTTATTGTGACTTTTGAGATTCCTTGGTAATGAATGGAAATTTCTTTGGATTAAAAAAAAAAAGTGGACGGAGTTAGTAGGACTTAGATTGCACAAAGTTGACAAGTTTTAGGACTTTCAAAGACACTAATCCCAAAAATGCATATAGTCAAGACAATGTTTTGAGCCACATTTTGCACTTCTTGAATGTGCCGTTATAACTTCTGAGATTGCATTGTAAAGTAGATTAAATGAACAGGGCCAAAGCAATAGTCACTCTATTATTACCCTGGCAATTTTGCTTGCATGTCAAGTGCATCTCCCGACCCTAGCAAATGCCAGAAGCATAAAACAAAAACGAAAAGGAGATAAGTTCCATAGAAAGCATATGCCAATGTATAGAATTTCTGAAAAAAAAGATGTGATTGCTCAATTGCAAGATCAAAAGTCATGCATGATAGGATGGGACGAGAAATGCCTAGTCATTGTCCCAAATCATTTGTCTCGACATGAAATAAATCCCATAGAGGGTGACAGGACTCTTGTTTCTACATATATCTCCTAAATGATTGAATAGTTAGTAAATTTAAAGAGAGGGAATGGATGTGAAAACTTAAGAGTGAAAACAACTGATGAAAAAGATTGCACATACTTTACCACTACAATACTTCACTTATGTACATCAACATCGTTGGACAAAATTGATGAAATTCGACCTCGTCACTCCTCCGCATATTCCTGCTTCTTCAGCTGAATACGAAATTTAGGTAAATAACTTATGCTGCAATTAAATATGAATATCTGCTATTGAATATTTGGTAAATTTAAAGAGAGGGAATGGATGTGAAAACTTAAGAGTGAAAACAACTGATGAAAAAGATTGCACATACTTTACCACTACAATACTTCACTTATGTACATCAACATCGTTGGACAAAATTGATGAAATTCGACCTCGTCACTCCTCCGCATATTCCTGCTTCTTCAGCTGAATACGAAATTTAGGTAAATAACTTATGCTGCAATTAAATATGAATATCTGCTAAGAAACAAACTCAAATCATCAAGCCACTGCCATCTCCGATTTGTATGGAAAAGAATATGCTAAAATCCATGACTCCAAAAAAATTGAAAACCCAAAAATTGTTTAATCATGTAATTCAATGGAAAAAAAATCATTTCAAAAGCATGATAAATAATGCCATTCGACAACATATCACACATGAATGTGAACAAAACGATAGTAGATATGAGAATAAGCAACATCTGAGGCCAACATGAACTCTTAGGCTCCATTCGTTTCATGAAAAATAACTTTCAAGAAAACTTTTTTCGGATTTTTCAGCAATCGATTCACGGAAAATAAACTAGTTAAGGAAAACATTTTCTACCAATGTAGAAAACATCTTCAAAAGTGAGCAAAATGTTTTCTGCTTTTCGTAAAGCGGAGAACATTTTCCACATCTTCTTTCACCAAACACATTTTACTTTTATTTTTATTTTTTTAAAAATCATTTTTTATTAATTTTCGTTTTTCTTTTCTTTTTTCTTCTTTTTCGTTTCTTCTTCCTTGGCTGGTCGATTGCCATGGTGACGGCTAGCGACCAGCCAGGGTGAGGCGAGGTGAGGCTCGAGCTTGCCAGCCTTTAGGTGAGTGAGGTCGAGCTTCGTTTATGGCCGATCGTTGGCTGTGGCCGTGGTAGGCGATCGGCGGAGGAAGAAAGAAAAGAAAAAGAAAAGAAAAAAAAAAAAGAAAAAAAACATTAAAAATTTTAAAAAATTCAAAATTTAAAAGTAAAAATAATTAAAAATTTCGATTTTTAAAAAAAAAAAATTATTCAAAGGAGTGCATTAAGTATTTTCCATACTGAATAACGGAAAATATTTTCTGTTCATTTTCATATTTCAAATTTGAATACCGGAAAATATTGTTATTTTCTTGGAAAATGGATTCTTGGAAAATAATTTTCAGAAACCATCACATTTTTCACGAAACGAATGGAGTCTTGGAAGCAAAACAACTTTTGCTTAGACAAGTTCCAAATTTTCACGTCAAACCATCATCCTGTGCACATTAGATACTAGTAGTTATCATTTTGGTGCAGTCCAAAGTAGCCAAACAACAAACATACCATCTCTTCACCAATGTCCACTAAAAAGTATACGGATAGCTTAAAATGGCTTCCACTCTACCTAGTGATGCTTCCAACCGTCCAGAGTGCAAGTTGAACAGTGGTTCATCAGTACCAAGACCCTGTTAAATGAAACACCCAACTTAAACAACAGAAAATCTTGATAAAAAAGAGTGACGCATCACAGAAGTGCATGACCCACACCAGTTCACTAATATTCTTGTCCCGACCAACCTCCGGTTTTTAATCATAAAAAGGGGTCTGGTCTGGCACGCCTAAGTCTAGGTTCGGGACTTAACTCGGAATCTCTCAAGCTCGGACCATATTGCGACTTAGGATTTAAGTTTTTAACTTGCAAGTGATTTTTATCTAGGAGTCGCCACTAATCGATTTGGGGTGGGTTGATTAGATATCCAAGTAAAGTGATGGGAGAATCGCCTTATTCCTACTGAACCGAGATTAAATGAGTCCAGAGACTTGATTACACTAGTTGGGTGACTAGTGCCCTTTTGGTGCTTTTTACCCTATTCATTTCAGAAAATATTTTTTAGGTAATTTGTATTGATTTTAAGACCTATCTCCTAACATGTGAACTTATCAAACGAGTACACAATCATTAATGATTAGCAGTTAAGGTAGATATGTAGCCAAGGGTTCTAACCCTAACTAAGGCGAAGACATTCAAAACATGGCAATTTATGCAATTATATTCTAATTAAAAACAACATGCATAATAATAATACAACAGTATTAAAAATAACATGCAAAATCCTACCGAATAGCCCTATTCGACTTTTAAACATGATTGATAATCAAATAATTCACATAATTTAGAAAAAAATCAAAAAAATAATAATTTCTAAATAATAATAATAATAATAATAATAATACAGAAAAACCTTTTTAATTTTTTTTAAATAATAAATATAATAATCAATCGAGTCGAGTTGGCAAACCCGGTCGGGTCATTAGATTTAGATTAGGTCGGGAGCAACCAAGATCCGTGAAATCGACTCGAATTTGATTCGGGTTGAGTTATTGAATCGATTGGGTCCGACTAACCCGATCCAATGTATTGGCCTTGGACCGATTTTTGAACCGAATCGGGCTGGTTTAGTGAGAGTTCTCACACCTCATATGCGGGAAGACCACCGACTAGATGGAATTCTGGTGATTTGCTAGCTATTTCGTCCAAATAGTAGCCTCGTTCTCTTCAAAGACACCGATCTAAAGAGAATCCAACGTCCCTGTTGCCAAAGAACCGACCGGAATAGTCGCTAGCCAAGCCTCGATCGGAGTTTGTTAACCCGAACGCCAATCGGAACTTGGTCAATGACCCCCAAGCCCTATTTTTGGTATCTTTTGATCCCTAATGACCTCTACAACACAAACCCGAGCTGACTTAGGGTATGCATGGCAACAATTACGTGCTTTCGGAATTGATTTTGCTTAGAAATGATTTTTTTTTTTCTGTATCGAGAACAATTTCAAAGCATTTGAAGGCGTTTAGTAATCGATCAAAATTTCTATTCTTAGAATAGAAAAAGAATGGAAATACGTTTGGTAACTACACAAAATTTCTTTTTATTAATAAATTATTAATAATATTTTGAATATTTTAATATTTCTTTCCTTTTTTTTTTTTTTTTTTCCTTCATTTCCTTGGCTATGGCTGGTCGCCGATGTTGGTGATCGGTAATGTGCCGTGGCCGGGCGAGGGGTGTCACAGCCCCCGCCATTGCCCTTTGCCGATCATGACGGGCGAGATCGCCTTTGTTTTTGGCTTGGTGAGGCTCGACCTCACCGAGATTTGGTGAGGCCGACCTCACCGTCACCACCCTCGGCGATGGCAAGGTCGGCCTTGCCGATATGGGTGAGGCCGAGTCTCGCCGACCATGGCTAGGCCGACCTCGCCGTCGTCGGCCTTGGCCAAAGACGGGCTGACGGTAGACTAGAAAGAAGACGAAGAACAAATAAAAAGGAAGAAGAAAATCAAGAAGAATCGTAAATGGAAAATTTGTTCTAAAAAATCAAGAAGCTACTTTTTTTTTGCTTCTTTATTCTACTCCAAAATTGATTCTAAGAATAATGTTTTGCAAATTTGTACCTAGGCACAAAAATTTAACAAACAGTTTCTATTTTCAAACCGATTAAAAATAAAAGAACCAAAATTTTTACTATTTGGCAAGTTGCCAAACGCCCTCTTAGCCACCACCCTACCGCTTGACCTCCAAACTCAAAACTAATTGGCCTCATTGAGGCATTTTGATAAACAGTTAGCATGCGTGGGCAAAGCGAGGCATCTTGACTTGTTTCAGAGCTCTAGTGCCTTTTCGGCAATCAAGACTTACCTTTGGCAACGAGTGGGGTTACGGGGAACGATCGTATGGGTCGGGATTCGCGAAATGGCCGCACAGTCTGGCCAAACCACACACAAAAATAAGGCGGACAAGGCCGGGGTGGCTCATCGATTGGCGACATGTCTAGGGGATCTTGACTGATTTAAGGGCGGCGGTGAGGCTATTAGCTCCTTCTCGCAACTTTGAAGCCCTCGGTATACTCTCTTTCCCTATTTTTTTCTCTCAAATTCTGTCTTCTTCTCTCAGGCTCTACTCTTGGACGAGCTTCTCTTTGCTAACTCTTAGCCTTTTATAGAGGCGGCAGCCACCACCGCTCCACCCAAAAGTCGCCCATTTAAGACTTTTGTGCGGCTTGCTCTTCCACCTGCGACTTTGGTGGCCACCACCCTAGGCTAGAGCAGGAGGGAAAGTCCACCGCTCCCCTGCGTCTCGATTTCCCGGCCAAAGGGAAAAGAGAGAGAGAGAGGGAGATTGAGAAAAGGGAGAGATGAGACGGCCATCAATCACGTGCCCCTGCTACTCCCTTACCCGTCGGCGACTTTGTTTGATGGGCATGGCGAGGCCTTTCGATCATCCATCGACTCGGCGGTTAGAAATAGAGCTGGCGGAGGGATGGGGGGAGGGGGAAGGAAGGAAGGAAGGACGGCCGGTCGTGAGGGGAGAAGGAAGGAGTGAGCTTGGCGGGGCCCGGCTCAAGCGAGAGGAAAAGAAAAAGAAAAAGAAAGAGAAGCGGGCCCAGGCACGTGGAAAAATGGAAAGGGTCAGGTCAACCTAGTCCGACCTCGCCCAATCGCAAATTTTTAATTTTTTAAAATTTTAATTAAAAATATGTTCTAATAAGCCTCAATAATGCAAAAAATACCTATTGTCTACATGTAATGCGGTTAAATATTAAAATTTTTTGTTTTAGGAATTAAAAGACAACAACCCCTAAATTTTATATAATTAATTTTGGGCAAATCGAAAAAATGGGTGTTAACAATTACCCCTCTTTGAAGGTGAGTTTGCAGAGGTTGGGCTTACGAGGTTGCATTCAAAGATAAAATGACACATAGATTTGGCCTATGCATGTTCAATGAATACTATTTTGACGGGACCATAGGTTCCCATTTTTATGATGCTATACAAGATGATGTATGCTAAAGTAAATAAAAACATACCTAAGGTTACTTACCCTGCCAGAGGTAGAGTAATTCGAGATAGTTGATATTGTGTGTCGAGGAGTTGAACCTATTTTCGATCACCTTGACGGGGAAATCGTTTGCTTAGGATCCGAACCTATCTTTAGTCGCCTCGACTGGATTTTTGTTGTCCAAGACACGAACTTATCTTCATCGCCTTGACGGGGAAATCGTTTGCTTAGGACCCGAACCTATCTTCTTGTCACCTCGACTGGATTTCGTTTGTCTAGGACCTGAACCTATCTTTGATCGCATTGACGGGGAAATCGTTTGCCTAGGACTCAACCCTATCTTCTTCTACGCCTTGACCGGATTTAATTTGTCTAGGACCCGAACCTATCTTCGGTCACCTTGAATGAGGTTTGCTTGTCCAAGTACTTGAATCTTGTCGAGGTACACGAAAAGGCTTTATGTGAACAGAGGGGTTGATCCCATGTTCGGGGCTTACCATAACAATCGTAGGTACTTGAGCACATTCCTCGCCTCTTAAGGGCATGTCTCCCTGTCGACATGTTTTTGTCCAAAAGCATATGCATTCATCGAAGAAATAGACAATTAAGGCTATTCTAGAATACATACATCTTTTGAGACATTTGGGTTTGTATTCTCACATGATGAGAAATGCTTTTTTTTTCAATGGAACACCCGGCTCATCTTCCGTGTGGCTGAAAAGAGTTTTGATGAAATACTTGGGGTTTCTTTCCCAAAGATTTGATGGATCATCTGCTGAATAACCCGAATTTTCATGGCGTGCCAACTGGGGAGTAAGAGAGACTTCGAGCTATAAAAGCATGCCATGTTAGTTCTACACGGGAATAGGAGCATTTTTAGGACATCTTTGGAGACACTCCAAAGGTCTGGTGCTCTTTAAGTCTTTGAGCATATTTTATTTGTCAAAAACGATTAGCACAAATATGCATGCATTCATAAAGGATATAGACAAGTTAGGCTATTCCGGAATGCACATTTTGAAAGCTCATGCATGATAATTTTGCCATGTTTGCATCACCACATATCCATGAGGGTAATTACTAATCGAGACAACTTTTTGTCGCAAGGTAGACTTCTCAAGATGATGAACGATAGACTTTCAATCGAAAGCACTTTCCACTTGTTCTCATTGAAAAAGGGCTGTTGATCTCGACCGTTAATGCAGAACATTGAAAATACTCAATCGACCATTGCCACGCCAACAAGGTCTCGAGTTTTCTTGCAAGTAGAACAATCTTTCTAATTTGAGAGGTCTTTATTGAGATCGTAATACATGCTTGGTTAATGGCTTAACAAAAGAGACTGTCCCGAGTCATAGTCATGAAAGAAAATATTCTGCAATCACCTCCGGGTTTACAAGTCAAGAACCTACAAAATGAGGCGTATAGTCTTGCTCGCACTTCCTTGAGCGATATTTATAAACATTTGAAATTCCATGTTAATTCAAGTGCCTTAGTCCTCAAGAGACTTCTCGAGGGACGAACATAGACTCAGTTCACAGGTTGAGAAATGAAAATATTGTTTAGCTTAGAAATGTGTGTATAGGGGTAAGAGTTGCTGATCATCTTGGAGTTGTCAACGGTCTTTTCTTCACCGCTCGATCTTCTTGAAAGCTCCTCGAGGTAATGTTGCGCTTTAGCTTCTTGGACTTATGTCCGATAGTTGCAAATTTGCTTGGGGATACAAATTCCTTCGCTTTTTGATTGCTTTTTATCTATATTGATTGGCCTTGCTTTTGCTAAGCACAATCGCTTTTTTATGTCTCTGTTTTCAGCATTTTTATTTCAATTATGGGCATTAGTTTACTGTATATATCTTGCCTTTCCATGCTCTTAATTTTTGTTAATTTATTTCGTCATTTTTTTTTGCTATTCTTTTTGTGTTGTCAAGAACTAGCCTAGACAAATTTGAACAAAATAATACTATTTGGCTTTTGGGGTCTTTATCCTTATTCGCACTTTGGACCATGTTGCTCAAACAAAGTGATGACCTTTGCCTTGCTCCAAAGGTGGGGGGATGATCACCAACTTAATTCGTACAAAACAAAATCACTGGCTTAATTGGGCTAGAAAAGGATATAAGTATATGGGATAAAAGAAAAACTGCTTTTAGTCATCCTAGGGCACTTAAATCATCATGAGAGTTCATCCGCAATAATAATAATACTCAAGATTAACGCAAGTGAGAGCAATAAAATTTGTATCCATTTTTCTCACCTCATGCTAACTTACCTCTAGTTGCCCCAAAGTGTGGGGTGGTTCATGACATGAGTAATTTGAAAGGAGCTTCCAAGTGTATGGACTCAAAATGACTAAGTAAAGGATCGCCGGTAGTATATGGGGCAGAGAAATGAACTACCTCTCGCTCATTTTGGCTATAGTACCTTATGCGAAAAACCTTTTATCTTGCGTACATAGAATCTTTTCACTGGCTTTTCTTTGGGATTAGTACATAGAGATGTGTATAGACTAAGGATTGCCTTTTCGTCATCTCGACCCATCTCGCTCAACGTGCACGAAAGCAGTTCGACACAATTCATCGAATTGTCAAAATTTTCACATGGAATTAATGAATTAAACAGGTAAAATTACTGTGTAAAATTCCTTTCCAAAAGACATATAATGCATTTGGGGAGGATTAAGCGCCTATTTGTTTTAAATGTTTCCTCTTTTGTTTGTTTCTTTCTACTCTTATTAAAAGAGTTTTAGAGGAAGAAATACTTACCAAAGGCTATAGCGGGGCGGTAGGCAAACCTACAAGGTAATAAGAAAGACCGCGTTAATGACCGGTTCTTTGAGAGACAAGAATTGGGAACGATACAACATTACCTTTTGTGACTCCTTTCACTTGAGTTTAAGCTGGCAATTTCCTGAGCTTCCTTGAATGTCAACAATTTCTGTTGAGAATAACATGAGCTCATGTCAAAAATGAAATGATCGAGGGTAAATTGAGAACGATACAAATTACCCTTCTTCCATTTTACCTTCAAAGCTAGTAGAGTCCTTTTTTTTTCAAAACTTCTTTTATGGTTAGTCTTGAAGCTTGATTGAAATCCTTTGTAGCTAAGGGTGCTCTTAATTAGGCGGTCCAGTTCTCGATGTTGTGTCAATGTGGTTTCGCACATTGATGAGCTTCTAAAATCCTTTGATTCCTAACCGCATAGGGCGTGTACAATTGCTTACATGGGGATCTTCACAAAGCAAAGCTAATTTCTATTTTAAATATCTTTGACCGATATGGACGTGATCGCTTCCGTCGAGACTTCCATGGTTGTTAGGATCGAACTTGATGCCACTTTGTCATATGTAAAGTCCTTCCCATTAAACTCACTACCAGGAGTATCCTTATCAAAAACTTTTTCTGCCGATCCCCTTGTTATCAACGGGATATAGAAGTTATTTCAAGGGTAATACTTCTTCACGGTATCGAGTTGATTGGGTTGGAGAATTGACGCGTCATCTATCTCGGTTAGAATCAAAGCCCCTCCAAGGAGTGCCTTTTTCATGATATAGGGACCTTTGTAGTTTGGAGCGAAACTTATCTCTAAATTCGAGGAATATAGGTAGTAGCTTTCTCAGACAAGATTGCCCGCTTCAAGTGTCTTGGGCGGACCTTCCGATTGAACGACTTGGCTAACTTCATTGATAGTATTGGCCATGACAAAGAGCCTTCAGCTGCATTTCGTTAATCATATTCAATTGCTTCAATCTTTGCTACTTCCACTCTGATCAAACAAAGTCACTTGGGACAATACTACAACGAGGGATTTCTACTTCAACAGGCGTAACTACTATCATGCCGTATACCAATGAAAAAGGGTTGTCCAAAGAGAAGTCCGAATTGATGTTCAATATGCCATTAATGCAAAAGGCAATCTTTCATGTCAATCTCGGTAGTTCTCAACAGTTTTGGCTGAGATCTTCTTGATATTCTTGTTGGCTAACTCAATAGCTCCATTCATTTAGGGACGGTAAGGAGACGAATTCAGATGATAGATCTTGAATTCACTGAATAAATATCAACAAGCTTGTTATTTAGATTCGTCCCGTTATCTATAATAATGGCCTCGGGGATGCCATAGTGGGCGATTATGTTGCACCTGATAAATTTCACCACGTTTCGTGCAAAGGACGTTGGTATATGATGTGGCTTTAATCCACTTGAAGAAGTAATCAATCGCAACCAAGATGAACCGATGCCCATTTGATGCCTTTGGATTAATTGGGTCTATTACATGGTTGCCCCACATTGAAATGACCATGACTCGGACAACCGATGTAATTCAGTTGGAGGGGCATTTATCCTGTCTTTGTGGATCCGATAATGTTGATAATTTTAAATGTGTCGAATGTAATCTCTTTCTAGAGGAAGCTAGTAATAACCCGACTTTGTTATTTTCCCCGGCCAACATGTGCCCATTCATGTGTGGACCAGATAACCCTTAATGCAATTCTTGCATAATTTGCGTTGCTTCAGTTGTGTCCACATATCTCGGTAAAATAAAATCATAGAACCTTTTGTATAAGTTCTCACCACCGACGAAGAACTTCATCGCCATCTTCATTATGTACCTTCCATCTGCAGGGGTAATCCCGCCAGAAACCGCTGCTCCTTAATGTAGTTTATGATATCATAATACCATGGTTTACTATCGGGTTCTTGATCACGACCATGCAATAGGTCGGTCTAGTCGATTTCAATCTTGAGAGGTTCTATTTCCAAACTATTGGTAACCTGCAATATGGATGATAGCGTAGCGATTGCATCGGTGAATTGGTTATGAGATCTAGATAGGTAGTCAAACGAGATCTCGTTGAATTCTATCACCAATTCTTCTAGATAGTCATGATAGGGTACTCGCTTAGACTCCCTAATCTTCCATTCATCCACAATGCGGAGGATGATTAAGCGTAATGCCAAATACTTTTAGTTTGGTTGTTTTCATGTCAATTGTCTTTGCTTGCATCGAGAATACACGCTTCATATTTGGCTATATTATTGGTGTAGGGAAACACTAGTTTCATGGTTACAAGATAATGTTGCCCATATAGGGATATCAAGATTGCCTCGGTGCGAGCTAGACAAGTTTATTGCTCCATTAAAGAATATGGTCCACGATGTTCTTTTTGCCAATAAAAGGCGATCATCCGAAAGATCATCTTCATGTGTTTCTCCAGGGTATTTAGCTAGCATATTAGCGATCACTCGACCTTTTCACTGATTTTTTTTGCGATGATGTTTGGATGTCAAATTCGAAATTCGAATCGCCATTTAGTTAATTTTCTCACCAACGTCGGCAGGTTAAGTAGATATCGATGGGATCCTTTTCGATTCTAGAAAACGTCTGGTGGTGCAAAGTATATTGCCAGAGCCTATGTAACACCTACACCAATCGACATATGTTTTTTCTTATTTAGAATAATTCTGTTCTGAAATGGTGAATTTCTTACTCAAATAAGAGATGGCCCATTCTATTCCATCGAGGCGGTTGCTTTAGGCCAATAGAGCTCCTAACGATTCATTGTGGATCGTGAGATAGAGAGTTAGAGAATGTCCTAAGATTGGCGGAACTAGTACCGAGGATCATGAAATACTATTTTAGTTTTTCAAACGCTTTTCGACGTCTTCATCCCAAATTTGATCTGAGCATCTTTTCTAAGAAGTTTCAAGAAGGGTCATGCAAAGGTGTCGGAGAGTTGAGAGATTAATCGTGCTATATAGTTCAGCCTTCCCAAAAGTTTCCGACCTCCCTTCATCGTGGATAGGGGTTAGAGCTCACATATTGCTTTGACCTTCGAGGGATCGACCTTGATCTCTTTGCTACTCACGATAAATCCGAGTAACTTACCAGTAGGTCGCCTTAACACGCACTTTTGGGGTTCAGGCATAACTTGAACTCACATAGCCGGCTGAATTGCTTCTTTAGGACTTTAACGTAGTCTTTTCCCGCATTTGGTCTTGGCAATCATGTCATCAACATAGACTTCAATTTCTTTGTCCATCGTGTCATGGAAAAGAGTGATCATAGCACGTTAGTTTGTTGCTCCGGCATTCTTCAAACCAAAAGGCATAACTCTATATTGAAAGGTCTCCCATGGAGTGATGAATGACATCTTCTCCTTGCCTTTGTCATTCATTCTTATTTTATTGTACCCGGAGAATCCATCCATGAAAGAGAATAATTCGAATCTAGCAAAGTGCTATTTACAAGGACATCTATATGAGGGAGTGGAAAGTCATCTTTCGGACTGGTTTTGTTTAAGTCGTGGTAATTAACACAAACTCAAATCCGATCATCCTTTTTCTTCATTGGCATGATGTTTTCTACCTAATTAGGGTATTGCAAAACCTTAATGAACCCTACTTTCAAGAGCTTCATCACTTCTTTTTCGATTTTTTTTCGATAGTTCGAGTTTGTTCCTTCGTAACCTTTGCTTCTTAAGAGGCATGTCGGGATTGGTAGGCAAACTGTGGTCGACAATCCTAAGGTCTAGACCTGGCATATCGTAATAAGACCACACGAAGACGTCTTGATAATCATTGAGGAGGGCGATTAGACATGTAGCCTTCTCTTTGAGAAGATTGGCCTCGATCTTCACTTCTTATGGATTGTCAATACTACCCAAATTGATGGTAACAAAGTCCTCGGTTGCAAGGGTTTGGTTTATTCATATTGCTCCCAATTTCTTCGGATTTCAGTGGGATCATCGCTTGAATCGTTAGAATTGATGCTGTCAACATCTATGGCATCTAGTTGGACCGTTTAACTCCCTCGTAAGTCACGAGATTATGCCCGAATACATGGTAGGTTAATCAGAAAAACAAATGGTGTTATGAGCAAATATACTTTTCCATTATTCTTTCTCTTAAAACATTTTTGGAAGAAATAGTGAAATGCCTTTGATTTTCGAAAAGTTTAGAAACAAGGAAGCATGAGGTAGCCCGACCTCGAGAATACTTTCATTTACGTGGTGGATATCATCAACGGGCGGTTTGGGTACTACCTTGTGCCTTCAAAATATTATTTATTTATAACCCATTGATTTACAACCTCGGGAGAGGGAGAGTTCAAAAGATATTTCTTTTAGCAGAAATAATGATAAAAAAAAAAAATACAAATATAGCCCTTTTTCGTGGATTCATGCAAAAGGGGAAGATGAATTCTACTCAAATAGGTTTGCACCCATTCCCTCCACCGATCCTTGGTCTATTGCACCGACGAAGAAATTTTTTGAAAGTATCGCTCGAGGAGTCCAGCTCATCGCCTCCTCTCTTCGTTGTCATCAACTAGTCCATGCCACCCTATCCATCCATAATGTTATTCTCTTTGCTCATCTAAAATGTTAGACGGTATCCGGTAGTTGACGTAAAAATCACACCCACCACTAGGCTTACCTAGGGTATCCATGATTGCTTTCCCTTTACATACCCTCTCGAGAAGTTTAGGGATGGTGGCACGAATGCTAGGCACCACTAAGAGGTCGCTCCTGCTGCAGAAGCATAACCGAGGGGCACGAAAAGTAAATGCCCCAACATCCAATAGGTTTTGGATTCTGTTTTTAGGGCGCCGCAATCATCTAATGAGTGACCAGCTTCTCCCGAGTGATAATCACATGACAAAGGGTGGGATTATAATTGACGAAGTACTTGAGAGTAGTATGTCTTGGTTTCCTTGGGATCGGCCTCTTCTACAAAGGGACCGGGAATATCATATCCATGGATATGGGGACCCAAGTAGTGTCTCACGTCGCCTTGCCATTGTAGGAGTCGGATATCTTGCCAAGTTGTGTCAAGAAGGACTCCTAATGGTGGGCTTTCTCCCGGACCATTCACCGGTAACCTCTAATTGATCGGGAAGCGATAACGATATGTTTGGGGATTTGGGCGTTGATATCCAAAGCAAGGATATGAGCAAATTTCGCAATTGCCTCTACCGATTCTACAAATGTGCAAACCAATCATTTGGGTTTCTACTTGTTTATGGAGTCGAGTCTTTGTGAATGACACCTACAAAGATATCGTCAAATAGGGTGATCATCCCATCAAGCGTCCTCCTGCCCACCTTTTCATAATTACTAGCTCGCCTAGGTTTTCATGTTGATCGATGACAATATTTACAGGAAGTGTTGAGGAGCTAGGGCGACTTAAGCATTCGCGGGATGCCTGAACATATCACCGGGTTATCCCGGAAGTTGATACAATTTTCCTCATCCCGCAATAATCTAGCGGTGGTGGGAAAGTCTCTTGGATATGGGGAAGCAACAAGCTGGCTTGACCCCTCCCCGTGACCTTTGTTGACATGTGGGTTTTCTTCGCAATATCATAGACCGTGGTTCGGTGATTCCCCGCGGCTTGGATAGGCTCTTGGATGCCCGGCCTCCTTTGCCGATTTCTCACCCTAGGGTGAAGTCATTCACTATCATAACCTTCCCTACCATGATTGCGGCTTTTGATATATTGAGGACAATGGGCGTGCTCCTTGATACCCGTATATAGTCGACTTGAGTTCGATAGATTGATAACCTGATTTCACTTTGCCATTTGGTTCAACATACGGATGACAGTTTCATGATAGATCCGGTGGTCTTCTTCACCAAGGACTATGACTAGTTTCTCGTTAGCTATAAACTTCATGCTTTAGTAAAGGCTCAAGGGCACGGCTCCAAAGGGGAGTGAATCCAAGGACGGCTCAAGAGAAAGTTAAATGTGGTGGGGATGTCCATTACTTGAAATAAAATGCTGAACATGGTTGGGCCAATCAACATCGAGGTCGATCTCACGGCGATGTCTTTCTTTATCCCACAAATGCTCGGATGGATATTTTGGAGGCACGAGCTTAGATAGATCCATATTGAGACGGCACAAGGTTGCCTACGGAAAATATTCAAAGCAGACCTATTATTAATCAAGACTCAAGCCATATGGGAGTTCCTACGTTTAATAAAGATGTAAAGACCCTTGGTATACCCCCTACCCTCGACAGGAATTTATCGCTCGAGAATGCTATCCGGGTATTTCAACAAGATGGATCCTACGAATTCCTCTAACGTGTCATGCTCAATCGTTTCATGGATGTTTACTTCATTGAGCACTTTCATCAGAGATTTTGATGCTCTGCAGATGTTTAAAGTAGTTCTAGAAAAAAAAAAAAAAAATGGGCGGGCGACTTAAATAGTTGATCTACCACATTATATTCACTAGCTTTGATGATGGCGAAATTTCCTTGGCTTCTTCATCCGGTAACAAGCTTGAAGGCTGCGCATTAGCTTGGGCATATGTTTGTCCCGACCACATTACTAGGTCAATGTCCAATTTATAGGACCATAGGATTGTCTTGTCATTCTCGTACTAATATGGATAGGGTATCTCAATCACTATGTGCTCCTCAGTTAAGGGCACTTCAATCGTCAATTCCTCCTCATCATCTGGGTTGTCAGCTAAAGACTCACTCACGAGTGTAGGGATGGATTAACTTGTTTTGACATTTAATGCCGAGAGTTCTTCATCCCAATCAATGATAATCTGGAAGATGGTGGCCACTATCTTTGATATGGTTGGCATACACAATCGAACTGCTTGCACCATCTTGACAATTCTTTCTTTCATCGGGGCAGAGGGCAATACCTCATCAACAAGATAGTATTCTACTTTCACCATACCGTTATAAACATTAGTGGTGTATACCCTTACATTCTTGATTCGATTGGCGTTGAAACCGAATATGGCATTGATTTTATTCTCATGCTCCGATAACGGGTTATTCGGACAATTGGCTTGGATGTCTAAAACGAGAAGGCCTTGGTTTCAAAGGGTTTTATACTCGATTAGCTTGAGGATATAACAATCATTAAATCGATGTCCTACCTCGCCCATGTGATAGTCGCATTTCTTAGACGGATCGTAGTTCGAGAAGTTCTCCGAGTTGGGCCGCTTGACTTGGTAGAGAGAAAATTTTTCTTGCGAAGTATGGTTAGGACGTGAGAAAGGGATCCAGATAGTGAAGTGAACTGTATTTTCTTATATCGCTTTGAGGCCGACGGCTTGAGGCCTACCGCTACTCATCGCTTACTTGAACCGGCTCGGGGAGGATGAATGGTCTCAATGTACGCAATATTCTCGCCTGCATTGTGGGCTCCTTCTCCTTCCTCATCTTTGAGTCTCTTGCTTGTGGAGGCGGGGTCTATGAACCATTCGTGGCACAATCCCATCTCAATTCGTTCACCCACTTGGAATAAACCGATTAAGAGACTTAGTAGTGGCACCAATAAGGTCGGGTCCAGATTCATAATGGGAGAGAATTAATGAACAGCTTCATTTATTATGGTTAGTAAGTTCCGGGGTGATCTAGGCGGCTAAGTTTCTCCATCTGGTGCCATATTCTTTGAACGACTCACTTTTCTTCTTTTCAAAGGCGTTTGAGGTCATCACGAGAAAATGTGACGTCAAGGTTGAATTGGTACTACTTGAGGAATACATCAACGCCATCATCTCAAGATTTGAAGACATGTACATCTTTTGACATATATCATTTCAAAGTCTGGGCCGCGAAAGGTTTGACAAACTCGCTTGAAAGGTTTGGATCATGAGGAGTTTATTATCATGAGGAGTTTATTATCGACATATCGGGACATTCCTTGACCTATCATACATGTGCAAAATGGTGCACAACATAATTTTCTTTTTTTCCTTTTTTTCTTCGGGCATGAGGTGTCATTATATTTCTTGAATTACGGTATCTTGAACTTTTTGGCACCTTGACCCTTTTGTAGATAGATAGGTTAAGTGAGCCCTCGCCTTTCGATGCCTGGCGCACGCAGCTTTTTTTTTTTTTTTGGAACCGGGCGGCTCCTTCGAACCGCTGGCTCGATCAACGGGCGGGCCCGGTTTGACCGCCTTCGGCCAAAACCGCCCGGGCCATCTCTACTTGACCTTCGCTAGGCATTTGTCATGCTTTTGTCATAAGCGCTTACAATTTCGGTCTTCTTGATCGCAAGGCATTTGTCAAACGAAAGTGCACAATTATTAATGATTAGCGGTCAAGATAGATATGTAGCCTAGGGCTCTAATCCTAATTAAGGCGACAAATATTCAAAACATAACAATTTATGCAATTATATTTTAATTAAAACAATATGCATAATAATAATACAACAATAGTAAAAATAACATGCAAAATCCTACCCTATAGCCCTATCCGGTCTTTAAACATGATTGATAATCAAATAATTCACATAATTTAGAAAACAAATAAAAAAAAACTAATTTCTAAACTATTTCCAAATTTTAAAAGAATTATTTATTTATTTTTTTAAAAAAAATAATAATACGTAAAACAAAAATTTTTGAATTTTTGAATTATTTTATTTGTTATTTTTATTATTTTTAAATTTTTTATAAAAATAATTTAATAATCAACCGGGTCGAGTTGGCAAATTTGGGTCGGGTCATTGATTCGGATCGAGTTGAGACCGACCGATCCGTGAAATCGACCTTTAATTTGATTCGGGTCGGGTTATTTGATCCGGATCGGGTCCGACCGAAAAGAGCCAATGAATTGGCCTTGGACCGATTTTTGAATGTAACTAGGCCGGTTTTGCCATTCTCATGTCTCAAATGCGGGAGACCACCGGCCAATGGAATCCTCGGTGATTTGCCGACTATTCCTCGTCCGCCAAAGGGCTTCGCTTCTCAAAGACAACGATATGAAGAGAATCCAACATCGGGTTGCTGGAGAATAGACCATAATAGTCATTGGTTAAGCCTCGACGGAGTTCGTTAACCTAAACACCGATCGGAACTTGGTTAAGATGAAGCCCCATTTTTGGTTTTTTTTTTTTTGTCTCTAATAACCTCCACCACACAAACCCAAGCTAACTTAACCCTTTGCCGACCTCTTTTACAATCTCGGCGAGAACCAATTGGCCTTCATTGAGGCATTTTTGTCAAACAGATGGAATGCATGGGCAAAATAGGGGATCTTTGACTTATTTAGGGGCTTAATGCCTTCGACCAAGAGTTACCTTTGGCGATGATGTATAGGTTACGGGGAATAACGGTATGGGTTGGGATTCATGCGAAATGGTCGGCGTGAGTCTCGGCCAAATATGCAAAAACAGAAAAAGGCGGTATAAAAGGGCCGGGAAGGCTCATCGGTTGATGGCATGTCTAGGGGTTGTCTTCCGCTGATCGAGGGGCGTTGGTGAAGCTTGCTTGGCTTCTTCTTTAGTATTTGCAAGCCCCCTCTCTTTTCTCTCAAATTTTCTCTCTCCTTCTTTGTATGCTCATTCTTGGCTGAGCTTCTCTCTCTTGCTCTCCGCCTTTTATAGAGACCTGCTTTGCCCCTGAAAAATCGCCCATTTAAGGCTTTGCATCGGCTTGCTCTCCCCCATGACTTTGATGGCCACCCCAGGCCGGGCAGGGGGGAAAAGTCCTACTCCCCTTCTTGATTTCCATGACCAAGAGGAGAAGAGGAGAGAGAGAGAGATGGGAAAGGGAAGGGATGGTACTGGCTATCAATGCCCTCCCCTGTTGCTCCCTTTACCCGCTGATGACTTTGTTTGATGGGGATGGCGAGGCCTCTTGATCATTTGTCGGCTTTGACGGTTAGAAACAGAGCCAACTAGAGGATGGAATGGGAAGGAAGGAAGGAAGGAAGGAGAGGATGGGCTGGCGGGGGAGAAGGAAGGAGGGGGTGAGCCAAGCCTAGCTCACACGAGAGGAAAAGAAAAGAAAGGGAAGCGGGGCTAGGCCCATGCAAGGGTGGGGAGAAGGAAAGGGCAAAGTTGACTCGATCCGACCCAAATTTTAACTTGAATTTTTTTTAATTTTAATTAAAAATATGTTCTAATAAGCCTCAATAATGCAAAAATTACTTAATGTCTATATGCAATGCTGTTAAATATTAAAATGTTTTTGTTTTAGGAATTAAAAGACAATAACCCCTACATTTTGTATAATTAATTTTGGGCAAATCGAAAAAGGTGTCAACAATTCTTAATTGTGATTCTCTATACTGGCAAAATTTTAACTCATTACCTCAACTAGGTGATTATAATAGAAATTGTTTTGGTGTTATGGCTCATCTAGTTTATTCCAAGAGCGGCAATTGAGAAGGAAGAAACTTGCCCTGTGATTTCAGAACGTAATCAGCCCTCCATCAAAGTCAAAAATCTACACCTGGACAAAGTCCAAGAGTGGTCTTATTTCTAATTGGTGATACACCATTTCCACCCAATTGCACTTAACTGAAAATTAGGGCCTACATCAACCCGTAATTTTCAAAGCATACAAAGCTGACTCCCAAAACCATTATTAATCATGGCTCAATACCCACAGAAGTCAAGAGGCTTACTGATAATTGAGAATATTCAGCCACTCTAACACGCTAACACGCAACAGAGGTCAGATCAAAGAAGCCTCAAACCTGGAGATTTAAGAATTTCGTCACAGAAATCTTTTGGAGAAAAATGCGGACATTTTAATGTATAGGTTGTTGACAACTAATTTTTAGCCGACGATTATTAAAAGTAGAAAATTTAAGTTTATAGTTTTCAATTGAGACGGAACCCGTTTCTTGAAAAAAAAAAGTGTCATTTTTTTATTCTGTTTGTTGGCCTAGCTTTTGTAAATAATTTTCTATTCATTTCATGCAAAACCCGAAAAGTCAAATGGTTGACTTTCGCGTTGACTTTTGGTCAACCCTTTGACCAAAAAGTCAACCCCAGGTCAAATTGGGGCTTTTCACATAAAAGATTCCTTTCAAGTTCAATTTCACTTTAGAAGTGGAAATTTCATAAAAATTAAAAGATTTGATCATAAAATCAAACTCCTAGTAAAAAGTCAACTAGGGTTTGACTTTTGGTCAAACCTTTGACAAAAAAAAAAACGAAAAATGTAAAAATTCAAAAATCATTTTATTTTACATTCAATTTGAATTTGGCATTCGAAATTTTGCAAAAATTAATTAAGAACCTATTTTTTCCAAATTTGCGGAAATAGATTCGGAATTGGCCAAAAAACAAAATTTCTTTCATTTTGTTCATATTTTAGCTTAGTTCCTTTTTTTACGACATTTGATCTAGAGGTCATCATAAGATTGCTCGTGAGATCAATTTTGTGAATCAGCCATTTGAAATGAAAACCCCAATTTTAGCCCTAATTCGAGTTTGAACCAATTGTTTACGATTCGCAAATGGTTGATATCATTTTACTCATTTTTATGAGATAAACACGACTCAAAGTCAATTTTGCAAAATTGATGTGAGAGCTCCCAATTTTCATATTTTACAAAAAGTTCTCGATTTTGTGAAATTACAAAAATGCCCCTAATCAGGTCCTTAATTGCAAAATTAATTGAGACCGTTGATGAGATTAAATCATGATTATTCAAATTAGCACATGTTAAATGAGATTTTATCCTCTAAGTAAATGATAAGCATAAATCTTGACCGTTGGATCACATTGACGGCCGAGATTGAGTCTTGAGGAGGGTATATAACCTATTTTCCCTTCAAAATTAAAGGGGGTCTCATTTTTTTGAAAAATCCAGAACTCTCTGGATTTTCTTTTCTCTCGTGCTCTCCCACGTTCTCTCCTTCTGCTCTCTCCGTCCCACGTTCTCTCTTCTTCCTCTCTAGCTACCGCCGACCACCGCTTTCTTCTCTTCCCACGGCCACATGCCGGCATCGCCATCCCTCCGGTCTCCCCCTCTGACATCCGCCTCCCTCTCTTCGACGTCTCGCTGGTTGGAGCACCACTGGAAGAGCCTTCTGTCATCCCGTCCAGCCCCCTCGCCGATCGAGCTCAAGACCGCCGAATCAAACCGATTCTGTTTGCTGTGGCTGTTCTAAGTGGTCCGATCACTCTCAAACCTTTCCTCGACGTGTCCTCAACCACCAGGAGGTCGTTCCAGACAACCACCGGAGGTCCGTTTCTTTTTCCACTCTGAAGATCGAGTCCAAACCGGATCCGATTCTGTCCCCAACCACCTGTTTAGGTTCGTTTTGGCAATTTTTTTGGTGATTTCAGGTCTTTAAGCAGTCTATAATCATCCATTGGAGGCTGTGGAGTTCGGTTTTGACGAAATCAAAGCTTAAACGCGTAAAGGTATACTCCTCTAAACTGAGTTCGATAAAGCGAGGATACGTTAGGCGTCCGAGGCTAGAACTCGCCTTAGGCTTTGGATAGATGCTAACAGGAGCTGCTGATGTATATATGGAGGATGATGAGTTGATTGTGTGATCGGAGGCTCAGAGTGAGCTGATTGAATGATGATTGTGTGCTCTGTCAATTTCGTTGCTCTCTTTAACACAGATTTTGTTAGCAGCTGAAACGAGTTCTTAGATGTTGAAATCGTGCCTCGAGTCCTTCTAGACATTTGATCTATACTTCCTAAGCTTTGAATTCAACATATTATGCGTCCAAAATGAAGTTCGTTTTTCTACCTCAAAATCCTTCAAATCTTGGCTCTCTGCAATTCTTTTTGCAATATGTTTAAATCTATTGTTGAATGTCTGATTGTTTTGCTGATTTTATGCCGATTTTTGTGAGTTGATTTTGGTGATCTTTCCTACACAAAAATTGTTCATTAGGATCTCAATCATGACATACTTTTTTTCTCACATTTTTAGGAGTTCATTCAATAGGTGAAAATTCCTTAATTCAACTTTAGTTCTTGTCTGCCTATATTGAAACCAAATGGACTTGCACAAATATCTTCGTTTGAGTTTAAAATCGACATTTTCTAGTTTAGAGTCCTTAACAAAGTTTGTAAAGCACTCAAATTAGTCTTTAAAATGCTAAAGATATCCTTGATCAGAGTTCATTTGGTACCTGAAATCGATTTTCAAAGTTGCAGTAAGAGTAAATTAGTTTTCTGCTGTAACCGAACTGAAACTACACATTTTACTATTTTTGCACAGAATAGGAAAATTGATTTTCGAGTTGCATCCTTCTGTGAACTTGTAAATTCAGGTCTCATGCACGTCATATATTTTTAGAATTTTTAGACAACATTTGGTACCTGAAATCATCTCATATTCTCAGGTTGTTCAATCTGCCATGTATTGATCCGAATTGCGTTCCTACAAAATTCATTGTGAAATTGGACTTAATTGTTCAAGTGACCTTCATGAACATCATAGAGCATCATGTTAACTCACTAGTGACACTCTCCATGCATCAATTGCTCGTCATTAGTGTGTTTAATCAACTGAAATTCCTTAACCCCTAAATCTGTCAATTAGGGATTAAGTTGTTCATGTAGCACTTTTGCCAATTTTATAGGAATTTTTCTGTTCATAATTAGAATATGAAGTCTTCTAGACTTTTGTAAAGGGCTATTCAAGCTTCACATTGACGTATTACATGTATTTTTTGCATGTCATTTGGTAGGTTAAAATCATACACAAACATGCTACCACATTCTGTCATATTGCATTTCATGCATCATGAACATTAATTAATGTTTAATAGTTCATGGACTTGTATGGTCATTTGCTCATATAATTAGGATTAGATGACTATATCCTCTTTGTCATTGCATCTAGTCCTAATCCATGTTAAATTTTCATACATTTCATGCATCATTTTAGTTCATCTTTGTCATCCATAAAATATCTTTGGTACTAGTTAATGCATTGGCATGCTTTCATGAAAATCGAAATTAAATTTGGACTTAATCGGGTTCATGCCCTCTTGGTAAGTCGTTATACCTGTTATGAAACTTCCATAGACATTAAGAACATGTCATTTGCTTGCCATTTAGGACATTTTTCATTTTTTCTACAAGTTTGCATTAGGATTAGCAACTTGCAAATTCGGAACCCTGTTCTGTCCAAGGTAAGTCAGACCTCTTTTTGATTTTTATCGATTTTTCTACAAATAATCAAAGGTCAGACCCTTAATGAAAGTTGTAGGACACTCTTTGATCTATCTTGTGTCAAAATTTCATAAATTTTGAACAACAAATGATAGGGTAAATGGCCTCATCTTAGCAACAAAAAACTGCAGTAATCCTCTTTTCCTGACACATTTAATTGTGTTCCCGAATTTTTATAAAATCATGTGAACATTTTTCGAAAAACTTTCTCTACAAAAGTTGTTCCTCATTGTATGCTTAGGCTACCATAAATTTTCCAGAACTTTTTGATCATGGGTCCTTTTCCAATTGAATACATCTTGTATCCCCTGTTCTGCTGTTCTTTTTTTGTCTTCTCTTAATGAATTAGTCGTGATGAATGGAATGAAGTGACCCGATGTCGGTTCACTAAATTGAGTGATTGGATGAGAATCAAGGTCTTTGTGATCTACTTGCATGCTTATTTTAAGCTTAATGCATGTGTTTTCTAGATGTGTTTTCTAGATGTATGATAGGAACCGATACATGCTCGAGGGGATATCTATGGCTTCACATAGAACCTCAATTAAGGACTATGTCACGTTAGTCACTATAAACGAACGTGCTTGGTGGCTAATGTACATAAGTCATCATTAAAATGGAGTGGGTAGGTCGTTAGATGAGGACGATGCATGTTTAAATCAAAGGCCGATCTCGAGGCCATTGTTGTGATTACATTTGCATCTTTGTATCTTCTTGTATATTGCGTTCGCTTGTATGGAAAATTATTGTGTGTTTTGTGAACATTATGATGTTCATTTCCCTTGTATGTACCTAGTCTAGTTTAGCTTTGGAATTAAAATAGATCCAAGAAGACAGTGTGCTTGAAGATGGCAGAGGTCAAGTCCATTTCGACCCAATTCTTTGTATATGGTGATGGTCGATGTCCTCTCCGACCGCTTTGATTGTAAAATTCATTCATTACCTGACATATGTCTTGGGCTTTCAATTCGTGTTGTAATAAAAATCCGACGAGTTGCGAGTTTTATTTTCTTACACTTAGAATTGACTTTGTCTTTTCAATATCTTGGTTGTCTACTTTATGCATTTTTTTTAAATACAATTGTTTGTTTCTTTCTTTTCTAGACTAAGATAAGATTAGCTTAGAATTTTAAATGAAAACACAAAAAACAAGATGCATGATCACATAGTGGACTAAGACTTTGGCATGAAAACGGTAAAAAATAAATGCATGACAACTTAGATAACAACCATGATAAGTTTAGTGGTATCGAAAGAGCGTTAATAGAAATATTAACGTAAGCTAGTCCCCGAACTCATGATCTCTGGTTATCGTGAGAAATCGAAATGAAACTCCCCAGCGTTTCGGTTGGGTATTCTAGCCGACCCCCGACCTAGGCTAGTGGCGACTCCTAAAAAAGATAAAATCGATCCACTGTCACGCGAGGTATGGATTTAGGAAAAATCCACGTTCATGATCAATGGACCATATGGATGACCAAAAGATTTATGCTTCGGTAAGCCGTCTTTTATGATGTGCCAAATGGACCGTATGGATGACTAAAATGATTGACGCTTTTGTAAGCCGTCTTTTATGATGTGCCATGTGGACCATATGGATGACTAAAAGATCGATGCTTTGGTAAAGCTATCTTTTATGATGTGCCATACGGACCGTCTCATGAACACTTATCTTTAAACCCGCCTTATCGAGTTTCAGCCCTCGAGAGGCAGGTCGCGACATAGGTTCATGGACTAACTTCCACTAACGATTTGGGGATAGAGGCTTGAACACAAACTTCGATTGAAAACATTCCTCGGAGCATTGTAAAACTGAGTTAAAATGTTAAATCAAGAACGTCATAATGAAAATACGTTCCAGAAATGCGTCACTGAACAAGCAGAGTTAAACCAGGCCTTAAAGGCAGGCTCCAACAAAAGTTTAAATCTTTGGAGCAGTACAAGACAGACCCAAAGTGTCGATTACCATGAATCATAATGAGTCATAAGTACACACATAAACATTGAACACAAATACGCTCTTATTTGTTCCGCTTAAGCTGAAGTATGGTGAACGAGGAGACAGAAAGCAAATTATCCGATGAAGTAAAATCGCGGTCAGAACCTAGAAAAAGCAAAAGAGGAAAAAGAAAAAGAAACTCTGTGTTGGTCTACTTCATCATGCGACCATTACTGACAGAAGCTGTATGAGGTCAATAAGGACGAGTAGGGAACAAAAAGCCAAACCAAGCCAACCAATGGATTCATGGGAATCATGTCGATTAGCGTATGTCGACGGAATCCATGTCAATAACCGTGTGGCTGTAACACTTTAGACCCATATCTCAAAATCGAGAATTTGACACTCATCACTAATCCGACACTTCTTCGGAGATAATACAGTCCGCAGGGCATCAGTTTTGGGCACCTTGACATGAACGAAGCTGCATCTGTCAATTTAATCTCACAATTTGCATCAAAACGAGTGATAAAAGTCTAAAGCATAACTTCGAAAAGTAAGAAACCAGACTCTTTTGGCGCCAATCGAACTGTTGTTGAATGGCAAATTAAAATTGGGATGAAGGTGGTGTTGCCCGGGAATGTGTGGTTAGCATTGGTTAGATTATATTTACTATTTCTCTCGAGTTACAGATTATTGAGGCACATCACTGACATCTTTTCACACTCCCATGTTGACGTTGACAAAAGGAATGAACTCTGATCATATTGGTGATTACCAGAAAATCACAAAGCAAAATTTGTTGTCGAAAGAAATTATTCGGTAGATTACTGCCCGAGCAGAATACATCTTTGATCACTTTGCTTGAATATGGCCTTTCTTTTGCTTTTGTGAATGAACAATTTGATGGCAATCATCCATATTTATAGCCTGTGAAGAACTCTTTACCTGAATAAGAGTAGTGCTGCTAATCTATGTGCTTACATTTCATCACGTTGGACCATATGGCAGCCTAATCATGATTCGTAAAGGTAAGATTAGTTGCTAGTTATGCAATGTCATATATTTGATTGGGTTTTAATTTATATTAATCCTCCTAAGTAAATGCTTGCTAAGTTGGTCAATATATACAAATGATGATCGATCCCGTTTAATGTTAGATTCGCATTTTATTAGTCGTGGGTGATGTAAGTGCGAAGAAACTTGCTCCATTGCAAATTTGACATGCAATAGGCATGAAAAGTGCCATGGTCCAGATCTATCTTCATCGATTATATTGTACTCGATTCTAAAATGCAAACGAGACCAATAAGGAAGCTTAGCTCACTCTTGGTCGATTGTCGATTGAGAACAAGTAGACAACATTCCACGCTCGTCCCGTGATTGAGGCTTACAACCTCCACTCTGACAAAATTGGCACAATTTTTAATGATAATTTGCTGATTTTATAAATATATTCGTTCTACTTCTACTCATTCTGTATTTTTCTTCATACTTATCCTAAAGAGATTATGACTTGAGAAGTTTATCCCAACAAGCAAAATAAGCAAACAGAATTCCTATCATTCTATGGAAAAATTTCTCGGTGATCTAGTCAACACAAAAAATATCTATTTAACAAATAGGGTGTTCAATGGTTCTGTTTGGATTATATTATTAACTCGCACTAAACTTTTTCTATATGAAGAACTATCGATCAAATAAAATTAAAGCAATAAGATCACAACCAATACCTATATCTTACTAATAGTTTTGATTTGTTCTAAATTAGCCTAGATGACCTATGCGCTTATATTTTATCAAGTTGAAGCATATGCTTGAGACTCCCCACTCCATTTTTTGTAATCTTAGTTCTATTTGTAATGCTGGGGAATGCCCCTAAGCTTCTGTAATGTTATTATAAATACTACTATTTATGACTCATGAAGAGTTGGACTAGCTGCCAATCATGAATGCCAAATATTTGGCTGGGTTTTAATTCATGTTGATCCTCTTATGTAAATGCTTTATGAGCTGGTGAATAAATGAGTAATTATTGATTCAGTTTAGTATTATGTTCGGATATGATTAGTCTTGAGTTTGATGTAAGTGCGGATAAAGTCGCTCTGTTCAAAATTTGACATGTAATAGGCATGAGGGCCATGGTCTTAATTTATTATGATCGATTTTACTGCTCTCAATTCCAAAATGCAAGCGAGAGTACTAAGAAGGCTCAGCACAATTGGCCAATGTCAATTTAGGAACAGTGGACAAGCCAAAGTCCGTGCACGGCCAATGATTGAGGACCATAACCTTCCACTTTGATAAACTGGCATAATCTTTTATGATAATATACTGACTTTATAAACATTCTTTCTACTGCTACTCATTCTGCATTTTTCTTTATTTTCATTATAAAAAGATTATTACGACTTGATAAGTTTATCCTACCTACCAAATTAAAAATATAAAGATAATATTATTCAATAAGAAAATTTCTCTGTGATCTACTCGACACAAAAACATCCATTTGACAAGTAGGGTGTTTGATGGTTATATTTGGATAATATTATTAACACCAACTAAACTTTATCTAGTTGAAAATATATCGACCAAATAAAATTAAAGCAATAAGATCACAATGTAGACCTATATCATATTGAGAGTCTTGATTTGTTCTCAATTAGCCTCGATGACCTATGTGCTTACATTTCATCAAGTTGAAACATATGCCAGCTTATTTATGACTCACAAAGAGATGGATTAGTTGCCAATCATGCATGCCAAATATTTGGTTGGGCTTTAATTCATGTCTATCCTCCTAATTAAATGCGTTATAAATTAATGAATATGTGAGTAAGTGCGACACAGTTTAATATTATGTCTTCATTTGACTAGTCGTGAGTGATGTAAGTGTGAAAAAGACGCTCTATTCCAAATTTGACATGTAACAGGAATGAAAAGGCCATGGTCTTACTCTATTATCAACATTTTATTGATTCAGTTCCGGAAGACAAGCGAGACGAATAAGAAAACTTACCTCAGTCCTGGTTGAATGTGGACAACCCAAATTCCTCGTTCGACTAGCGGTTGAATTACTGATTATATAATTAAATTCTTCCTTCTTCCGCTACTACCATAATTTTCTTGATGCCCATCTTCAAGTGATTACTAAGAGTACAGAGATAATACTATTCTATAAGAAAATTTCTCCGTTATCCATTCAACAGAAGAATATCCATTTGACGACTAAGGCGTTCAATTTGGTCTTGTTTGGATTATGTTATAATGCAAACCAAACTTTATCTATCAGAAGAAATCTCAACCAAAACAAAATGAAGGCAAACTTGTCGATTGAAGTTTTCTTCATTGTATGTTCTTTTTCCAACTTTTGAGTAAGTCTGGCTGTGATGTCGAAAAGCCATATTATAAATTGCATAGGCACGCCAATCGTGATGACTAAAATTTTCAAAAGTTAAAATCATCAAACTACAAGCATTAAGATTGGAACATTTTCTATAATCGGAAGAAAATTTCTCCAAGACTTATGACCAAGAAGACAATTTTTTACATGGCAAGTGCTTATAATGCTTATATAATTGGAAGAAAATTTCTCTAAGATTTATGACCAAGAAGAAAACGTTTTACAAGGCAAGTGTTTATATACTTGAAAATTTTAAAAGAAAAACTAGGAAACACATGCCCTTCTATATGGTGCTCAATTTAGTAGATATTCATATTTTTATAATAATTAAGCACCATATTTAAGGATATGTATTTCCAAGTTTATTTTAATTTTCAAGCATTATAAATGTGACAACCCGGTCCAATGAGGGCGGGGAGTGGTTCTTTGGGCCGATGGATTCTGGCTTGAGCAAGGAAACGGCAGCTCCTGCGTGCTTATAGGATGGCAATGGGGGCATGTCTCTTGTCTCACATCGCCTAGGAGAGGAGTCTTGGGCTGGTTTATAAGGCTTGGGGTTCTATATAAGTGTAACGCGTTTCACGCAAGCTTTTGTTGTGTTGAGAACAAAGCCTTGAGAGGGATGGCGATCGTCCGCGCCTCAAAGAGGACAATATTGGGCTGTGGAGAGGGATGAAGATGCGTTCACGCCTTTGCCTCAAACAACGATTTTAAAGCCGTGAGTATGTTAGGCCCAAAGCGGATAATATTACACAAAGATAGACCTCGAGTCCTTACAAATGGTATCGAGTTGACTCCCACCGCATGTGGGGCACGTGAGGGACGCGCTTGAAGGAGGGGAGTGACAACCAGTGCTGATGAGGGCGGGAGTAGTCACGGGTCCCGAGGGCTTGGACAAGAAGCGACTGCGATGTGCTTCTAGGATGATGAAGGGGCATGTCTCCTATTCCACATCGCCTAGGGAGGGAGCCTTAGGCTGACTTATAAAGGCTTGAGGAGCCTTAACTTGCAAGAGGCCTTTTTGGGGGTAGTATGAGCTACCCTCGGAGGAACAAAACCGTGAGGACTTAGTGTCCAAAGTGGATAATATCTTGCGAGTGGGACTCAGGTCGTTACAAGTGGTATCAAAGCCGACTCCCGATCACGTGGATCTACAGCGAGGACGCCGTGGCTCGATGGGGGAGAGAGTGACAACCTGGTCCGGTGAGGGCGGGAGTGATCACCAAGGCCATGGATTCTCGCTTGAGCAAGGAGCGGCTTCCGCAGACTTCTAGGATGGCAAGGGAGGTATGTCTCTTTGTCCCACATCGCCTAGGAGGGGAGTCTTGGGCTAGTTTATAAGGTTTGGGGTTTTATATCTGTGTAACGTGTTTCACACAAGCAAACACTTGCCATGTAAAACTTGTCTTCTTAGTCATAAATCTTAGAGAATTTATCAAAAAGGGTAGAAAATTATATTGGTGTAGTTTTTATAGAGCTTAAGAAAGCTCATTTAAGTTTAAATTGGATCTTCAACAAAACCAACCAGGTTTTTCGGAATTAGAACTACGAGCATTGTCCTTCTTAAAGTTGCAAATGGAGACCATTCATAACCTCCATGTTGTGCCGTAAAAGGTTACATGATTAAAAGTGGTCGCTAACATAGTGCAAACATCAAACAAACATAATAACGAGGTAAAATACTGAATTACAATTGTTAGAGATATATATTCGAGATATCAATTTTCCTTGATTGATAATGTTAGAGATATCGATCTTCTCCGATTGATTATATTAGAGATATCAATCCTTCCTAATTGATTTTTTTTTATGTTATTTTGATGTTGTAATATTTTGTTGCTTTAGATAGTTATCTAGAATAGCCTATAAATAGACTCATGTATCATCAGTATTATTAGATACACAGAAATATACAGAAATTTTATTTTTCGCTTTATTCTTCACTTGGTATCAGAGCCAATATTTTTTTTTTTTTTGAAGGGGCCACGGTGTTTTTAGCCAAGTAGCCACAGCCGCGCGGGATATCCAATCTCCGTCGGATGGACGCCGAATTGTCGTCTTGATTGCTGCTAAGAAAGTCTCTTTGCTTATTTCGAAAATCAAATACCATCGCCAGATTCACTGCCCCAAAACGAAAGTTAGACCCTTCAATTTTGTCATCAATAGACTCGAAGCCTCCACACGGTCGCCACGCACCACCACGTCACAAGCCCTCCGACGTCGCCAATTGTAAGTCCTTTTTCGACGTCAATAGTTGGATATAATCCAAAACAAACACCATATACAGGTTCCCCATCCTCCGTCGAGTCCAAAACAGCAAAGAACATTGCTAGAAAACTCCTCATGCGCCCTCACATCATCCGGAGGTCCTCTGCGCGATAAGATCCACATGCCGGGTGAGATGCACGCGTCCCACCGGTTCAAACCAAAGATGTCATCCTCGACGCCGGCAACACATCACCGCCATGTCAGATAGCACTATGAATGTTGACCGCTTTGACCAATTGTTGACCTACCATTGACTATCCGTTGACAAGCATTGACCTTCGGTGACCGCACCGTTCATCCTCTTTTCCGACCGGTTTATGGTGTTTTCGCACCGATTCTTGAGGTATTTCAATGTTCTGAATCTATTTTCGAGCTTAATTTCTCCATGTAAGCCTTGCAAGTATTGGTTTTCCTCAAATTCATTATAGAATTTACTTGGTTATACAAATATATCGCATATCATGGAAAAATTAAAAGTCTCAATGCCCGCTCGCACCATCTTGAATGAATCAAACTTGAAGTGGCTAGCAAGGGTCACCTAGAGGGGGTGAATAGGTGATCCTACACGTATCTTTGATATTTGTGCGAAATAAAACAAATAATGTAAGAGTCCGAATACAATTCAGATTCAAGTCGATCATATGGGAGATATTCGATGTGCAGAATGTAAAGTAAGAGATAAGGAATAGAGAATCAAGACATAAGTTTATAGTGGTTCGGCTTATAGCAAGCCTATGTCCACTCTCCCACGCTTACGCCCATTGGGCTGGATTTCACTAAATAATCAAGAGGAAGTTACAGATTCTCGAATGATATCACTCTTGTGTATGATAGGACTCTCTATCTTACACAAACACTCTTCCAAAATAATCCTCGAGTTCTAAACTTTTTGGCTCAGAAAGACGAGAAAATGATTGGATTATGCTCAAATTTTGGACTTGTTGATTCTTGATTCTGTTCACTTCCTTCTGCTGCTCGTTGATCTCCTTAAATACTCCTCCACGTCCAAACTAGCCGTTGGACAGTCTTCAGAGGATTATCTTCCAATATTCACCTTGGACAGATTTGAATACTAAGGATTGAGTAGCCGTTGGATGACAGATTCTGAATCCCGCTGATTCTGGTCGCCCATACAATCAGAATCTTGATTTCCATAAGTAGAGCTTTGTCCGTTGTAATGCATTCTTGTCGAGATATTTGATTGTCAATCAATTTGATTGAGATTGATACAATCAAAACTTTTTCCTTCATGAAATCCATACCGAATCATCACTAACTGTTTATGTTTTAGCAATTCTGCGTCTAAAGAAATTCTCAAGGTCTGAATAATTTCTGCATCTGTATCTGCATCTGAATAATTTTTGCATCTGTATCTGCGTCTGGATAACTTCTTCATCTTCATCTGACTAAATTAGCATCTGAATCTCAGAACTTATGTTATGTGGGTTTTCACTAAGATATTTGACATCTTGTAAAGTCTGAATAATTTCTGTGTTTGAAAAAATGTTTCAGAACTTATAGAATTATTCTAGCTAGTAAAATATGAAGAACTTCCTTATGAGCTTCTAGAACATATATTTATATATTCCTGAAATAAAATAATTCAGAATAAGTATCAGTTCTGATTATCATGGAAGGTTTTGTCAACTTCAAAATCAGTAGGAGTTTTCCTCAATAATCTTCCCCTTTTTGATGATGACAAAACTTTCCTGCAGATTCTGTCAATTTGAAATTACTTGAAAGTAAGTAAGCATATTTAGCGCATTAATCACAGATTGAAATTGAAAGAGCAAACTCTGTTGAAATCTGTGCCTTTGCTTCCTTTGTCAATAACCTGCATTAAATCTGCATATAATTTCTCCCCCTTTTTGTCATTAGCAAAAAGATAAATAGAGAGTAAAAAGCATTTATATTAAGTAAATAACCAATCTAAACAAAAAATGTGAGTGATATTACAGACCAAAAAGTAGGACTTGAAGAAAAATGTTTTAACAGGCTATTTTTTAGAAGGAGTACGAATCAGTTGAAAGTTTTCTAAAATTGAGACAGCCTCCTCAATCCTCGAACTGCATTGACCCACAGCCTTATCCATATTGGATGAGCATTAAGTAATGGCTTCCTCGAGTTCTACTTTGTCTGCTGCTACTTGGAGTCGTTGAGAGTTGTAGTTTTCCTCAACAATTTTCTGTAGATTCTTCAGATCTTGTTCTAGTGCAGCTTGTTTATCCTTAATTTCGAGCAGAATTGAGAGGATGTTCTGACTTTCTGAAGGCTTTTCTTGGACATTAGCTGGCTCAGATTGATCGAACCCCATGGTTGCTTCTTCTGGAATCTCCCCCTGTACAGGTGCTTGTCCTTCAGAAACATGTTCTTGAGGGATTGATTCTGATACCTTTGGAACATGTTCTGGAGTATTAGTGTGGCTTGTACCAAGGTGTTCTGCTTCTGCTTCATCATTTTCATCACGCAGAAGAGTTTTTCTTTTCTTACTATACACCCTTAATGGAGTTGGAGATTCTGTCTTCTTGCTTGCTGATCCTCCCTCTTTTCTCCTCTGTCTTTTTTTGATACTTGACTTTCCAAAGAAATATAGCCTCGGTGATGAGCTTCTTTTCCTTTGATCTTTTCCCTTATATCATCAAACTGTTTCATTTTGGAGATTATTCTTTCTCCAACAAACATACAGGGAACAATGTTCTGTCGCAATTCATCAGGAATCGATATATTTAGGAACATGAAAATTCTGGTGATTAAGGCACCATATGGCAGTTGTCCCTTGTCTTTCTGTAACGCCCTGTACATATGGAAGATAATGATATGAGGAAGAGAAAAAGGCTGACCTTTCAAGATGGCCCAGATGAGCTTGATTTCTGATTTGGAGAGGTCAGTTTTAGAGGCAGCCTTGGGCTTCAAGCAATTTATAATGATCTTGTGCAAAATCACGGATCTTCTGGATAAGTCGAGTAGGAGAGATGCCGGTTTGATCCTTGAGCAAAATTGGGATTTTAGACGCAATCTTGAAGCATCCTCAAGATTTACTTCCAACAGAGTAAACTTGGAGTATTTTGTTCCAATTATTTTTGCTAACATATCCGCTTTTAAATTGAATTTTTGTCACCAACAAAGAATTGGAGCCAGTTGGGTGACAAAATAGAGAGATTGGAATAGAAATAGGCGCTTAATTCAGCAAAAACATTTGCAGATTGAAGGCAAACTCATAAATGCCTAGCTTCTCAAACAAGTGTTTGACAAAAATGTCACCTTCTCTAGGTAGTTGAAATTCACAGCCTGTGATTTATGATTCCTCGAGCAAGCAACAACTTATAACAGGTATTATGCTCGGAACTTGAATAATCCTCTTGTTCCCCCGCATACCGGATGCCATTCCTACCTTTATTTCAAAAAAGCTCAAAAAGTTGAGCATCATCATTAGGTATAACAAACTTTGTTGCACTTTGGTAGATTTAGGACCCATGATATGAGCAGATTGTTTACCAAAGGGAGTTGAGGATTCTCCGACCTTTTTTTTTGCCCTTCTTGGAAGAGGGCTCTTTTGGTGAAGAACTAGCTGGAACATTGTCGGTTTCCATACAAAGTTGAGAGTATTTCATAGCAAGATGTTCTTCGAAACAAAGTCATTGTCTTTAAGACAATCAAGCGGAATCCCAGGCGAGAGGCATTGCTTTTCTTTAATCGCTGATATCATTTCCAAACAAGCTTGATATTCTTAAAGCGAAAATCTGATTTACCGTAAGGTTTGGGTAGAGACGATCGTTGAGGTGTTGCTTCAACAGGGGTCTTCACGATAGTCCGATTCTCAGATCCGAGATCTCCATATACTCCGCCGGTGCAATAGATTTCGAGTCTTGGTTCAGAATACGTGAAGATCTTCTTTTGAACGGCATTTTGATTACTTCTGGAGCAAAAAGTTTTGATCTTTGGAGGAAGGAAGACGAGGAGAGTCTCTGAATATCGGTAGGGTTTGAGGAGTAAAAATCGTATTGATGGGGGTTTTGAAAAGTGACGGACAGGTTTATAAATGTGAAGGACGGGTTTTAGGAATAAAAGGTTATTTTTAGAAAGTAAAAAATAAGTCCAAATAAGTAGGAAGGAAATATACTTTCTGAAGCATAAAAGATCAGTACAAAATCATGATAATATTTTAAACACAATTAATCAGATAAATTAGGATACGTACCTGATTTGCTTCCAAGGATAACAAATGTGAAAATATCCTGCCAAAAATATTCCCGCCAAACTTTAAACTATGTACGTACCGTTCTTTGAGAGTCTGAGAAATGTTCAGACCGAGATCACTTGAGTCTGAAAAATATTCCTGTCTATCAAACACTTTAACAGAATGGATAAGTAATGCACAGTTTGTTTCTAATATATTCAAAAGAAGATTTGTCAAGAGGTTTTGTGAATATATCAGCTAATTGATTCTTAGAATCAATAAATTGAACATTCACATCACCATTTTGAACATGATCTCTAATGAAATGATGCTTGATTTTAATATGCTTGGCTCAAGAATGAAGAATGGGATTCTTAGATGATTAATAGCACTTGTCTTGTCACATTTGATTGCAACACTTGAGTTTTCAATAGCAAAGTCTCGCAAAGTGCTGCTTCATCCACGAATCTGTGCACGATAACTTCCCAAGGCTACGTGATTCTCGCCTCTTTGCTGTTGAAAGTGCAACCGTATTCTGCTTCTTTGAGTACTAGGATACCGCATATTTCCAAGCGAGTTGACATGTACCGTTGTACTTTTCCGTCCACTTTACATCCAGCTAAGTCAAAGATCCTCGAATAGCCAAGAAGAGTAAAATCTAATTCTTTGGAATACCAAAGACCTAGCATTGGATAAGTTCCAATGTATTTGATTATTCTTTTTATTGCAGAAAGATGCGATTCCTTTGATCCGATTGAAATCTCCAAAGACATACAGACACACTAAAAGTATGTCGTGTCTAGATGCATTAAGATATAATAAAGATCCTATCATGCTTCTATATACCTTCCGATCAACCTTTTACCATTTTCATCTTTGTCTAGCTTGGATGTTTGAGACATTGGAATGTCTGTCTTTTTGCAATTTTGCAATCCAAACTTCTTGACTATCTCCTTGGCATACTTTTCTTGGCAAATGAATGTACCATCTTTGGTTTGTTTCACTTGTAAGCCAAGAAAGAATGTTAGTTCTCCCATCATGCTCATCTCGAACTCGTTCTGCATATTCTTAGAGAATTCCTTGCAAAGCAATTCATTAGAAGATCCAAAGATTATATCATCAACATAGATTTGAACAAGCAGAAAATCCTTACCCTTTTTCTTAACAAATAAAGTTGTATCAACCTTACCTTTTGTGAAATCATTTTGCAGAAGGAAATTACTTAACCTTTTCGTACCAAGCTCCGGGTGCCTATTTCAGACCGTAAAGGGCCTTTTTGAGTCTGTAGACATAATCAGTCTTCCTTGGTTCTTCAAAACCAGGTGGTTGTTCCACATATACTTCTTCTTTAATATATCCATTTAGGAAGGCACTTTTCACGTCCATCTGAAACAGTTTAAAGTTATGGAAACAAGCATAAGCTAATAATAGCCGAATGGCTTCTAACCTTGCAACCGGTGTATATGTTTCATCATAATTTATGCCTTCTTCTTGAGAATAGCCTTTTGCTACCAGTCTTGCTTTGTTTCTTGTGACTTTCCCTTTGTCATCCAGTTTGTTTCTGAATACCCATTTTGTTCCAATTACTGGATGGTTTTTGGGTCTTGGCACAAGCTCCCATACTTCATTGATTCTGAACTGCTTAAGTTCCTCCTGCATAGCTTCTATCCAGCTTTCATCTGATAAGGCTTCTCCAACCTCTTTTGGTTCTATTTCTGATATCAATGCCAAGTTGCTGATGTTCTCCTTTTGTTTGGATCTAGTCTTGATATCATATTCTATTTCTCCAATGATGAGGTTTTTCGGATGACTAGATTTATGTTTCCAGTTTTTGTCAAATCTTTCCTTCGAGTATCTATGGACTACGAACTTTTTGATTAAGTCTGTATTTTGTCTTCTTTTCCTTCTTTTACGTGGATCTAAGATCTTTTGAGATTCTAGATGACCTTCTGATGACACTTGAATGTGGGGAGATGGTTCAGATTCATCTTTGTGAGTCTGAATGTTTTCTTCAAACCTTACATTCATTGTTTCTTCCATAGTTTGAGAATTCTTGTTGAATACTCTATATGCTTTGCTTGTAGTAGAATAACCAAGTAAGAATCCTTCATCTGCTTTATCATCAAACTTACCAGGGCGATCATTTGGATTTTTGAGAATAAAGTATTTACAACCAAACACTCGAAAATATGAGATATTGGGCTTTCTACCTTTGTAAAGCTCATAGGGAGTTTTCTCAAGAATGGGTCCGAGAAAAACTCATTAATGATATAACATGCAGTAAAACTGCATCCGCCCAGAAAATGAAAAGGAATCCTACTTTCAATAAATAAAGTTCTTGTCATTTCTTGCAAGGAATGATTTTTTCTTTCCACAATACCATTTTGTTCTGGTGTGCATGGAGTAGAAAAATTACGTTGAAAGCCTTTTTTCTCACAAAAATCTGAAAAACTTTGATTTTCAAATTCTCCCCCATGATCAGTTTTGATGTAGGAAATGGTATAGCCCTTTTCATTTTGAACTCTTTTTGCAAATTTTGAAAAATATGAAAATGCTTCATTTTTATGTGCAAGAAAGAACACCCATGTAAATCTTGTGAAATCATCAACAATAACTAAACAATATTTCTTACCACCAATACTTTGTGTTCTAGTTGGTCCAAACAGATCCATATGAAGAAGCTGCAAGGCACGATCAGTAGAAACATGATGTATAGATTTAAAAGAGCTTCTTACTTGTTTTCCTAGAGTGCAGGCATTGCATAACTCTGTTTTCCCCAGTATTTCGATCCGCAATCCTCGAACCAGTTTTTGTTTAAGATATTTGAGATCTGTTTCATATTGATATGCCCCAACCTTCTGTGCCACAGATCTTCATCCTCTTTGATTGAAATTAAGCAATGAGTGGAGTTTGGATTAACATCTAGAAGATAAATATTGCCATGTCTTCTTCCTGTGAATGCTTGAGAGGAATCTTTGCTTGTTCCCGAGCATGTATCTTCTTGAAAATTGATTTTGAAGCCCATATCGCATAGCTGGCTAATGCTAATCAAATTGTAGTTGAGTCCTTTTACCAATGAAACGTCATTGATTTTAAGTCCTCCAATTTCGACTGGTCCTTTGCCAATAATTTGTCCTTTGGTATTTGCTCCAAAGGAAAATTTTCCACCATTCGTGACTGTGTAGATCAAAGAAATATGCTTAGATCTCCTATCATATGTCTAGAGCATCCACCGTCCCGGATACCACTTTCTTTTTCTCTTTGTGGTAACCTGCAAAAATCACAACATCTCAAGTTTTCTTTGGTACCCAAATTTGTTTGGGTCCTTGAGTATTAATATAGGTTGTCTTAACAAAATCTCTTTGAAATGTGTCTCTAGATCTTAGGACATTCATTCTCAAAATGTTGTGAATCTCCACATTTTGAGCACCCCGAGTGCACTTCGCCAATAGGTTTTACAAAATTCTTTTTGAAATAGTTTTTATAAGCTTGTCAAGGAGGTCTTCGCCTTAATCTCTCCTTGACTTTTGGAAAATCAATTAAGCTGTCACTTTCCTTCACAAATCCTAGACCAGATTTGTTAAAGTAAGGAATTTGAATGGAAAGGATATGCTTCAAGGTTTCTGAACCTTTTGAAAATTTGAAAGTAATTTTTGAAACTTCCTTTTCAAAACATCATTTTCTTTGGAAAGAAAATCTCGACTTTCCTTGATTTGATGAAATTCTTTTTGAAGGAAATCGATCCTTTCTTTTTGAGAAACATCCTGTTGCCGTAGTGATGAATTTTCCTTTTTCAAGGAAGAGATTCTTTTAAGAGCAGTCTTAAATTCAAAGCACAATTCATCAATATAATTTGATATTTCAAAAGACATTTCAGAAGGTTTTACCTCGATTTCCACTTTAGGATCGAGAATCGAATTTGAGTCTCGAATCGACTTTGCCATTAGATGAGATATCTTCATCACTATCTTCACACTCTGTGTCACTCCAAGTTTCTGCCTTTAAGGCCTTCTTTGCTTTCTCAAATTTGGTCTTCTTTTTCAGAAGTGGACAATTTGGCTTGATGTGTCCACGTTTCCTACAGTGGAAGCAAATAATATCTTTTGATCTTTCTGATTCGTCTAAGGACTTCTTCTTCTCAAAAGGCTTCTTCCCTTGAGGTTTCTTTCCTTGATCTTTATCTTCTTATACTTTTTAATAAAGAGAGCTAGTTCTTCATCGTCAACATCTTCATCTTCAGAATCTGCATCAGAATCAATGTTAGTCTTCAAAGCAATTGACTTATTACCTCTGGATTCGTTTTCCTCATTCCGTTTCTCAGTCTCATATGATTGAAGAGTTCCAATTAACTCATTCACTGATAGAGGCTTGATCCTTTGTGTCTCTCGAAGAGATGTTTTGATGTTATCCCACTGATCTGTCAGTCCTCTCAGAAGTTTGTTGACTTTCAATGCATCTGAACTGGGTTGTTCTTGATAAGCAAGACCGTTTACTATGTCAGTAAACCTGTCATAAAAATCAGCAATTAATTCTCCAGGCTTCATTTTGAAGGATTCATATTGACCAAGCAAAATATTGATTTGAGTTTCCTTGGCTTGATCTGTTCCTTCATATGTAATATAAAGAGTATCCCATTTCTTTAGGTGATTCACAAGCAGCAATTTTTTTATACTCAATAAGAGATGAAGCCTGATGAGAGAGAATAAATTGCTTTTGAATTTAAAGTCTCTCTTTTAGATATCTCGAGTTTGGGATAAAGGAAGATCTGCTGGTTTGCTTGCATCTGCTTTTTTTTTTGAGTCTAAAGACTTTGGGTTGACTCCTTTGATGATGACATCCCATTGCATATGATCTATTGACTTTATGAATGCCTTCATCTTGTTCTTCCGGACACTATATTCCTTGCCATAGAAATATGGTGGGTCTGTGTTGCTCGTCCTTCAATGAGCCCCACGGAGCACCATAGCTAGCCATGTAGATCATTAGCTCAAGTAAAACACTTTAGTAAAATGAGCAACCCGCTCGATACTAATTGAAGTGGCTAGCAAGGGTCACCTAGAGGGGGGTGAATAGGTGATCCTACACGGATCTTTGATATTTGTGCGGAAATAAAACAAATAATGAAAGAGTCTCAATACAATTCAGATTCAAGTCGATCATATGGGAGATGTTCTGATGTGCGAGAATGTAAAGTAAGAGATAAGGAATAGAGAATCAGCACACAAGTTTATAGTGGTTTGGCTTATAGCAAGCCTATGTCCACTCTCCCATGCTTCTGACCTACCCGGCTGGATTTTACTAAATAATCAAGAGGAAGTTCTGATTACTGAGTGATATCACTCTCTAAGTGTATGATAGGACTCTCTATCTTACACAAACACTCTTCAAAATAATCCTTGAGTTCTAAAATTTTTGGCTCGGAAAAGACAAGAGAAATGATTGGATTATGCTCGGATTTTGGACTTGTTGATTCTTGATTCTGTTCACTTCCTTCTGCTGCTCGTTGATCTCCTTAAATACTCCTCCACGTCCAAACTAACCATTGGACAGTCTTCAAAGGATTATCTTCCAATATTCACCTTGGACAGATTTGAATACTAAAGATTGAGTAGCCGTTGGATGATAGATTCTCGAATCCTGTTGATTCTCGGTCGCCCATACAATCGAATCTTGGTTTCCATAAGTAGAGCTTTGTCCGTTGTAATGCATTCTTATCGAGATATTTGATTGTCAATCAATTTGATTGAGATTGATACAATCAAAACTTTCCTTCCTGTGGAAATCCATACTTGAATCACTAACTGTTTATGTTTCATTCTCGGATTAAGCGTCGGATAATTTCTCTGCCCCGCATCCGCATCTGAATAATTTTTGCATCTGTATCTGCGTCCGGATAACTTCTTCGTCTGCATCTGACTAATTTAGCATCTGAATCTCAGAACTTATGTTATGTGGGTCTTCACTAAGATATTTGACATCTTGTAAAGTCTGAATAATTTCTGTGTCTGAAAAAAATGTTTCAGAACTTATAGAATTATTCTAGCTTGTAAAATCTGAAGAACTTCCTTCTGAGCTTCTAGAACATATATTTATATATTCCTGAAATAAAATAATTCAGAATAAGTATCAGATTTACAGTTATCATGGAAGGTTTTGTCAACTTCAAAATCAGTAGGAGTTTTCCTCAACAAAACTATATTTTATGGGGTCAAGAAATATCAAGTTTTCTAGGGGATGTAAACTTTGGCGTTATGTCACTGTAAATATTCATGACCCCGTTCAAGCTCACTGGTGAGAATGATGATAAATTTGTTGAACGTATGGAGGAGTGGGAGAGCAAGAATCATCGATACTCATAAGGTTTCAAAACACTTCGATTCCATCTATCAAACTTCAGTTCGGTCGCTTAAGTACATCAAAGGAAGCTTGGGATCTTCTTGCTAGTCATTATTTCACTTCAGACATTACTCATCAATATCAACTATTGGGAAATTTACATCACGTGCACCAAAAGATAGGTTAGTCTATTAATGACTTTCTATCTTCCATGCATGCTATATGGGATCAACTAGCCTTATCTCGAACCAAATTGGGAGTCGATTTTGTTGATGCCCATAAGTTTGTTGAATATTGTGATCGTATGCGTGTTATGCAATTTTTGATGGCTCTTAATGATGAGTTTTAATTTGTGAGAGCATCACTTCTGCATCGAGATTCGTTACCTCAACTTCAAGCAGTTGTTTATTGACCGAGGAAACTCGACTCGCTACTTCAAAGGTGCAACGTGCAACTTTATCAATCTCCACTCCCTACGGATGCAAAGATTTGCAACTTTTGGTTCCTCCTCATGGTGCAAGCCTTATTGTATGTACTTTCGTCGACCTGGTCATTGTGCTTCTAATTGCTATCGATTTACAATCTAAACAACCTATGGGAACAAACAATTGATCTCGATTTAGAGTTTCAAATGCACGCCCGCTCATTCACCGTTGCTACTACCATAGATGATTCCTCTAACAGTTCATCTATCACTCTATCATTAGATGATCTTGGGTCCATAGTTCGTTCTATTATTGAAAAATCTAGTAATTCCAGGCCTTCCGCTTTGTCGGTCACCCTGTACTTCAAATTCGTGGTTCTTTGATTCTATCTGCTTGTAATCACATGACCTTCAACTCCTATTTATTCAAGTGAAAATCATACACTTCACATGCACCTATTATTCATACTTGTTGATAACTCTAAGATGCTAGTGAGTCATACAGGGAACATTTCGACGTCCAATTATCCTTGACCAATACATTTATGGTTCCCAAGTTCTCATTAAACTTGATATCCGTGGGACAGCTATGTGAATTTGGTTTTGACATTCATTTTCTTTGAATAGTTGCAGCGTCGGATCCACGAATGGGATAGACAATCGGAATAGGCCGTAAAGTGAGTCGCTTGTTTGAACTTGTTTCGTTAAAG
Source organism: Syzygium grande (assembly GCA_024733475.1). Lineage (NCBI taxonomy): Eukaryota > Viridiplantae > Streptophyta > Magnoliopsida > Myrtales > Myrtaceae > Syzygium > Syzygium grande. The sequence goes on along the minus strand of JAMXDD010000008.1, from coordinate 253,907 downwards.
CTTCCTAATTCCTTCATTAGTTGTGTTGCCACAAATTATCTCAAGCTTGGCATTCTTGTTTGGGTCATCCTTCTTATTCTAGGTTAAGTCCTCTGATTTTAAGTGGTCATTTAAGTTCCGTTGACAATAAAACTTTTGATTGATTGCCTTGTAAATTGAGAAAACATCATGCTTTACCATTTAATATTAGTGAATCATCTCTTGTGCTCCATTTGATCTCATTCATTCAGATATTTGGGGACCATCTCCCCGCCCCCCACTATGGGTGGATCTCGTTACTTTTGATTTTTGTGGATGATTATTCTCGTAACAATCAATCTGAACTTACTCATATCTATGGTAACTTTGCTGCCATGATCAAAACACAATTTTCTTGAGATATCAAGGTTTTTTTGTCTTGATAATGCCATGAAATATAGGGACAAAGAGTTCCTTAGAATTCCTTCTCAAAATGGTACTATCATTCAACGTTCTTGTCCAGAACTTCTCAACAAAATGGTCGAAAGCGAGCATAAACACAGGCATATCTTAGATATCGTCATTTAACTCTTTTAATCTCAGCATCTAGTCCAGAACAGTTTTGGTGAAAGGCTTATCATACTGCTGTATATCAATCGTATTCCGTTACCTATTATAGGTAACATTTCTCCTTATGAGCATTTGTATGACAATGTTCCCAATTCTGAGTCTACTTGAGTTTTTGGTAGTGCATGTTTTGTATATCTTCTCCCTAATGAATGCATGAAGTTAGAACCTCGTGCTTTCGTCTATGTTGCTTCCTTTGATATGGCATTGAGCATAAAGAGTATAGATGATGGGATCCTATCTCTAATTGTCTTCGTGTGTCTCGTCATGTTACCTTCTAGGAACATAAGATGTTTTTGTCTCTTCGTCCTTTTGAATCCTCCCTAATTGTTCCAACTGCTTCGTTTCTTCACCAATCATTCATAGATCTATTTCCAAAAGATGACACAATCGAATCTTCCTCGGAATTTCCCTCTCCTATTCTTGATGCAGGTATTTTTGGAAATTCCACTTCAACAGATCCCGACATGTTTGTGCCATCCACGGATTCTTCTTCTCCCATTCGTTGTTCCACCCGTAAGTCAACCTTTTGTTTTGGCTTCATGATTTTTACTGTTATTCTACAATTGCTTCTTTTCATGAGCCTCGCACATATAGAGAAGCTCGTACTAATCCTCTTTAGCGATAAGCAATGGCGGATGAGTTGCAAGCATTAGAAAAATCTCATACTTAGGATTTGATTGATTTGCCTCTTGAAAAGTCAGCTATAGGTTGTAAATGGGTGTACAAGATCAAAACAAAAAGCAAATGGTACAGTTGAACGCTACAAAGCTAGACTAGTAGCAAAAGGTTTCACATTGGAATATGGCATTAACTATGATGAGACGTTTGCTCTAGTTGCATGTCTTACTTACATTCGCGAGGCTCCTTGCTATTGCTGCTATTAAGCGTTGGCTTTTATTTCGGATGGATGTCAAAAATGCATTTCTCAATGGTGATCTCATTGAAGAAGTCTATATGGAGCCTCCTCTTGGATATACTCCACACCCTAATAGAGTGTGTTGCCTATGCCATACATTATATGGACTGAAAGCGCCTTCTCATTCGTGGTATTCTAAGTTTAGTTTCACCATGGAACGTTTTGGTTTTACGTCCAGTCCCTATGACAATGCACTCTTTGTTCAACAAACATCTCGTGGGTATATTCTACTACTATTATATGTGGATGATATGGTTATTCTTGGCGATGATCATAACGGTATTCTGAAACTTTAGCAGTATTTGAGTTAACATTTGAAATGAAGGATCTTATACGGCTCGATTACTTTCTAGATTTGGAGGTTATGTTAGATTCCTCCTGGCTATTATCTTTCTCAAGCAAAATATGCCACTAATCTTCTTTCTCGAGCTGGACTTATTGATGACAAAACTGCTACAACTCCCATTGAGACTAATGCCAAATTTGATGACAAAGATGGCACTCCTCTTCCAAATCCTACACTTTATCGACAAAAGGTTGGCGGTCTTGTATACCTCATTTGTTACCCGCCCCGACATCACTTATGCTATTCATATTGTAAGTAAATATATGATCGTGCATGAATGACTCACTTTGCTGCTGTTCTTCATATTCTTTGCTATGTCAAGGGTACCTTATTTCCACGGTCTTTACTTTTCTACTAACTCAACCTTAGAGTTGACAACTTATTTTGATGCTTGTTGGACCGGTGACCCTCTTAATCGTCGATCTACTATAGGCTCTTGCTTCTTCTTAGGAAAGTCTCTTATTTCCTGACAAAGCAAAGAAATAGACTACTATCACCCAATCAAATCTTGAAGCAGAATATTGCACTCTTCTTGATACAACATCAGAATTACTATGGCTATGGTGGTTATTGGAAGACATGGGAGTCCGTTAAAATGGTGGAACAACCATTTATTGTGATAACCAGTGCTATCCAAATAGCATATAATGATTTTTTTCATGAGTGCACAAAGCATATTAAAATAGATTATCATTTCATACGCTCTCACGTATTTCGTGGTATTGTTCATCTTGTTCTCACAATGTCGGTTGATCCGGCGGACGGATGTTTTCACTAAAGGCACATCCACCGGGCATTTTCAAGATCTTTTTTTTTTCAAACTCTAGTTGACCTCTTCCACGTCACCTTGAGTTTGAGGGGGATGTTAGAGATATATATATTCTAGATATCAATCTTCCTTGATTGATAATGTTAGAGATATCGATTTTCTCTCGATTGATAATGTTAGAGATATCGATCCTCCCTGATTGATTATACTTGATGTTATTTGATATTGTAATATTTTATTGCTTTAGATAGTTATCTAGAATAGCCTATAAATATGCTCATGTATCATCGATTATTAGACACATAGAAATATACAGAAATTCTATTTTTCGCTTTATTCTTCACTACATTAATGGTGACAAAAATTTCTCATCTAGAGTACAATCTCCTTAATCTTCACCAAACAATCATAAAAGAAGACACGAATAAACTTAGGGATAAGTGCATTAAAAGTCCTAAAACTTGTCACGAAAGTGCACTTGAGTCCTAAAACTTTAAAAAGTGCAAACAAGTCCTAAAACTTGTCATGTAAGTGTAAACAAGTCCTAACGCTTATCAAATTAGTTCAATCAAATCCTTCCATTGACTGTACTTTTTAAAAGTTTTAGGACTTGTTTGTACTTTCGTGATAAGTTTTAGGACTTGTTTGTATTTTTTAAAGTTTTAGGACTCAAGTGCACTTTCGTGACAAGTTTTAGGACTTGTTTGCACTTTTTTGAAAGTTTTAGGACTCAATTGCACTTTCATAATAAGTTTTAGGACTTCTAGTGCACATATTCCATAAACTTAACTTCTACTATAATATTAACACAAGAATCTCATTTTTTTCTGCAACAATGCTTAACATATCTTATGAATTTTTCGATTCTCATGCCACGTACATGTTTTTCGATTTTCTTGCACCAAGAGAAGAACCAAAAAGAGAGAGAGTAAAATCGCTCAATACAATGAAAGGGAAAAGGTATAAGAAATAGACGAACTTGAGGAAATAGCAAGAAAATCAATAAATACTCAATTAACCTTCTCTCGAACTACAAATTACTGAGGTCCATCATTTGACATCCTTTGGCCATTGCCATGTTGTCATTGACAAAAGAAATGAACTCTGATCGGATTAGTGATTTACCAAAAATTAAGCAAAGCAACGTTTGCTATCAAAAGAAATTTTTGGTAGACCACTATCCGACTAGAGGTATATCTCTAATCACTTTGCTTGAATATATCCTTTCTTTTGCTTTTGGGAATGATCAATTTGAATGAAATCATCAATATTTATAGCCTATGGCTCACTCGTTACCAGAATAAGAATAGTATCACTAACCTATGCGCACATTTCATCACATTGGACAATATGCCAACCTAATTATGACTCAAAATGGGTTGGATTCATTTGCCAACAATACAATTTCAAATATTTGGTTGGGTTTTAATTTATGTCAATCCTCCTAATTAAATGCTTGTGAGTCACTCATTACCAAAATAAGAATAGTGTCACTGACCTATGCGCTTACATTTCATCACATCGGACAACATGTGCTTACATTTCATTACATTGGACAATATGTCAAACCAATTCTGACTCAAAATGGTTTGGATTAGTTACCAATCATACAATGTCAAATACTTTGTTGGGTGTTGTGTTACGGCTAGTGCTATCACCTAGAGGGAGGTGAATAGGTGTTTTTACCAAATTGAATAATTTGAACGTCATGGAATGAATATAGTCAAGATCAACAACTTGTATGGTTAGTATCGGATGGATCGTATCACAAATTTGTATATAAATTATCGCCGATGATTACGCCCGATGACTAAAATGATGTTTTAACGAACTTATTTGACAGACATGTATGTAGTATAATGTCAGTAATAATAAATTAAAGTTTAGGGATAGAGAATAATGCACACATCTTTATAGTGGTTCGGCTTTATCAAGCCTACATCCACTCTCAACGCTAGCAGCCTGTTGGCTGTGTTTTACTATTGAATCACCAAAAGATTATAAGAGTAGTGCTTCTCAGATGATAGACTACACTATCACGTATACTCTTTACTCAAGTAATTTTCTTTTCTAAAGTCACAACGTGAAATACAGTAATCACAAGTATGTAAGATTGAAGCTTTATTTACACTTTGGAATTCTTGATTATGGTTATACTTCCCATTTATGCGCGTTTACACTCCTTTTATACTCCTCCATTTTCAATCTATCCATTGGAGAAACTTCCTAAAAGGAAATGCATAGCCATTAGAGGAAGAACTATTATCTCAAGGTGATTTGATCGCCCATACAATCAAATCAAGGTTTCCATAAGTGTAGTTCTTTGTGTTTAAGGAACGATCTTATGATTGCCAATTAGGATATCTTGAGATATCAATTTGATTATCCTGCATAAACTTGCCAAAAATAACACATATTGAATCTGACGAGTAATTTTGAGTCTGATGATAAAGTCCTCTCATCAACTAAATTTGATGACTCAACATTTACCTGCATCAAATAACTTAAGTGTAATTCTAGTCAGTAAAAGATTATTTTGTCATTCTTCAAAACTAATTAGAGATTTTTTCAACATTCTCCCCTCTTTTATGATGACAAAACTATTCATATATGATGTAAAAATTGTCTATTCAGATGATATAACTTTCAAAACATATAAAACATTGTTAAGCTCTTGAATCAAATTATATCAATTCATATTCTGTAGCTCCTATACTTGCATTCACATCCATCCTTTATAATACTTCTCCCCCTTTTAACATCAAAAAAAGGATAAATATAAATAGTATAATCAATAAAAATAAGATTTCAGCATATAAATTGAACAACTAGTGTTGAATCATAAGTCAATGTCCAAAGTTCACATTAAGTCAAACACATAACAAAAATCAATATTGAACGTTGAAACAAATATTTCAAAAGTGAAAAGTAGGAAAGATATGTGATTAGTTTGGCTGATTTGCTGGAGGGGCTGAGGGTCCTAAGGGTTAAGATGAAGAAGTTCCAAAAGGTGCAGATAGGAAAGGCACTTGGACAAGACCGAAGCTAGAAAAAGTTGGTTCAATCGTTGTTCAATATGTGATGAGAGTTCATGAATCGGCCTCGCAAAGTCAATCGCTGCAATTTGTACATCAATTCTAACTTAAATCTTCAGATTATTGCTCCTTGCTTCCATCAAGTCCTTGATTTCCTGGATTCTTTCTTTAAGTTCATTGCGAAGTTCCCTAACTTCATTATGAACTACAGCTTGTCTCCACCTTAGATCAAGAATAGCTACGTGATCCGACATAGATGAGGAGATATTATATTCGTAAGGAGTGTGTGTGGTCCAATGTCAACAGATTCTACTTCCATCCCTTTACCTCTCTCGCTCAACTTCGATGGAATATTTTCACAATCATCTCCTTTAAGAGGAAAAATCAGAGAAGTTGCATCAAGGAGCTGCCTCTCGTGCATTCTGATTTTGTTCCTCCCGTATGTCACCAGATCAAAGTCATTATCCTCAACATCTTGAGCATTATCTTGCTCATATTCGTCCTGCATTTCAGCTTCTATGACATGTTCATTCTCATGCTCCCCCTGTCTCCTAGAAGGTCCATCCTCAGGTTCTTTCTCTGCAGTAGCCATGTGTTCTTGCTGATTCTCCATCACTATTTGGTTGATAAGGTCACTAAGGGATTGCAGCAAACTTTCATCCTTATCTCTTAGTTGTTGAATTTTGAGTTGAGTGGCAGTATATATGCTTGCATGAGCTTGATGCTTGGCTTCTTGATGAAGTAGCCATTGCACAAACCTTGTTTCTTCAAGGCTTCATCATCAACATGTGATTGTTCAAAGCGATTGTTCATCGGATATCTCAATCTCATCGAATCACTAGCTACGACTAATTTTCTTTTGACCCGATCTGTCTGCTTTATAAGCTATTAACTGCACTTTCCTCTTTCTAACTAAAGGTTCGATTGATTTCTCCTCATCAGATTCATGAGGTATATTAACAGAGTCCTTGTTCTGTTCACTTATCAGCTCGATTGGAATAATCTTACCCTTTTTATCTTTCCAATTTTCTCCATCAAATTTGTATCCCATCTTAGTCATTATAAGTTCTCTAACAAGAATTGTTTGAAAAGGTTTACCTTTGAGTTTTGTAGGAATGGAGATTTTTAAGTATTCAAAGATAGCGATGATCGAGCTCCATAAGGAGTTGACCTTTATTCTTCTTGATAGTTTGGTACATTTGAAGAAGTATCAAATGGGCCAAAGAAATGGGAAAGGTGTTTTGAATTGCCCAAATCAGTTTTGCCTCATATCGAGAGACATCAGTTTTGGAAGATCCTTTGGGTCTGAGACAATTGATAATGATTTTGTGCAGGACAATGGAATTGAGAGGAAAAAGAGAATGAGATACATGAGATGTGGAACCTTTGATGAAAGAAGAGTTACCAAATAGTGATCGATATACCAAATCAGAAGTGGCAAGAATAAAGGAAAATTTAGTATGTTTCACTCCTAGAATGGCAGAAAGATCCAATGCTGATAACTTATAATTTTGTTGAAAAACAGAGAATTCAATCTCAGCAGGAGAATTGAAAGCCAGATTGGAATAAAGGTAAGCCGTGAGTTCAGGATAAACTTTGTGAGAGAGAGAGCACATTCTCTGAAAATCAAGATTTTCAATCAGACCTTGAATCTTGATATTGAAATTTTCCAAGAAATTAAAATCTACAACTCTATTATTCAAGATTCCTCTGGCTAGGAGAGAGTTGTAAGCAATCTGATGAGTTTTGTTTCTAAACAGACTGTCATTTTTCTTGTCATCAAGAGGAATTCCAAAATGGGCGTAAACTCGTTATATAGTTTCTCATCATTATCCTTCTTCCTAGTGTCAATGTTTTTTGCTTTTCTCCAAAATCTAGAGTTCATCCTCACCAATAGATTCATCTCTTCTAACATTCGATTGTTCTCCTACTTTATCTTTTCCTTTTAGAAATTCCTTTCTTCACAATCCAAAGTGGTTTCCCGAACATTAGAGGTCTCTTCAAGAAGAATCCCCTTTTCAGCAGTAGGTGTTCTACCAGTCCCTCATACCCTTTTCATATTCCTCCACAACTTCATGTTTAGACAAAAAACCTAATGATTTACACATGGCATTCACAAAGATTCTACGATCACTCGATTCTCTCTCAAGTACTTTAATGGTTTTATCGATCGTTTTGCCATAATAAAGCGATCACGTTCATGGACAGGAATTCTTGGAGATTTATTGCCTTTAGATGATTCCCTATCGAGCCCATGTCGGAGATATCGATCTTCTCTCCGGTTCTCCATCTTTTTCTGCTCGGTGAACATTCCCGCAATACGGTTCGATCGTGCGGAACTCTTGATTCCTTTCTTTGATTCAAAGGGTCGATTTCGGTGCCATTGAAGAAATTTTTGGGTTTCGGAAGAGAAAGATGAGATCTTTTAGGGTAAATTGTGTGTTCGGAGATCTTTAGGGTTTCGAGAGAGTAGAATGTGCATTCAGAGAGAGAGTGATAGCGAGAGAATAAAAAGAGTTTGAACTGAGAATTGTAATATATCAGTTTTTACAAAACTCTTTTTGAAACCCACAATTGATGATTAAGGAAAATTTCGAAATTAAATTTCGAAAAATTTGGGATTTTAATTCCCAAACGGTATTAGTCAAGACAATTTATTTCAAACATATCATACAAAATATGTGAGATATACATATCTTTTATAAGATGAGTTGCACATCAAAACTAGACACTTCAAATATATGCTTGATCAAATAAGTCATCAGATGCAATGTGAGTTCATACTGCATAGCTCAATGAAGTGGGTTAATAATGTTTAGTTTGTCTCTAATAAGCTCGAAACTTTTCTTTTCTAGAGGTTTTGTAAAAATGTCAGCTAATTGCTGTTTAGTGTCTATAAATTGAACATTAATATCTCCTTTTAAAACATGATCATGGATAAAATGATGCTTAACATCAATATGTTTAGCTCTTGAATGCATAATAGGATTTTTGGTCGATTGATAGCACTAGTATTGTCACACTTAATCTCCACAGTTGAATCTTTGACGTTAAAGTCTCTCAATTGTTGTTTCATCCAAAGGATTTGAGAGCAACAACTACCAAGTGCAACATATTCTGCTTCGCCATTGAAAGAGCTACAGTTTGTTGCTTTTTTGAATACCATGAAATAAGCATGTGTCCTAACAATTGATATGTTCCTAAAGTGCTCTTCCTGTCCATCTTGCAACCAACATAATCAGCATCAGAATATCTAATAAGAGTAAAATTTGATCTCTTAGGATACGACAACTCAAATGTAGGATTAGTGCTCACATATTTGATAATTCTTTTAACTGCAGTAAGATGAGATTCTTTTGGTTTTGATTAAAATCTACTTTACAACAAACACTGAACAGAATATTTGGTCTTAAAAGCGGTTAAATATAAAAAGTGAGCCAATCATGCTTTTATATAATTTTTTTTATCTACTAGTTTTCCTTTTTCATCATTATTTAGTTTAATAGAATATGACATTGGAGTTTTTGTCTTTTGCAATTTACCAAATCAAAATTTTCATAATTTCCTTGGCATACTTTTCTTGACAAAGAAAGGTGCCATTTTTGTTTGTTTAACCTGTAATCTAAGGAAGAAAGTTAACTCACCCATCATGCTCATTTCAAATTCACTTTGCATCATTATAGAAAAATTATTAAATAGTTTTTCATCTGTAGAACCAAAATTAATATCATCTATATAGATTTGAACAATTAAAATATTTTTACCTTTTCTTTTGATGAATAAGGTAGTGTCTGCATTACCTTTTGTGAATTCATTTTGTTCCGAAAAGCTACTCGAGTCTTTCATACCAAACACGTGGTGCTTGTTTAAGACCGTATAATGCTTTTTGAGAGTATATACCTGATCAGGGCTTAAACCTGGATGTTGTTCTACATATACTTCCTCTTTAATGTAGCCATTCAAGAAAGCGCTTTTTGACGTCCACCTGAAAACAGTTTTAAATCATAAAAACAAGTATGAGCTAGTAAAATTCTTATTGCTTTTAACCTGGCCATCGGAGCATACATTTCATCGTAATCTATTCCTTCCTTTTATGAATATCCTTTGGCTACAAGCGTAACATCCTGAATTTCGACCCATTTCCAGAATCCATAAAGTAGATATTATTTCTCATTTTATTTTAATAAGTCTCACCCGAAATTGATCACTCTTGGGATACTAACCAAAAGGGAATGGCTAATTAGGAAACGGTACGTGGACCAGGGATCCGATCGCGAATTGGGCACCGATTCTGAGAAATGGTGAGGAAATATTTTGGACCAATGTAGGCTGATCCTAGGAAAGCGAAGGATATGATTTAGCCAACGATGAACTATCGGATCGCCGGTGATGCCGCATGATCGAAAGTACACGTGGCAAACAAATTCAGAACTTAAACCGATCGATCGCGACCTCTGGCACTAGTGATAAATTCTCGTGTTTCCCTAGAATAGAGGCTGTCATGACTCGAGTACCCCTAGGTCGACACTGGCGTAACTCCTAAACAGTCGCCCGTTAGTCGAGGTTTTAAAATTTGGAATTGAGCGATTTTGTTCGCGGAAAATTGACCTGGACTTGAGCGTCGATTTTCGAGGTTGTATACGACTATTTTGCAAGGCCAACGTGGTTTTGGTGCGGCCACACACATTTGGGGCTAGTATAGATAAAATTGGAATTTCGCCAAAATCGAAAAAAAAAAAAAAATTATGATTTTGCCCCTTTGGACTCCGACGTCGATTTTCAAGGCCGTATGAGATTATTTTTTAGGGTCGACATCATTTTAGAGTGGCCACGCATATTTGGAGTAGTTACGATCGAAAAATGGAATTTTGGTCCAGAAGTGAAAAATTACTATTTTGCCCCCTCTAGACTTTGAAGCCGATTTTAGAGGGCTTGTGCAACTATTTTTATGAATCCTATGTCATATTATGTTGGCCACACACATTTGGTGTTAGTACAATTCGAAAATAGAATTTCGACCGGGACCGAAAAAATGATCATTTTGTCCCTAGCCTATTTTTGAGCTCCGAATTTTGGTGTATTATTGGATTAATTAAAATTGATTATCAGTTCAATTATTAGACCTAAAGACCATTTTACCCTCCATTATTTGATAAGATCGGATTAGAACCATCGATTAGGGGTGTTTTAGTCAAACGGCTCGGATTTGTGACACGTGTCCTCCACTACCCCCATATTTAACCCATTTGACCCATCTTCTCTCTTCTCACTCCCTCATTCGGCCACCACCCCTCCCCTCTCCCGAAATCCACTCTCCCCCCGTTCACGATCGGCCGTGAACCACCGTCACCGCAGCGTCACCCGGCTTCGGTGCCTCACCTCCATCCACACCTCACCACCACCATCCTCTCATCTCTCTCTCGTTTCCTCTTTCTCTCTCGGCCGTGAGACCGCCGTGGGCCGCCGAGAAGCTGTCCCGTACCGCCCGGGGCCGCCAGCATGTGCCGGCCCGCCATCGCCAAGAACATCGCCTATGGTTCCACCATCCACCGGCGATTGGCCCCATTCCTCGTTATCGTGATCTAGGAATTTGGTGAGTGTACCTCCTAAATCTGGATTAGGACCGATAGTGCATTTTCTGGACTGATTTTAGTATTGTTAGCGGATATAGGGGAAATTAGTGAATCGATTGATGGGGGTTATTCTTTGGAATAGTATGATTGGTTTAATACAATTAAATTGGGGTTAAATAATGGCATCAAGTGGCTGTTTAGTGGCTATCCATTGGTGGTTTATTGGACTAGAGTGGGCTGATTGTGGTCTATGTGGTTGAATTGCCGAGTTGCCCGGTTTGGGTTGATTTACCAAATGAATCAGGCTTAATTGTGCCATGCCATGTTGTATACTCGTGTGACCGAATTGTGTGAGGTGTGATTGGCCAACCCGATGACTTGAATTGATTTTTGGATTGTACCTTGTGAATAGGGCCACACGCTATTAATTGGCCAAGAGAGCATGTTGTTGTGAATTGAATGATTGTTGTGGCATAAATTTAACTAGATGACTGAATTGTGTTTGATGCTCATGATGCATTGTTTTGCATTTTATGGTCACGCATTGTGTATGCCGAGAATGGGGCATGAGATGAGATTGTGCGAGAATGCGTGTCGACATGAGCATGTGATCACCTAAATGCCCCGACACGTGTTACGTGGGGTTCGGGATAATAACCGGCTGTGTGTATGTGTGATCACAATTTGCCCCGATGCGTGTTACGCGGGGTATGCCGTCTTGATGAGTTTTACCTGGAACGATGCTCGGTATGTTCGGAAGACGATCAACCCGATGTGTTTTACGCGGGCGCTGGTTCGTGGGAGATCGGTGTTGCGCCTCATGCACTTTGTAGCAGGCTAGAGACACCGGGCGGGAGCGCGTTTCACCGCCACGAAGTGTTGTGACTTAAGAATGACAAACCTGATCGTGTAACACGGGTCATAATAATAATCGAGTATTGAGCTAGTGTGCGGTGTGAACCAGAATGATGACATTTGCATGCATAAGAATGCATGGGCGGTGTCTTGGCGTGTGTAAGACTTGGTGATCGGCATGCAAAACGAGCACTAATGAGCATGAGCAGCGTGTGACGTCTTTTATGAACCGGTGCTCGCGTGTATTACTTGGTTATATTATCGAAATGAATAACCCGTAAGGTTAGCCAGGTGAGTGATCTCGGCCCAAGGGCCTAGGTCGGAAATTATTGCGGTAATTGTATTGCCATATTTGTTGTGATTTGCTGTCGAGGAGAATTCATGTTAGCTTAGCTTAGGTTTAGGGTTATGCTCGCTAAGACTTGTTTCCACGGTTGTAATAATCAACATTTTCAGACCCCAGCCCTGAAAAGTATGTCGAAGCTACCGCCTCTTTTTGGGATCCCTACGCAGATCCATTCGACAATGCAAGTATACCCAATAGGGAATGGGGAAGCTTATGTGAGATACCGTTCTATAGTATATGTGAATGTGGGTGAGTATTTGTGAGACTCAAGAATATGTGGCTGGTTGGCAAGAAAGATGCGGGCGGGAATATTGAAGCCCCTGGGACGTTCGATGTCCCGATCGATATAGGCGAAGTTGATGATACCCCAAGATGGCCCGATGGCGGATTGTAGATCCCTCGACGCGGGTGAGCTAGTAGCTACTGAACCGGTGCCGGGGGATATGCGATAAACCAGGTCAATGGATAAGGTGGGAGGTTGGTAGGAGGTTGAGCCTATGGACCAAGACCCAGCGGGGCCGGAGTAGCTGAGTTAGGATCGGACGTAGAAATAGGTTGGATGAAGAGTTAGGGCCATACCTGGACCCGGAGTTGGAGTTGGATTGAGGAGGATGAGTGGGTAGCTGAGCAGGTCGCGAGTTTGAGATCGGGCAGCGAAGAGTCTTGGGAGGAGTGAGAGGGTTCTACGAGTCCTCGGACTCGGACTAAGAGCGTTAGGATAGGCTAGAGGCTTAGCGGGGGCCGTCCCTTTTGTCTATGGTCCTCCTTGTAGGCCTAGTCGACTCACCCTAGCCACCTATACCTTTTGCTTAGAAGTGGTGTTTGCTATCTTTTTGGGGATGGTTGTATATACCGATATGTATATGTAGCTTTGTAAAAGAGATTTTGTCGATATTATAAAAAAACGTACATATTTTTAGATGTGTTGTGTGTTGCCGTTTTTATCCTTTGTCTCATATTAAAATTGTTAGGGTTTGTTTATTTAAATCTTTCGTTTGTGTTTGTTCTCTATTTTGGGCATTGGGTTAGCGACGCCTTCCTAGGAGCGTTGCACATTAATCGACCGAGGTAGGGATGTTGCGCCGCCGTGGGGATTCGGGACGTGACATCCCCGCTTAATTTGGTATCGAGCAAGGTCAGCTCGGTCCATTTTCGGTTGAAATCGGAGTGATAAGGAGCGATGAGACCACGGGGTAGTAAGTAGGGTGACCTCGTGTGCTACATATGCCTCCCGACGGTTGTGTTTGATTGAGTGCTTATTGATGCAACTCTTAAAGTGCAGTACGACAGGGACTGAGGTGAGTATCTGAATCCCTTGGATGAAATTTTGTATTGTTTGGCTAGGCCGCATCTTTGGATGTTGAGTGTTGTTTTGATACACCGCCAGGACTTAGACTAGGATAGATTGGTTTAAGTCTTTAAATCCTTAATGGAATTATAGCGGGTAGTTGAGTAGCTGAGTTGTGAGGATGAGTAGAAGAAGAGGCAATGAACCCCAAGGCTAGTCTAGCATGGGAGGCAATGAGGCCCGAGACCCCGTTTTGACGGAAGTAATGGAGACCCTTTGTGAAATAGGACATATCATGGGATTACAAGCTCAAGAAAGGGCGCGGCTTATGCACAGCTCTTCGAGGCTCGCCGATTCTTTGGTATTGAGGAAATCAAGCCCGGCAAAGGGCAGGCTCAACCAGCGGGGATTAGACAAATGCCCCAATTAATGGAGCAATTTATAAAGTTAAAACCGCCCTAAATTTCACGGTCGCGGTGACCCGAGACTGCACCAAGGTGGTGGAAGAACCGGAGAAAACCTTCAAGGTTTTGGGGTGTACCGATGAAGAGAAGGTAACGTTGGCGGTTTATCGGTTGTAGGATAGTGCCAATGATTGGTAGAATGCCACGTATGTAGAGTATTTCCGGAAGGAACAGCCTCGACTTGGGTGGTATTTGTTGAGAATTTTATGAGAAGTATTTCTGAGAATGCCCCGAAAAAGAAGTTGATGGAATTCATGTGATTGCGCCAAGGTCGATGATATTGACCAAGAGGAAGCGTAGTTCATGAGATTAGCAAAGTTTGCCCCAACAATGGTAGAATATCCAAGAGATAGGGCTCGAAGGTTCCGGGACAGATTGAAGCTGGATCTTGGGAGCTAGATTTTGTCACGCGATATCAAAGACTATAGGGAGATGTATAGACTTGCTCGGATTATTGAGCGAGATTAGCGAGAAAGGGCAGGCTGCTTGGGATCGCGGTTTGCCGAAATAGAGATAACCGTCGTTTTGGGAAGAAGCCATTGGTTGGCAACCCGGCGATTTGTTCCCCCCTAGGGAAATATTAGGAAGCCAAGTAGGTTTAAAGCGTGTTTCAGATGTGGGAGTCTGGAGCACCGGATCGGGGTGCCCTCGGATGTGTCCCTCGGGACCACTATGATACTTCAGCAGCAACAGACCCAGTAAGGAGTCAAGTCGAGAATCCCCACCTGCTAATCAAGGGTGACCACCAGCTCAAGGAAGAATCTATGCCATGGCGCCAAAGAAGCTGAGAATATGTCGATTTCCTTATGTGATCATCTTGCTTATGCATTATTTGATCTGAGGCGACCAGTCTTTCATTCTAAGCAGTTTGTTAAGTTGGTTGGTATAGAACCCGGTGTTGCTAGAAAATGTGTTTTGTGTGTCGACACCCATGAATAATAGGGTGCTAGTCTCTTTTGAATGCCCTAATTGTAAGATAATTATTGGAGGTAAGGAAGAGAATATCGACTTGGCGGTATTGACCATGTTCAATTTTGATGTGATCATTGGAATGGACTGGTTAGTCCGATAGAAAGCTGTATTAGATTGCAGCGATAGGGCGATCTAATTTAACCCGGATGGATGTCCTAGTTTTGTATTTCAGAAAACCGAGGAGGAACCTCGATCCCTTAGATTTCCTCATTAGAGGTGAATAAGTTATTGGATGAGGGGTGTGAAGCATATTTAGCGAATGTTGTGGATCCGGCCGGTGGCGTAACCCAAGTTAGAAGACATGCCGTAGTACGCAATTTCCCGAGGTCTTTCCCGAGAATTGCCTAGTTTACTACCCCGAGAGGTGGAGTTTGTAATAGAATTGATACGGATACGTAGAGCCGATTTCAAGGCATCATATTAAATGTCCTTATCCGAATTAAAGGAGCTGAAAGTGCAAATACAGAATTGGCTGGACAAGGGTTTTATTCTCACCTAGTCGTCTCCATGGAAAGCGTCGATCTGTTTGTAAGAAAGAAAGATGGAACTTTGAGACTGTGCATATATTACGGTAGTTAAACCAAGTGACGGTGAAGAACAAGTATCCGTTTCCGAGGATCGATGATCTATTTGATCGGTTGCAAAGAAACATCCGTGTTTTCAAAATTGATTTGCGGACCGGGTACCATCGGTTGAGGATCGAAACGAGGACATTCCCAAGATTGCCTTCGGGACTAGATATGGGCATTATGAATTCCCCAGATGGATGTCCTAGTTTTGTATTTCGGGAAAACCGAGGAGGAACCTCGATCCTTTAGATTTCCTCATTAGAGGTGAATAAGTTATTGGATGAGGGGTGAAGCATATTTAGCGAATGTTGTGGATCCGACGGTAACCCCAAGTTAGAAGACATACCGTAGTAATGCAATTTTCCCGGTCTTTCCCCGAGAATTGCCTAGTTTACTACCCGAGCGAGAGGTGGAGTTTGTAATAGAATTGATACCTCGTATACGCAGCCGATTTCGGCGGCATCATATTAAATGTCCTTATCGGAATTAAAGGAGCCGAAAGTGCAAATACAGGAATTGGCCGGACAAGGGTTTTATTCTCGCCCTAGTGCGGCTCCATGGAAAGCGTCAACCCTGCTTTGTAAGAAAGAAAGATGGAACTTTGAGATCGTGTATATATTAATGGTAGTTAAACCAAGTGATAAAGTGAAGAACAAGTATCCGCTGAGGATCGATGATCTATTTGATCGATTAAAAAAAGCATCCGTGTTTTCAAAAATTGATTTATGGACCGGGTACCATCGGTTGAGGATCGAAAACGAGGACATTCCCAAGATTGCCTTGAGGACTAGATATGGGCATTATGAATTCACAGCTATGCCCTTTGGATTAACGAACGCCTCAGCTTGCTTTCATGGACCTAATGAATCGGGGTGTTCAAGGAGTTCCCGACCAGGTTTGTGATAGTCTTTATTGATGATATACTAGTGTATTCTAAGAGTCCCAAAGAACATAAAATACATTTGGCGAGAAGTGTTAACCCTAAGGGAGCACATCTTGCCGTATGCCAAGTTCAGCAAGTGTGAATTTGGCTCACCAATGGGGTTTTCTTAGACATATCGTTTCTAGAGATGGGATTTTACGTGGATCCAGTGAAGATTGAAGCGGTGACTAAGTGGCCTAGGCCAACATCGGTAACAGAGATCCGGAGTTTTTGGATCTAATTGGCTATTATCGACGTTTACGTGAAAGGATTTTTCGCCGATAGCCATGCCAATGACACGGCTACTTAAGAAGGAAGCAAAAATTTGAATGGGACGACAAATCACGGAAAAGCTTTCAAGAATTGAAGCATAGGCTGATGACCGCCTCGGTTCGACTATCCCATTCGGACCAGGAGGTTTTGAAGTCTCGGTGATGCGTTCCTAAGAGGACTTGGTTGTGTTTTTAATGCAGCATGGAAAGGTGATAGCGTATCGTCGGCGCCTTGAGACCGCATGAATTGAATTACCCAACGACGATTTGGAATTGGCTACAATTGTGTTTGCGCTCAAAATTTGGAGGCACTACCTATGTGGAGAAAAATTCTAGATCTACACGGATCATCGTAGCCTCAAGTACTTATTCTCGTGAGAAGAAATTGAACACGAGGGCAAAAACTGGATGGATGGAACCGGCCGCTGGACTACGACCGCAATATTATATATCACCCAGGAAGGCGAATTGAGTCGCCGATGCGCTGAGTCCTAAGTCGAGTATAACGATTTGATGATTAAAGAATGGACTTTACCGGAAAGGCTCGTAGATTCAAAGTTCAAGTTTGAAGTGAGCCACGACGAACCTAGTTGTTGTTTTGAGGATAGAACCGGAAATTCGCACCAAAAATCCAAGAATTGCAGCCTATGGATCCAAAATTGTAAGATTGTTGAGAAGGATGCTGCCAAGAGAAAATCGGATTTCAAGTAGACGAGGATAGAATTCTGAAATTTCATGAGCGACTACGGCGTGCCGATGATTTGAGCTCAAGGAGGAAATTCTAAGTGAAGCATACCGTAGTAAGTACAAGATTCACCCGGCAGCACTAAGATGTATCGGAACCTTTAACAAAGACTTTTGGTGGAACGGAATGAAGATTGATGTGGCTAGGTATATGGCCAAGTATTTGACGTGCCAACAAGTGAAGGCACACATTGTAAGCACCGGAGGACTACTATGACCAATTCACAGATCCCCGAATGGAAAATGGGAACACGTCACCATGGATTTCATAACGGGATTGCCAAGAAGCTTTAAAGGCACAACTCGATATGGGTGATTGTAAATTGATTTACTAAGTCAACGCACTTCCTGGTAGTCTGCGAAAGGATTTCGAATTAGAAAGGTACGCAGAGTTATATGTGCAAAAAATCGCCGACTTCATGGTGTACCAAAGACAATTATCTCGGATCGATCCAATATTTACGGCTAACTTCAAAAGAGTCCGCAAACAGCCATGGAATAAAGTTGCAGTCAAAGACAGCTTTTATCATCTCCAAACGAATGGCCAATGGAAGGATGATTCAGACTCTGGAGGACATGTTACGAGCTTGTGTAGTGGATTTTCAAGGCAAATGGGAAGAACAATCAAGACTTAGTGGAATTTGCCTACAACAACAGCTACCAACAGAGTATCCAAATGGCCCCATTTGAAGCCTTATATGGCGGGGCGTGTAGAATGCCATTATGTTGGGATGAAGTTGGCGAGCAAAAGTATTATTGGCCCGCAATTAGTTCAGCAGAAAGTGGAGGCAACAAAATTATTCGAAAAGGCTGAAGATAGCACAAAGTCACTAGAAAAGTTATGCCGATCGGAGACGACGACCCTTGGACTTCCAAATTAGAGATCACGTATTTCTCAGGGTGTCGCCTATGAAAGGATTATCTTGATTCGGCAAGAAAGGAAAGCTCAGTCTAACGTACGTCAGCCCATTTGACATTTTAGAGAAAATTAGTGATATGATTTACCGACTTGCCTTGCCGCCTAACCTGTCCCAAGTACACAATGTTTTTCACGTGTCGATGTTGAGGAAGTATGAACCAGACCCGACCCACGTTCTAAGGTACGAGGAGATAGACGTGAATGATAGAGTGTCATACGTGAAGAGACCAAAGGAGGATCGAGGGATAGAAAGGACCGAAAAGTGTTGAGGAACAAAACGATTCGATGGTCAAAATCGTATGGGAACACCATGGAACGGAAGGTGCCACGTGGGAAAGTGAAGAGGCCATGCAACGTCAACACCCCCACTTGTTTGAGGAATAAGTGTAGATTGTAAATTTCGAGGACCTAAATTTTTATAAGGGGGAAAGAGTTGTAACATCCTGAATTTCACCCATTTCCAGAATCAATAAAGTAAATATTATTTCTTATTTCATTTTAATAAGTCTCGCCTAGAATTGATCACTCTTGGGATACTAACCAAAAGGGAATGGCTAATTAGGAAACGGTACGTGGACCGGGGGACTCGATCGCGAATTTGGTAACGATTCCGAGAATGGCGAGGAAATATTTTGGGCCAATGTGGGCCGATCCTAGGGAAGTGAAGGATATGACTTGGCTAACGATGGACAATTGGATCGCGGGTGATTCCGTGCGATCAAAAAGTACACGCTGCAAACAAATCCTGAACTTAAAGCGACCGATCGCAACCTCCTACACTAGTGATAAATTCTTGTGTTTCCTGGAATAGAGGCCGTCACGACTCGAGTACCCCTAGGTAGATATCGTAACCCTAAACAGCCGCCCGTTAGTCGAGGTTTTAAAATTTGGAATTGAGCGATTTTGTTCAAGGAAAATTGACCTGAACTTGGGCATCGATTTTCGAGGTCGTATCGACTATTTTTTGCAAGGCCAACATCGTTTCGGTCTTTGCCGCACACATTTGGGGCTAGTACAGCCAAAAATTGGAATTTTCGATCGAAATCGAAAAAAAAATTATGATTTTGCCTTTTTGTACTCCGGCGTCGATTTTCGAGGTCGTATGAGATTATTTTTGAGGCCGACATCATTTTAGAGTGGCCACGCATATTTGAGTAGTTATGATCGAAAAATGGAATTTTAGCCCGAAGTGAAAAATTACTATTTTGCCCCTTCGGACTTTGAAGCCGATTTTTAGAGCTTGTGCAACTATTTTTTTGCGAATCCGATGTCATATTATGTTGGCCACACACATTTGAGTTAGTACGGTCGAAAAATGAAATTTCGACCGGGACCGGAAAAAATGACCATTTTGCTCCCGACCTATTTTTGAGCTCCGAATTTGGGTATATTATTGGATTAATTAAAATTGATTATCAGCTCAATTATTGGACCTAAAGATCATTTTACCCTTCCATTATTTGATAAGATCGGATTAGAACCATCGAATTAGGAGTATTTTGGTCAAACAGCTCGGATTTGCAACACGTGTCCTCCACTACCCCCATATTTGACCCATTTGACCCATCTTCTCTCTCCTCACTCCCTCATTCGCCAAAGACCCCTCCCCTCTCCCGAAATCCACTCTCCCGCCATCCTCCTCCGCCGTTCACGATTGGTCGCCGACCACCGCCCAGAAGCGCCGCTGTCGGGAGCTGGTGCCTCACCGCCCACGCCACCACCACCATCCTTTCATCTCTCTCTCCCTCATTTCCTCTTTCTCTCTAGGGTCGTGAGACCGCCGTGGACGCCGGAAGCCGCGCCCGCCATGAGCCGTTGCCATCGCCCGCCGCCCACGCCGCCATCGCCACCGCCCATCACCTCCACCGACCCACTCCTCTGCGCCACACCATCATCTCGCGCCGACGGTTCGCCAAGGGCCGCCGTCTGCATCACGCCGAGGCCACCGCCAGACACCGCCCGCCGCCATCGCCGAACGCTGTCGCCGGCTCCACCATCCACCACTGATCGGGCCGCCATTCCTCGTCAGCCGTGATCTAGGAATTTGGAGTGTACCTCTAACCCGGATTAGACTAATAATGTATTTTCTGGACTGATTTTAGTATTGTTAGCGGATATCGGGGAAATTAGTGAATCAATTGATGGGGGTTGTTAATGAATAGTATGATTGGTTTAATACGATTAAATTGGGGTTGAATAATGGCCTCAAGTGGCTATTTAGTGGCTGTCCATTGGTGGTTTATTGACTAGAGTGGGCTAATTGAGGTCTATATGGTTGAATTGCCGTAATTGCTCGGTTTGGTTGATTTACCAAATGAATTGTGCTTAATTGTGCCACGCCATGTTGTATGCTCGTGTGACCTAATTGTGTGAGGTGTGATTGGCCAATTGATGACTTGAATTGATTTTTGGATTGTACCTTGTGAATAGGGCCACACGGTATTAAATGGCCAAGAGAGCATGCTTGTTGTGAATTGAATGATTGTTGTGGCATAAATTTAACTAGATGACTGAATTATGTTTGATGCTCATGATGCATTGTGCTGCATTTTATGGTCACGCATTGTGTATGCCGAGAATGGGGCATGAGATGAGATTGTGCGAGAATGCGTGCTCGATATGAGCATGTGATCACCTAAATTCCACGACATGTGTTCTGCGTTCGAGATAATAACTGGCTGTGTGTGTATGTGTGATCACACCGCCCCGATGCATGTTA
The DNA here is from genome assembly GCA_024733475.1 of Syzygium grande. Lineage (NCBI taxonomy): Eukaryota > Viridiplantae > Streptophyta > Magnoliopsida > Myrtales > Myrtaceae > Syzygium > Syzygium grande. The sequence goes on along the minus strand of JAMXDD010000008.1, from coordinate 232,610 downwards.
CGGGGTGTGCCGTCTGATGCATTTTACTCGGACGATGCCTGCACGTCCGGAAGACGACCAACCCGATCGTTTACGCCGAGTTCGTTCGTAAGAAGATCGGTGTTGCACCTCATGCACTTTGTAACAGGCTAGAGACATCGGGCCCGGGCGTTTCGGACGCTGACCACAAAAGCGCCAGGACTTAAGAAAGACAGACTGATCGTTTAACGCTGGTCATAATAATAATTGAGTATTGAGCGATTATACGGTGTAAACCTTAATGATGACATTTGCATGCATAAGAATGAATGGGACAATGTGCGTGTGTAAGACTCGATGATTTGCATGCAAAACGAGCACTAATGAGCATGAGCACGCATGTGACGTATGCATGAACCAGGTGCTCACGTGTATTACTTGGTTATATTCTCGAAATGAATAACCCGCAGGGTTGGCCGTGAGTGATCCGGGCCCAAGGGCCTAGGTCGGAAAATTATTGCGAATTGTATTGCCATATTTGTTGTGATTTGCCTATCGTGAAAAATACATGTTAGCCTAGCCTAGGTTTAGGGGTTATACTCACGAGACTCGCCTCACGGTTGTAATAACCAACATTTTCAGACCACCTTTGAGCATGTCGAAGCCGCCTCTTTTGGGATCCCTACGCATCCGCTCGACAATGCAAGTATACCCAATAGGGAATGGGGAAGCTTATGTGAGATACCGTTCTATAGTATATGTGAATGTGGGTGAGTATTTCGATGAGACTCAAGAATATGTAGCCCGTGCTTGAAAGATGTAGACAGAATATTGGGCAGACGGAAATATGGGGCGACCCCTCGTGACGCTCGATGTCCCTACGATATAGACGGGGTGATGATACCCCAAATGGCCGATGGGCGAGATTGTGAATCCCCCGACCGCAGTGAGCTAGTAGCTATGAACCAAAGCCGGGATATGGTACGATGACCAAGAGCCGATGGATGAGGAGGAGGTTGAGCCGAGTGGAGCCTATGGACCAAGACCCAAAATGAGGACGGAGAAGTAGCTGAGTTAGGATCGGACATAGAAATAGATTTGGATGAAGAGTTAGGGACTGCACTGGACCCGGAGTTGGAGTTGGATTCGGGAGGATGAGTGGGTAGGCGGGCGGTCGCAGAGTCGGAGGATCGAGCCAAGCGAAGAGTCTTGGAGGAGTCGAGGATTCTACCCGAGTCCTCGGACTCGGACTAGGAGCCTTAGGATAGGCTAGAGGCTTAGCGGAGGGGCCGTCCCTTTTTGTCTATGGTCCTCCTTGTAGGCCTAGTCGACTCACCCTAGCCACCTATATCTTTTTTTTTTTTTTTTAGAAGTGGCTGTTTGCTGTCTTTTGGGGATGGTTGTATATCTTGATATATGTATATGTAGCTTTGTAAAAGAGATTTTGTCGATATTATAAAACGTATATATTTTTAGATGTGCTGTGTGTTGCCGTGCTATCCTTTGTCTCATATTAAAATTATTAGGGTTTGTTTATTTAATTCTTTCGCTTGTGTTTGTTCTCTATTTTGGGCATTGGGTCACGACGCTTCCTAGGAGCGTTGCACCTTAATCGACCAATTAGGGATGTTGTGTGCCATGGGGATTCGGGGTGTGACAACAAGTCTTGCTTTGTTTCCGACAACTTTTCCTTAATCATCTAGTTTATTTTGAAATACCCATTTTGTTCCATAACTGAATGATTTTTGGGTCTAGGGACAAGTTCCTATACTTGATTGATTTGGAATTGTAAAAGTTCCTCTTGCATGGCTTCAATCCAGCTGTCGCCTTTCAAGGCATCTTCGACATTCTTTGGTTCAACTTCAGAAATGAAAGGTAGAGCATTTATGACTCTTTCACGCTTGCTCTAGTTTTGATTCCTTCATCTAAATTTCCAATGATGAGGTCTTTGGGATGACTAGATTTTTGCTTCCAGTTTTTATTGAATCTTTCATTGTTTTCATCATTGAGATTTGATGATTCTTCATTGCCTTGTTGGTTTGATGATTCCTGAGCTTTATCATATCTTTGATTCTGATCATTTTCACTTACCGTCAATTCATCAGATGCTATGTCGATTCTTCAGATGCTGGATTTTCAAAGTGTCGAATCATTTTGTTGAGTCTCGAATTGAGTCTTCAAACTTAATATTTAATGATTCTTCCACTGTTTGAGTATTTTTATTGTATACTCTATAAGCCTTGCTTGTTGTTGAGTATCCACGAAAGATTCCTTCATTTGACTTTTTATCAAACTTACCAACACAATCATTAGGATTTTTGAGAATAAAACATTTACATCCAAATATTCAAAATATGAAGCATTGGGAATTTTACCTTTGAATAGCTCATAAGGGGTTTTTTGAAGAATTTATCTTGGAAAAATTCTATTTGAGATATAACAAGCTGTTGATACAGCTTCACCTCAAAAATGTGCTAGAGTTTTGTTTTCAAATAGAAGAGTTCTAGCCATTTCTTGTAAAGTTCTATTCTTTTTTTTTCGACTACTCCATTTTGTTCAGGAGTATAGGGTGAGGAAAAAAATATGTTGAATATCATTTTCATCACGGAAATAAGAAAAATTTTAATTTTCAAATTTTCTTCCATGATCAAATTTAATGCTCAAAATAGTATAGCCCTTTTCAGTTTGTATCTTTTGGGCAAATTTTGAGAAATATTCAAATGTTTCACTTTTATGAGCCAAAAAGAACACCCAAGTAAATCTTGAATAATCATCTATAATAACTAAACAGTATTTCTTACCTCCAAGACTTAGAGTTTGAGTAGGTTAAAAAATGTCCATATGAAGCAATTGCAAAACTCTGTTAGTGCTGACATAATTTATTAATTTAAATGAACTTTTACTTGTTTACCTTTAGAACAAGTTGAACATAACTCTGTGTTTTGAATTTTCATTCCGCAATCCTTTGACAAGTTTCTTTGAAGCTATTTTGGATATTAACTTGACACTAACGATCCGAGCTTTTTGTGGCACTCGATCAAATTCTTCTTTTATGGAAACGAGACATTGTAAGTCATTAGACTTCGTGGTCTAGTAGGTAGATGTTTCTATGTCTTCGACCCATGAATGATTGCTTGTTGTCTTTACTTATTCCAGAGTAATTGTTTTCTTGGAAAGTGATTATGTAACCAATATCACATAATTGACTAATGCTAATTAAATTGAAATTCAAACCTTCAACTAGTGAGACTTCATTAATGATGAGATTTTCGATTCTGACAGCTCCCTTGCCAATTATTTTTTCTTTGTTGTTGCCTCCAAAGGATAAACTTCCTCCTTTAATTCTTTCCAAATGGATGAATTTCAGAGGATCTCCGGTCATGTGTCTTGAGCAATCACTGTCAAGGTACCACTTGTTCTTTCTTTTTTTTTTTTTTTGGTAAGGGTTCTTTCTTTTCTTTGGTAGCTACAAAAGATAAGTAACTTACTTTTTCTTTGGTACCCATATTTTCTTGGGTCCATTTTGATTAGAATCAATCATTCTCGGAATGTCTCTCTCTGAACAAGTCTCCAAACATTAGGATAATCACTCTTAAAATGATTTGAATCTCCACAATTTGAGCATTTATGGAAGTTTGACCATTGAATTCACAAATTGCTTTTTGAAAGTGATTTTGATACACATTGTTGCATTTATTGAACGTTGTAGGCACAATCTACACGCTCAATTACTTGTTTAATTCCTTTTTAAACATTCAATTGACTCATCAATTTCCTTGTTATGAGTCGTTACTTCTTACGGACACAATCTCCTTCTTCAATACAGAAATCTTTTTGAAGGCAGTTTTATTAACAGAAAATTAACTCATCAATATAATTTGCAACCGCTTCAGAATATTTGAATTGCTTACCTCATCTTCTTCATCGAACTTGATTCTCGAGTCTGATTTTGCCATCAAACAAATATTGGCAAATTCTTGTTCACTTTTATCATCCTCTCAATCACTCCATGTTTCAGCATTGAAAGCCTTCTTATATTGTTCATACTTCCCTTTGTTCTTTTTGAGAAGATGACATTTTGGCTTTATGTGTCCGTTCTTTTGGCAAAGGGAAGCATATCACGCCTTTGTTTTCTTCATCTTCGCACTTGATTTCTTCCTAAAGTTTAGCTTATTGGCCTTTGAAGACTCAGAATTCTTGAATAGCTTCTTTGATTTATTCATCTTCACCTTTTTGCCATCTTTCTCAATTTCTTGATCATTAGAGCCAACTCTTCATCTTCATCTTCACCTTACTCTGTATTTGTGTCATTAGAATCAATGTTAGTTTTTAAAGCAATGGACTTTTTACCTTTGGGTTCTTCAGTTTCTAAGAACTTTTTAGTTTCATAGGATTGAAGAGTTCCGATAAGTTCATCCATCGTGAGTAGTCTCGATCCTCCGAGTTTCTTGAATAGAAACTTTGATGTTGTTCCACTCTTTTGAAAGAGCCCTCAAAGAACTTGTTCACCTTCATAGGTTCCGAGATGGGATTGTTTTGGAATTTTAGTCCATTTACGATCTCAATGAATTTGCTCTCGATCTCGTAAATTGTTTCATTTGGTTTTTGAGTGAAAGACTCGTCTTGCCCAAGAAGAATGTTGAGATTTATCTTCTTGACTCTCTCTATTCCTTCATGAACAAACTTGAGACAATCCCAAATTTCTTTTGCAGTTTTGAGATTTGCAATTCGTTTATATTCAATACTTGCAAGACCATTGTATATGGCCATTCGATCTTTGCATCCGGATGGATTCTTTTGGAAATTTCTTTGGCCAAGTATGGTAGAAATTGTGGTCTAATTTACTCTCTAGTTCCTTCACTAGAAGGCGTCTCATTTTGCCCTTTTGAAGTTTCTAGGGATTTTGTTTCAGTTGGAATGATTCCAAGTTCAACAATGTCCCATAGATCCTGATCTATTCCCAAGATGAATGTTTTCATCTTGTTTTCCCAGAATCATGTATTCGGTTCCATTGAAGTAAGGCAGTCCATTGTTGTGATCCGACTCAACATTACTAGCCATCAAGAATCGTTAGCTCAAGTAAAATAACACTTCAAAGAAAAATGAGCGCTAGGCTCTAATACCAATTGTTACGGCTAGTGTTATCACCTAGAGGGGAGGAATATGTGTTTTTATCAAATTGAATAATTTAAATGTGCGTAATGAATATAGTCAAGATCAATAACTTGTATGGTCAATATCGGATGAATACGTATCACAAACTTGTATATAAATTGTTGTTAGATGATTACATCCGATGAGTAAGATGATGTTATGATGAACTCATTTGATGTAGATATGTATGCAGTATAATGTCAGCAATAATAAATGAAAGTTTAGGGATATAGAATACTGCATATAGATCTTTATAGTGGTTCGGCTTTATCAAGCCTACGTCCACTCTCTACGCTAGCAGCTTGTTGTTGTGTTTCACTATTGAATTAACAAAAGATTACAAGAGCAAAGCTTCTCGGATGATAGACTACACTATCACGTATACTTTTCACTCAAGTAATTTTCTTTTCTAAGGTCACAATGTAGAATACAATAATCACAAGTGTGAAAGATCAAGTTCTATTCAGACTTTGGAATTCTTGATTTTGGTTATACTTTCTTGCACAACGTTTGCACTCCTTTTATACTCCTCTATTTCCAATCTATCCATTGGATAATCTTTAGAGGATTGATCTCCAAATCAAACCGTTGGAGAAACTTCCTAAAAGGAAATGCAGAGTCATTAGAGGATAAACCATTATCTCCGGTGTGATTTGATTACCCATACAATCAAATCAAGGTTTTCATAAGTGTAGCTTTTTGTGTTTAAGGAGCGATCTTGTGATTGCCAATTAGGATATATTGAGATATCAATTTGATTATTCTGCATAAACTTTCCAAAAATAACACTTATTGAATCGACGAGTAATTTTGAGTCCGATGACAAAGTCCTTTCATCGACTAAGTTTGATGAGTCAAGATTTACCTACATCAAATTACTTAAGTGTAATTCTGATCAAGAAAAGATTGTTTTGTCATTCTTCAAAACTAATTAGGATTTTTCTCAACATGTTGAAAACAAACAAAGAACAAATGAAGGCAAGAATTTACCGAGGTTCGACAATCCGCCTATGTCCACACTCTTCTTTTTTTTTGTGTTGTGAGAGATGATCCGCCATTATTCTCCATATATACGAACAAGGTTGCTACAACCAAGGAAACAAGCAACCATAAAAGAAAAATATCCTTGAAATCAAGATGTAGAAATAGGAAATACAATATTCACATCTCCTTTCCAAGAATGGGAGCATGAATTCTGCCAACACTCTCCCTCAAGTTGGACCAAAGAGATCGTTGGAGGTCAACTTGTTCACCATCGCTTGAAACACTCCTTTAGACAGAGCCTTGGTAAAGACATCCATTAACCGATCTTCACCGTGAATGTATGGGGTCATAATAGTCTTATCTTGCAACTTTTCTCTCACAAAGTGACAGTCCACCTCTATGTGCTTAGTCCTCTCATGGAATATAGGATTCAAGCAATATGAAGAGCGGCCCCGATTATCATAGAACAGTTTCGTTGATTTGGTTATAGAGTTACAATCCAACTCTTGAAGCAACAATCTCAACCACACTATTTCACTTGGAGCCATAGCCATAGCTCAATATTCTGCCTCTATACTAGATCGTGCAACAACCACTTGTTTCTTGCTCTTCCAAGTGACAAGATTTCCTCCCAAAACATACAAAAACCTGTAATAGATTTTCTATCAACGGGCTGCTCTGCCCAATTTGCATCCGCATAACCAATGATGTCTTTGTGGCCATTATTCTTCATCAGAATTCCCTTTCCGGAGAGGCTTCAAGTACTAAAACAAGTGATTTATCAGTTCCATATGCCCCTTTGTTGGTTTATGCATGAATTGACTCACGAATGACGAAACAGATGCTATATCAAGTCGAGTAATAATTAGATAGATCAATCGCTCAACAAGGCGCTGAAATTGGCCAACATCATGCAACAATGTATTTTCAGAAATAAACTTACTATTATAATCCATAGGGTTGCTTGCTAGCTTGACTCCTAACTTACTAGTCTCCTTCAACAAATTAAGAACATACTTTCGAGAGAAGAACAATCCTTTCCGAGATCTAGCAATCTCAATCCCAAGAAAATACCTCAAATTACCGAGGTCTTTGATGTCAAATTCTGTATTTAAATGGTGCTTGAGAGCGCCAATCCCGGACTGATCAACGCCTCTAATCACAAGATCATCAACATATACTAAGACAACAACAATTCCTCCGTTCTGACTTTGGTAAACATTGAGGAATTTGCTGCACTTCGCTTGAATCCAACCTTAACAACTGTACCATGCTCTAGGGGATTGTTTACGATCATAGATAGCTTTCTTCACCGGCACACAACTCCATCTTCATTCCGTAAGGGATGCCTAGGTGGAAAATCCATGTAGACTTCTTCCTCGAGATCTCCATGAAGAAATGCATTCTTCACATCCATTTGGAATGATGGCCACTCACAATTAACTACTACGGACATAAGGGTATGCACCGTATTCATCTTGACTATCGGAGCAAATGTTTCTTTGTAGTCTATACCATAAGTTTGCGTGTACCCCTTTGCAACAAGTCTTGCTTTGTGTCTTTCAACTAACCCATTATTATTGTTCTAGGTCTTGTAAATCCATCGGTATCCTATAGTCTTCTTCCCTTTTGGTAGCTATACCAATTCCTAGGTATGATTTCGATCAAGAGCATGAACTTCATCCTTCATGGCATTAACCGATACATTCTTCTTACTTGCTTCCACAAAGCTACTGGGTTCCTATGGATCTTCAATGGCTGATAAGTCCAAAACTTAGGAGATATTTTGTCATACCTTACATATTCTTGAATAGGATGCTAAGCAGAATAATATGTGGCAAAGTCATGAAGGCAAGTTAAAGGTCTCGAATGTGGGATGACCTTCGTGGGCTGAGCTAGTGCAGCTAATATGTTATTAGTTCCCCTTTTGCTTCGAACATGTCAATAGTCCCCTTTCGGCTTCATAGAGTGAGCTTCAATCGGTGCTATAGTTGACCGTCATCAATCCTCCTTTCGGGCCGGCTTCAACTGCTCGCTTTATTGTTGGCACGATAAAGGTTTGTTGTCCTTCAATTTCATGGCCCACTTGTGTGTTTTCTTGCTCCATAAAGTCTTGACCAGCGGACACTCTTTCAATGTGCATAGTGTCAATATTCATCGGGACAGAACAAATTCAAAAGAGAATTTGTCAGAATCATCTTGCTCCCCACGAATTTGAGTCCCGCTCTAATAAAACATATGAGCTTCAAAAAACGACATCTCAAGAAATATAGACACGTTTTGTGCTAGGATCATAGCACTTGTATCCTTTCTTGGTAGAAGGGCAAAAGTACACTTTCTAAGTGCCATAACTTGTGTCTGGGCGATCACTTTGGTGCCATAACTTTTTTCGGATCACTTTGGTGCCAAGTCGGAGGAAAATAGATCACTTTAGTGACTCGACCAAAATTCCGCCAAAAACGCTGACTTGGCATTTATATTTAAAAAAATAATATGACTTGTACACGTGAAAATAATATGCCGTTTTAACTTTGCGTGTATTTTTAAAAATATTATATTATATTATATTAAAATTTAAAAAAAAAAAAAAAAAAAAAAAACCCTGCCGACGAGGGAGCCTACTGGCGTCTACTTAGCCTTATCTCCACCACCGGGGCGGGCGGCGGGGCGGTGGGGCGGTGACCCTCGCCCGCCCAATGAGCGAGGCCGGCGGGCCGGTGACCGTCGCGACCCGACGACGGCGGTCGGCCGGGCCTTCGGCCCAGGCGGCGGAAGGAACTGCCGTCGCGACCAGGCGGCGAGTCTCGCCTCGCAGATCGGCGGCAGGTGGCTTCGCCCCGGATGCGGCGGCGAGACCCTCACTGTCGCACAGGCTGCTGGCGGCGAACCCCGCCCTCGCCAATGACGAGGCGCGCTTCACCGTCGCGACCCCGGCGACAGCGGAGTTGGCCTACTTTGAATGTCTAGCGGCGAGACCTCGCTGGCCGCCGGGTCGCGACGGCGGGGGTCGCCCCGCCAGGGGCCCGGGGATTAGGGGGTGGCGAGCCAGGCGCTGCTAGGCTCCTCACGCAGCAGGTTTTTTTTTTTTTTTTAAATTTTAAATTTTTATATAATATAATATAATATATTTAAAAATACACGCGCCAGTTAAACGGGCTGCTGTTTTTATGCTGATCGACCTCTCTCGCAAGCTGCGGATCTTCCGCGAAAGCCGCGTCGCCGCCACATCGGATTTCCGCAGCCACGCCCGGCATTGGCACTAAAATGATCGCTTTTTAAAAAGTTGGCACCAAAGTGATCCGAAAAAAGTTATGGCACCAAAGTGATCGCCAGACACAAGTTATGGCACTTGTGGTGTACTTTTGCCTTGGTAGAAGAATATCCAACAACCACACACTTGCGAGCACGAGAGTCCAACTTGCCCCCATTTTGAGAATGGACATAGCAAACACACCCAAAGATTCTTAAATGGGAGAGATCAAACTTATGACCATGCAACACTTCCATAGGGCTTATATAATTCAAAATGCAACTAGGTAGTGGATTTATCAAATAGCAACTAGTAAGCACAACATCCGCCCAATAAGTTTTGGGCAAATGTCCGAAGAATAGCAAGGCCCAAGCGACTTCCAATACGCGGCGGTTTTCCTCTCTACTACCCCATTTTATTAAGGAGTACTTACACATGATGTCTGGTGAGATATGCCCATGCACCGTAACACACCGAACGCCTAATTGGTATGCTCGGTACCATTGTTCATTCAAAGAACTTTCACCGTAGTGTTGAACTGATTTTTCACCATGCTACAAAAATCCTGAAAGATTGTAAGAACTTCGCTTTTGGATTTAAGACGGTAAAGTCAAGTTGCACGGATTTATCATCAATAAAAGTAACAAAGTACTTAAATCCTTCTTTAGAATCAACGGGAGAATTTTCCCAAACATCGAGAGTACCACATCAAACAACTTAGTTGACTTATTGAAATGTTGAGGAAAAGGCAACCTATGTTGCTTAGAAAAATAACATGGATCACAACTACTAAAATCATGTGTCAATGACAAGTCTAAAGCTTGCAACACCCAATCGGAAGGATGCCCCATTCACCAATGCCATAGATGAGAAGCCGAGAAATCTGTTTTGTCGCCACTAGAGCCACACCACTAGGATCCAAAGCGTACAGCCCGTCTTCGTAGCTGTCCCTCACCAATCATCCTCTTGGTAGTGCAATCCTAAAAATCACCTTTTGAGGAGTAAAGATGAAATTGTAATTCCACTATTTAGCACATTGTCGATGCATTTACCTAATTAGATTTCAACCCCGGAACTATCAAAGCTTTGGCTTTTTTTTGAAAAATATTTACTTGGCCCGCACCTTGAGTTGGGACTTGAACTCCATTTGCAATAGTTATAGGAGCGTATAAAGTGCTAGAAACAATATTAGATAACATCTGTGAAGAGTTACACGATGGTCTATAGCCATAGAATTAGCAATAATCCGAAAATTAAACTTAGTAGAGAGAGCATGGATATTACCGAGGTCCTCGGCCATATTTCCGGATTCGAAGGCACAGTAGCACCCGATCCCCGCCCCATGATTTTGAAGCAACTATCGAACTGTTGAGTTAAAAATCCTAGCTTAGACTGAAATTCTATGGCATCCCCCCGAATCGCTAACTTCACATCAGGACCTTTATCTTTGCCTAGTCGCGAGCTTGCGGATTAAGAACCCAACACTATTCCTTGGAATGCCCCTCACGTTCTGATGATCACAAAGTGAAATCATATGGGTTTCTTTTCCTTTCCTTTTGCTTACCGATTGCTGGCATCACCTTGCTTGAAATTAGACATATGATGGGCTAAATTTTCCAATGAATCAACATATGCCTTCAACTTTGAATCTGTCACCACGACTATTTTCTGTGTTTCCTCATTCGTATGATGGAACACACAAGATTGAAGGACGGCAGCGGGTCACATAAGAATTTATCTTTTGGTCTCCTCAAATTCAGACTTGAGACTAGCCAAGAGCTGGAGAATCCTATCTTGTTCTTCCCGTTGAACATCGTCGTGAACATTTGGAGTAACAGTCTAAACTGCTGAAGTTCTTCTCATTGTTTCTTCATTTTGCCCGGATGTTCTGTGAATGATTGATTCATACCTTACTTGGAACTAGCAAGACCTTCCTAAAGCTCAAACACCCGAGATGCATTATTGGCTTGTCCGTACATCTCATATAAGGAATCCCACAAATTCTTAGCAAGATCCGGATAGGTGAATATCTCATATATTTGAGGCTCCATAGAGTTGAAAATCCATGACATAACATTATGGTCGTTGGCTTGCCATTTGTCAAACTTGGGATCAGTCTCTCAGCAGGAGCTTTGGTCCGTCCCTGTAACATGACCCACCCTGATCTCCCTTCAAGAGCAATTGTGATCGCCCAAGACCATGGAAGATAATTCACCCATTCAACAACAGGTTTGTAAGCCGTTGGTTATTTATGTCTTGTACAGCACCCTTTGGCGGGGTTAGTTTCGGTGGCCCCCCCTTCGTAGCTAGATTTGGCCAAGGAGCTGCAGTAACTTGCAACACAAACAACCAAAACAGCGACAAGAACATGGATCGGGGATAAGAAACAAGAACAGGTTGATTCACTCCTACTTTGATACCATGTTGAAAACAAATAAAGAACAAATGAAGGCAAGAATTTAACGAGGTTCGCAATGTGCCTACGCCCCTCGACAAAACTCTCACACTCTTCTGTTTTTTTTTTTTTTTTTTTTTTGTCGTGAGAGATGATTTGCCATTATTCTCTATATGTACAAAACAAGGTTGCTACAACCAAGGAAACAAGCAACCATAAAAGGAAAAATATCCCTGAAATCAAGATGCAGAAATAGGAAATATAATATTCACGTTTGCTTTCCAAGAATAGGGGCACAAATTCCGCCAACATTGGGTTTTAATTCATGTCAATCCTCTTTAATTAAATGCTTATGACTCACTTGTTACCAAATTAAGAATAGTGTCACTGACCTATGCGTTTACATTTCATCATGGTGGACAATATGCGCTTACATTTCATCACATTGGACATTATGCCAACCTAATTCCAACTCGAAATGGGTGGGATTAGTTGCCAATCATACAATATCAAATATTTGGTTGTGTTTTAATTCATGTTGATCCTCCTAATTAAATGCTTGCTAAGTTAGTGAATATAAGCAAGCAATCATCGATTTTGTTTAATGTTAGGGCCGCATTTTTATTAGTCGCATGTAGTGAAAGTGCAAAGAAACTCACTCCATTCCAATTTTGACATGTAATGGGCATGAAAATGGCCATGATCTTGATCTATCATAATCGATTTTACTGTTCTCCGTTCCAAATTGGCCATGAAGTCTAAGGCAAATATAATGTGGCCATTTTGTCATGTCTTGGTAAATTTTTTGCTCCCACGGGTATTTTTCTAGGAAGAGATGAAGAGGGTATTTTCTATGAGTGTTGTTCCTTGATGTCTATTATGCTCGCTCGACTGAATGCCCATGCATCTTTAGTCTATTAGTGGCGTTGCTTTATTTCTGTTTAGAGTGATCCTTGCCTGAATAAGGGATGATTATACTTTATTATCACCCGTATGAATGTTATTTAATGTAATTATTCCCCGTTGACTTTTGCGCTTCGAATGGATTTGGCTTGCATGCTTGTTTCCACTTTAATAAAGCGCTGGCCGTTGCTGTTCAACTCATGGATAGCGAACGTTCAGTGATGCTTAGTCCATTCATTGCGTCCCGGTACGAACTCCATGGGTTCCTTATGGCTAATGGACGCGTCGGGTTGCCTTATAGCCATTTCGGGCCGCTTTTATGTCAAAACGAAAGCTATGGGTTTGCTGGCCAGACCATTCTTGGACTGGACAGAGAGCGTTCAGCTCCAAGTCCGCACCTCGGATGGTCCCGGTTCTCTCTTGTTGATTTGCCGCATGTTTGCGCATTATTTCTCATGTTCATATCATATTTAGTTAGGTTTTTATTTGATTTTCCAGCCATTTGTTGCATCCGTTTTATTACTTTCTAGTGTGCATTAATTTCGATCTTGCAGTAAATTTAGTGTTTAAAGCTCCAGTGAAATCGACTTTTATGACTGCAAGTTTTGTCGTAAAAATCAGGGGCGCGGTGCAAAGATTTTTATGGCATATAGATTACCCGTTCTTCTTCATCATGCCTTGTAATTGTTATATTTCAATTGGTTTCATTAATCATTAAAATAAAAATAAATAAAAGGAAAGGAAACAAATGAATAATGAGGATTGCATCTAAATAGGAAGTATATCATGGAATTAGACTAAATTCATTCTCCGTGATCACACTTAGTACTTTATTCTCGCCATTTAGATCAAGCAAATACTCATTAGTTCAATTAAATGCTTTCCTCTCTTTTGCTCTCTCTCCCTCTCTTGCGTTTCATCCGTTCTTCGTTTCTTCAACTTCTGGAGGGGAGGGATTTGACCTAGATCTCTCCATCCCTCCCTTGTGTTTTTTTTTTCGTTTAATTTCTTCTTATTTTTCTTTTCCTTACTCTCCCGATCTAGTTTTAGATCTGGGAACTTTTCTCTCCTATCTAATTTTAGATTTAAGAGTCTTAATGAATAAGTACTCCGCCTCCTGTTTCAATAGTATTTACAGTAGCTTTGGTATCAAATTTGTGCTTGTTCAACGTGTTTTTGTTAAAAGCTTCAAGTCTCACACTTGCTAAAGGGCCTGTTCTCATAGTTGCCAAACTTGAATTTGTTCAATATGTTTATGTTGTCTCTGACGGTGATGGTGTTGGGGACGGCGAACCTTGGCACACACCACCGAAAGGCAAAACCGTAACTACGGATGGAGATCCCAGCGATACTCATCACTGATGAAGATGTGTAATTCGTGATTAGCCGCCAATCCTTTTCGCTTAGATGCAATCGCAGATATGTTTTTGAAGGACAAGAGTGTGATATCTTTGTCAATCATGCTCTGATTATGTACCTTGATTTCTGATTTTTGGCTTTTTTGGAGTTTTACATGCTTGTCTTGTTATGGTGACTTTTGAGATTTCTATGGATGGTATCATGTATCATTTTGGTAATGAATAGAAATCTCTTTTGACAAAAAAAAAAAAAATTAAATGGACATTTATATTTATATTTGATGCATAGCTCATGTGGTCCTCTCCTGACTCGGGTTCTTTACTTTCTTCTTCATTAATTTGATTTATCTGCTTATTTATTTATTATTACTTTTTACTTGTTGGGGATTTAGCTGACAAAGATTGCATGGTAAACCTTTTTACCGAGAGGCGTTAGGTTAATCTAATATGATAGATCCCGTATTCAGAATTTATTATTTGCAGGAGTAAGATGAGCTCTCGGAGGCTCCTAATCAGCCGTAATTGGTTAGTTGCGATTTCTAATCAAATTAACTAATCGAAAGGAAAATTAAATTTGCGATCGATAAGACTTGAAGAGCCTATGTTAAGCACAATCGCCACCTCACAAGTGGAATCATTGCGTTCGCCAAGTAATCCATCAACCTCCCTCATGGTTTATCTCGCATTCACCTCACGATTGTCCAGGCTTGTCCAATCTTATGTTGTCAGTTTAGACGTTCGTTTTTTTTGTCATTTATAATTGGTCTGCTCTATTCTTTCCAGCTATTCTCTCTTATGGTTAATCCGGATTGTTGAGCAAGGTGCAGAGTGCAACCGTGATTTCCTTTATGGGATTGGAGAGGACAACAGAGTTACAGCTTTGTTTCATACACTTGAAAACTACTTTATCGAAGTAAAAGCATCCTATTTATTGACTAACAATTTTCAATAAGAGAAGTGGGTAGTTTTTTTTTTTAAAAGCAATTGAATGCTGATAACTAACTAAAATAAGAATTAGAAATGCCAAATTAGTTGTTAACTTAATTGAAAAAAAGTTAGCAATTACACTAATTTAGGTTGGTTATTTTGTAGAAAGAATTGGTAAATTAGTATATTGAAAAAAATCAAATAAACTTCGGCAAGAAATTTAAATGAAAATTAACATTCCAAACCTATATGATCACTTAAAAGGAGAAAAAATTCGTACGTCACTCAAATGTAAATTTGTAATTTCATTTAAAAGTTGGTAAAAGATAAGAAAAGTTAAATTTTTTTTATCAAAGATGAGAAAAGTTGGTAATATCAAAAAAATTATTTGCTAACTTCATCAAATAAGAATTAGAAAACGGGAAACGCCATCGATCCACTAACTATTGCCACTTGATCTTCAATTGACGGTCTTGCTTGTTTGGAGGTTGTTAAATATGTCTTGAATTTTATGTATTCGATTCGGTTTATGACCCGACCCGACATATTTTTGTGCGACCGAAAGTGGAAAGAAAATTGAGATTTGGTTCATGACGCTGGTTGGGCCGATAGGCCCAACCCAAGCAAGCTTAACAAATCTCCATAGCGGACCGCCCAAGCTGGAGAAAGCGAACCAATGCGTTAGGGGTTCGGGGGCTACGCCCCTGAGGAAAATTTTTTAGGAGCACTTTTATACTGAGGGTAGGTTTTCTCATTGTTGTAGAGAGTTTCGCTTTCGTAGAGTTTTAGGTGAGCCGAGAGATTTTGTCTTTGTTTCGACTTCTGAAATTTGTACTCTCTTTGATCATAGTGGAATTTGTCTTGCCTCGCCCGTGGGCGATCACCTTGTGATCGAACCACGTAAATCCTCGTGTTTGTGGCCTTTCTGCTTTTCGCATCCGCTTGCAACAGAGGTAATTACACGGACAGCTTTCCTCTCTTTAGGCGTATCAGTTTATTTCTCAATGACAAAATTTTTCGAGGAGAAGAAAAGTGACCCAGACAATCACTTGAAAAAAAATAAATAGCAATTAACGGTCATGCAAATTTATTTTTGGAAAATTTGACAATCACTTGAAAAGAGGAGAATATGATACCTGTTTGACAATCACTTGAAAAAATAAATATACAATCACTTGAAAAGAGGAGAATATGAACAGTCATGCCTGTTTATTTCCGAATTAACGGTCATAAATTAAGAAACACCACTTTTGGAAAATTTTAATTAGCCGTAGCCACCCACGGTCTCAAACTGATAATTGAGTATATCTCTTCACGTTTATTTTTAGAATTAAAACACATACAAATATATCTGAAAAAAATAAAATTTACTTTTCAGTATTTTAATTTCTCAAACCCAAAAAAAAAATCTTCTTATTATTTCTATTTCCAAATAAACCCGAAAATAGATTCCTTCTTGGAATTTGTATTTCCAAAATAATCTTTTCTTGGAACTTGCTAGGCACTTTCCTTTGGCAGTACACATATATCACTGTGTGTGTGTGTGCACTCTCTTGTCTTTGGGGGTGAGCAAAACAACCTGCCGGTTTTGGACTATTCCCAATTCCTAAATTTTAGAACCGATGAATATCGACCGGTTCTCGATCTAGGTGTGGATCCACCCACCCGGACCACCTGGACTGGACTGATTTTTTTTTCTTAATTCCTATTATTCCAAATTTTCAAAACCGTAATTCTCATTCTTTTTTCTTGCTCAGTGGAAGGAATCTTTTGCTTGCTTGCTTGCCCTTGCGAACTTGTGTCAAACTATTTTTCACATGTGATATGTAATGTAGACTATAGATGCATTAGACGTGAAGCTTGTGAACCTTATGGCAAACTCTTGTAGTGATTGTTATGATTGGCAAACCGGTAGCAAACTCATAGACTTGGTTCTTAATGATCATTATAACTTTGTTTGTGGAGATGATCATCCCGCTTAGCTTATCGCGAGCTTGTTCTATTAATGTGACATTCTGAATTTCGACCTTTTTTTTTTTTTTTTGGATTTATAAACGGGTATTTCGTCAAGTGTGCTTATAATAAAATCTCACTTTCGAACCGATCACTCATGGGTTATTCTTTTTAATTAGAGATTTTGCTAAAATTGCACTCGATCGAATTTGGCCATTATTTAGAGCCCAAACATTGGTGTCAAATTTCTCAAAGTTCTAGAACGAATTTAATTAGACGGTGTCGATATTATTATGGCCAAACAACATTGCCAAGAATAGTGGAAGAGTGAAATTTTGGACCTGGTGCAGATTTTGATTAGTAGACCTCCCTGGGGTTTATTCTAATTAATGTAGTTGGGGATTTTTGTGGGCCGTTAGATCGTTTTCGATTTTGAGCGTGGGCCGTTAGATCACACTTGAGGACAAAAATTAACTTTTGTCCTCTCTCTCTCTCCCCCCTACGCTCTCGCGCATCATCCTCCCATGCAGGCGTCCCCTCACGCATGCCCCTCTACCATGCGGACTTGCCCCATGCCCCCCTCTCTCTCCTCTTTCTTTTCTTTTCTTCTCTTCTTCTTCTTCCTCTCTTCTTCTCACAGTCTTCCGCTTCGCCCGACTTAACCACGCTCTGTTGGCCAGTCCTCAACCCGTTTCACTCGTTACACCCAGTAAACTCACAGCATCCATCCGGCCAGCCCGACCCACTTGCCAGCGCCCGTGCCGTCCGTCCACTGCCCGTGCCCTGAGCCAGCGCCCTTTCCCCTCTCCTACATGCGTATGTGGCAGCCCATCGCCTCTACCGACCACCCTCACCAGCCCGACTCGCCGCACGGCCTCCGTAGGTTACCGCCACCATGGGTAATGCGCGCCCGGCAGCTCACCGCCACAAGTCTCACGGCTCGGCCGCGTGTTCACGCGCCGACCGTAAATCCGCAGCGCAACGCCCAGGCCACTCACGCCTTGCAGCCTGAAAGCTCATAGGCCGCCGCCGTCTCCACCCAAGAATCGCTTGATCGCCGCTGGCTACCAACCACTTCATCATTATCCGCTTAATCACACCGTTTTCAATTGTCCCCCCTCGCTGCCGTTGTGCTAGCTTGCCGACCAGCTTGCCACCACACGCCGCCCTCCCCCTGTCACCACTACTCATCGCCGCCATTTCGCCTTCACCATCAAGCTTGCCGCCCACCAGCCAAACCACCAACCAACCCAAATCGCCCGACCACTTGCCCGTGGCCCGGCCTCCACCCGTGGCCGAACAACCCTGTGCCATTGCCTTGGTGTTGGTCGAGGTTGCCTCGCCACCGTCCCGTCGTGCCCGGCGCTGCCCTTGCCGTGGCTGAGTGTCCTAGGCCTTAGCCAAGTCACCCGGGCCGTGTGCCAAGTCGTGACCGAGCCTCATGCCCGGGTGCCCTCGCTCGCGTGAGTCACTACCGCTCCAACAGGGCCATTTCGGGCCTAGCCAATTTTCCCGAACCAAACTTAGGTAAGTGACTCCTAAACCCTACCTAGTACATTGGGTATTATTAATCTTGTTTAGAGGTTGATTAGTACCGGTTTAGGGGACAAGATGGGGATAGATTGGTTGAACTAAATGTGATCGATTAGTAGGTTTAATTGTGATAATATTGTGGCATATATAGTGATTGATTGAGATGAAATGATTGGCTGGTTTTCATGGCGTTTGATAGTGATTTTGATATATGTACGTGGCGGCTTAAATGTCGGGTTGGTGGAATAATGTGGTGAGCATGCCTTGAATTTGAATGATACGACTTGTGAAAATAGCGAATTGTGTTATAGTGCATGTGCATGAGAAAAGCTCGGATTGATCGGAGGGCGACATGAGGCATGTTGATGTGGGTCGTGGAAAGTGTGAAAGGTCCAAGGAGGGATAAAGCCCGACTTGATTGGAGGGCTGACCTATAGGTGTTGACCTAGGTCGTGGAAAGTTGCTCGCCATGCATGCAATTGAGTGTGATTGAATTGATTGAATATACGTGCTGGAATGGCAAATTGTGATGTGGTGTATGTGCATGTGAAATATCCAAAGGAGGGATGGGGCCACTTTTGAATTAAGGGGACCCGAGGCATGTTAATGCAAGTTGTGTGAATGTGTGAAATATTCAAAGGAGAGATGAGCCCGGGCTTGATCCGAGAGCTGACCCCGAGGCGTGTTGACGCTGGTTATGTGAATGTGTAAAATGTCAAGTGAGGGACGGAGCCCGGCTTGATGTGAAGGCTGGCCCGAGGCATGAGAAAGTTGCTCGAGTAGTGTGAGTAGTGTGAGAAAGTGTGATGTGAGGGGGTCGGCCTTAGCGCGAGTAGTGTGAAAGGACCTAGAAGGTCATGAGAAAGTTGCTCGGCCACGCATGCAAATTAGGTGTGATTAAATTGATTGAATATACATAGTTATGGCGTTTGAGTGGTGATGTTATGTTTCGGATTATTATTGCATTATGGTGTTTAATTAATATGCAGAGTGGACGTGTAGACTAAGACGGGATAAGTGCGTGTATGTGAATTCTATACGTTACTGGTTAGATTGCATGTCAAGACTTGTTTGGGTACGCATTGGCTTACGTGGGGTTTAGGGTGTTGCTTATTGAGACTCGTTCTTACGGTTATTATATAACCATTTTAGATCCCCGCCCTCGAGCATGCTGCCAGCTAGGCATTTTGGGGTCCCTATGCATATGGTGCATGAGGAGATCGAGTACTGTTAGGGTCCCCATCAATCCTACATTAGGCACCTCACTATAGTATGGGTAGACGAGGCCTAGAGGAATTAGAGTGTCACACCTACTTGGCCCGGAACCACCGTGTCGGGTTGAGACTACCGGCCAATCCGTGGCTTTGAAGGGCTGCAAGATAGGAATGAGGGTGCTGTGGAATTTAGAGCCCCTGGGACAGGTTTACCCCAATGGTGAAGTAACGGACCTCGGGCGAGCCTATGGAGTCCAAGCCTGAAGAGGAACCCAAGCCCGTGCGAGCTATGGAGTCTAAGCCCGAAGAGGAACCCCGAGCCATGCCGAGCCTATGGAGTTTGAGCCCGAGGAAGAGCCGCATTGAGGAGTGGCCGATCGAGATTAGTTCGTTCGCAGGGTCCGAGTCTTTGGGATCTAATTCGGATTGAGTACTATAGGGGTATTTGGGGTACCGGGCGTAGGAACTTTTTATAGGGCCCTTTTGTGTATTCGGTAGTCTACCCGCCACCGTCCCTTTTTATGATTACGGTGGATCTAACCCTAAGAGCCTAATGCTTGAATTGTACGATCAAATGTTGTAAGTGACGGTCTTCTATTGTTAGGATATTATTAGTTTGTGTTATTGTTACCCCTTTGTCATATTTTATTATCTAGGTTGTTTTTAAATTCTCTTTTGCTTGCATACTGTGTGAGTGTTTCTTTTGGGTCGGCGATGCGCCTTGGGACGCCGCGCTCAATACGACCAACGAAGGGATATTGTGAGTCTGTTGGGGTTCCGGGCGTAACATCCCCTGTTGATTTGGTATCAGAGCAAGGTCAACTCAATCTAAATTGGTCGAAACCTGGAGTGATAAGGAGCGATGACTTTAGGGTAGCTAGTTAGGGAGACTCATGTGCCATGCATACCCCAGACTGTTTGATTGTGATTCTTGAGTGATTTTATGCCAAAACATGTGAGGTGCAGTGCGTCAGGACTTGAGGTAAGTGCACAAACTCTGTTGGTTGTGATTGGGTGTTGTTTGTGATTGGCTGTCTGCTTAGTGAATTATTATTGTGATTCATTGCCTAGGGCTTTAGATTGGTACAGTTGGCCTAGGTCTTTAATTCTTGATAGGAATCATAGCGGGGTAAGTGAATGGTGTAAACCCCAGCCGTTTGAGCAACAAGGTCGAGGTCGAGGTCGAGATCGTGTGGGTCCATAAGGTAGAGTTGCAGAGAATCCCAGTGGATGGAATTCTAAGAGCACTCGAAGAAGTTGGAATTTTAATGGGAATAATAGGAACCAAGGTTAAGGGTAAGTTAATGAAGTCGGATAGATGAAATAACCTGGTTGAGCAATTTTTGAAATTAAAACCTCCAAAGTTTGATGGGAAAAGTGACCCCGGGCTACATCACTTTGGATATAAGAATTGGAAAAAGGCTTTGAAGTATTAGGGTACTTTGGTCAAGGCTTTCAATGGGAAGTACTTTTTAGAGAGTCTTGAGAACAAAAAAAAAGGCGTAGTTTTCTTGACTTCCCTAAAATCGGATGTTAGTCGATTAATACGAGGTCAAGTTTGTAAGGTTGTCTAAGTACGCACCAAGGATGATCAAAAACCATGTGGATAGGACAAGGAGGTTCCGGATGGATTGAAACTGAAACTCCGTAGTTGGTTAGTATTCTTGAGTCTTAAGGGATTACAATAAGTCTGTATAAGAGGGCTTGATGGTTGAAATGGATATAAGTGAAAGGGCTACCACTTCCGGATCGCGGTATGCATGCCGGTTAGGGACAATAGGAACTTGGGAAGAAGCCTATGGTAGAGAATATAAGACTTGTCCCTCCGATAAGGAAGAACTTTGGAAAGTCGAACCACTGCTCCAACGCCGCATGTCGGTCTTGTGGAAGGAGGCATGGGAATGGCCTTTGCCCAAGTGGACTTGGAGCGTGCTTTGGATATGGCCTGCAAGGTCATCAAGTGAGATATTGCCGAACCGATAGGTTAGGTCACCGATGCAATCTCAAAGAATTGCAGGTAGGACATTAAGCGAGAGCTGCCTCTGATTAATCGAGGAATCGGCTAAGGACATAAGGAAAAGTGTATGTTGTGGCTGAGAAGAAAGAGGAGGATGTGCCTTGAAAGTCTAGATGCGTTATGAGATGATATTGGGTATAATAGGAGATGATTTGAAGTTATTACTTGAGTGGTCATGTAAGACTTATAATCAATTTTATGGTGAATAAAGGCTTAATCGGTTTAAGGATTTATGGATTCTTGATGATATTTTTAGACGGATTTGGAAGGATGAGTGTTGCTTAAGAAATTTCAGATTTTGTAGAGAACCGATGTGATTTGTTTTTGGGAGACTGTTGGATTGAAGTTGGATGGATTGAGTTTTGTCTTTGAGGTATAGAAAGATAATTATCTTGTGGTTAACTAATTGGTTGAAGAACCAAGGCTAAAGGACATAGTCGAGGTGTGTAACCTTCCCGATGTCTTTCCTCACGAATTGCCGGGATTGCCACCTGATAGTGAAGTGGAGTTTGTGGTTGAGTTAGCCCTAGGGACAGAACCGATTTCGAAAGCACCTTATAGGATGTCGCTGTCAGAATTGAAGAAATTGAAGGCTCAAATGCAGGAGTTATTGGATAAAGGTTTCATTTGCCCGAGTCCATTTCCATGGAGAGCGCTAGTGTTATTCGTGAGGAAAAAGGATGGATCATTGACGTTGTATATTGACTATAGACAACTAAATCAGGTTACCATTAAGAACAAGTACCCACTATCAATGATAGACGACCTGTTTGATCGGTTGCAAGGAGCATCGATATTTTCTAAGATTGACTTAAGGACTAGCTATCATCAATTGAGGATTAAGAAGGAGAATGTGCGAAGATGGCATTTATGACGAGATATGTATACTATGAGTTTACGGTGATACCATTTGGATTGACTAATACCCTTGCTGCCTTTATGGATTTAATGAATCGGATATTCAAGGAATTTTTGGATCAGTTTGTGATCGTGTTCATAGATGATATCCTGGTATATTCAAAGAGTTCCACCGAGCACGAGTTACACTTGGAAAAAGTTCTATGGATCTTAAGAGAACATGCACTCTATGCTAAGTTCAGTAAGTGCTAATTCTAGCTTCATCGAGTGGCGTTCTTAGGATAAGTGATATCCAAGAAAGGAATTACAATGGATTCGACAAAGATTGAAGCCGTCACGAATTGGCCGAGGCCGACAACAGTAACCGAGGTTCGGAGCTTCTTGGATCTAGTAGGTTATTATAGACGCTTCGTGGAAAGGTTTTCGGCATTAGCGACACCGTTGACACGGTTACTAAAGAAGGAGACAAAGTTTGAGTGGACGGATAAATGCAAAAGGAGTTTCTAGGAGTTAAAGCAAAGACCCCGACGACCGCGCCAAGTGTTGATATTCTCATCAGGTCCGGGAGGATATGAGATTTTGATGAAGGAGTTGCTAAGAGGATTTGGATGCGTGCTAATGCAAAATAGAAGAGTAGTGGCATATGCATCGCCACGATTGAGATCGCATGAGTTGAATTATTCAACGATGATTTGGAATTGGCCGCGATTATTTTCGCTCTTAAGATTTGGAGATACTACTTATATGGGAAGAAATTTCAAATTTATGCTGACCATCAAAGTCTAAGGTACTTATTCTCCCAAAAGAAATTGAACATGAGACAGCGCCATTGGATGGAACTCCTTAAGGACTATGACTACGAGATTATGTATCATCCCGGAAAAGCTAGTAAAAGTAGCAGATGCACCGAGTCGGAAATCGAGCATTGCGCATATGATGGTTAAGGAATGGACTTTGTTTGAGGGAGTTCGAGATTCGAATTTAAGTTTGAAGTGAGTCGTATCGAGCTTGCTTGCAGCATTAAGGATTAAATTGGAAATCCGGACTAAGATTAAGGATTTACAATCGACGGACCCGTAGATTCGGAAGATTCTGAAAATGGATGTCACAAAAAGGAGATCGGATTTGCGATATCCGAGGATGGGATTCTGAAGTTCCGCGGACGGTTGTGTGTACCCAAAGGATACGTAACTTAAGGAGGAGATTTTGTCTGAGGCACATCGTAGTAATTATAGTATTCACCTGGGTAATATGAAGATGTATTAGAATTGTGACAACATTATTGGTAGAACGGCATGAAAGTGGATGTAGCCAAGCACGTGGCCAAGTGTTTAACATGTCAGCAAGTGAAGACACAACATTGCAAGCCGGGTGGAATGGTGCAACCATTGGAAATCCCCAAGTGGAAGTGGGAACACATCACAATGGACTTTATAATGAGATTACCGAGGAGCCAGAAGGGTCACGATTCGATTTGGGTGGTAGTCGATCGATTGACAAAGTCAGCACATTTTCTGCCAGTGTGAAAGGACTTCGCCTTGGAAAGATATGCCAAGATTTACGTGCGACAAATAGTCCATCTGCATGGAGTGCCGGTGTGATCACCTCAAAACGTGATCCTAAATCTCTCTCGCTTTTTTGGAGAAGTCATCATACGGCATTAGGAACAAAGTTACAATTTAACACGGCCTATCATCCCCAACGGATGGCGGTCTGAAAGGACAATTCAGACTTTGGAAGATATGTTCTTGGTAGGTGTAATGGATTTTAAAGGTAGTTCAAGGAACAGTTGCATTTAGTTGAATTTGCAAACAATAGCTACCAATAGAGTATCGAATGGCACCATTTGAAGCTCTATATGGTAGAGCTTATAGAACTCTAGTTTGCTGGGATGAAGTTGGTGAGAGGAGCATCACGGGCCTCGAGTTGGTTTAGCAATCGATCGAAGCGGTCAAGGTAATTGGGGATGGGCTTAAGACCGCTCGAGCCGCCAAAAGAATTATGCGGATCGGAGACGTGGGCCTTCAAATTTCAAGTGGGGACCACATTTTCCTCAAAGTGTCGCCGATGATAGGATTGTCACGATTTGTTCGGCAAGAAAGGAAAGTTGAGCCCGAGGTACGTGGGTCCGTTCGAAGTCTTAGAGATAATCGGTACCTTGGCTTATCATCTTGCGTTCTTCGCCGAATTTATCTCAAGTGCACAATGTGTTCCACGTGTCAATACTAAGAAAGCATGAACTGGACCCGACTCACATGCTAAATTATGAAGAAATGGGCGTGGACGGCGGTGTCGTCGACGTGAAAAAAGCCAATAAGGATGAAGGATGAATGGAACGAGTGTTGCGGAACAAGACAATCCCGATGGTCCAAGTAATCTAGGAGCATTATGGAACCGAAGGTGCAACATGGGAAAGCGAGGAATTGATGTGACACCAATATCCCCATTTGTTTGAGTATTTTGGTTGGATTGTAAATTTTCGAGGACGAAAATTTTATAAGAGAGAAAGAGTTGCAACATTCCGAATTTCGACCCTTTTTTTTGGATTTATAAAAACGGGTATTTAAATGGATTGCACTTATAATAAAATCTCGCCTGGAACTGATTACTCCTAGGTTGTTCTTTTTAAATTAGAGATTTCGCTAGAATCGCACTCGATCAAATTTGGCCGTTATTTAGAGCTCAAACTTTGGTGTCGAATTTCTCGAGTTCTAGGAAGAATTTAATTGACAAAGATGTCGATATTATTGTGGCCAGCGTCGATATTACTAGGAATAGTGGAAGAGTGAAATTTTGACCAAAAGCGATTTTGATTAGCAGACACTGTCTCGGGGTTTGTTCTAATTAATGTAGTTGGGGATTTTTATGAGCCGCTAGATCGATTTTTAGATTTGAACATAGGCCGTTGGATTGCCTCAAGGACAAAAATTAACTTTTGTCCTCTCTCTCTCTCTCTCTCTCTCTCTCCTATCGCTCTCCTGTGCCGTCCTCCCCTCTCTCTTCCCCTCACGTCCCCTCCTCATACATACCCGTATAGACTCTCTCTCTCCTTTTTTTTTCCTTTTTTCTCCTTTCTTCTTCCTCTTTTCTTCTTCTTCTTTTCTTCTTCTGCTTTTGCTTCTTCTTCCCATCCTCATTATAGTCTTGCTTCTTGCTAGTTGCTTGTTGCTCCTAGTCGGCCCGATTGCCCACATCCCCCGTTATCTACGCTTCACCCCCACCCCCTTAGGCGGCCCCCGCCTTTCCCCACCCACCACCATGCCACCTCCACCCATCATGGCCGACCATCCACTCCCACATGTCCTTCTTTCCCCGCCCACCCCTTTTTGGCCGTCGCTCACTTGGTCCACCAGGCGCTTCTATTGTACCGGGCCGCTAGCCGGTTCGCTGCTCAGCCCGCGTCATACCACCAACCGCTGTTAAGGCAATCCGCCACCACCCAGCTTCTCACTACAAGACTCTACCCGGCGCTCATAGCCGCCACCATCGCCGCCCGCAGTCCTGGACGCCGCTAAGTTAGCCTCGCCCGCCCATCGCCGCCCCCTCTTAGTCAGCACGCCGCCTGGCCGTCCTTATCGCCATTAATCGCGGCTAGCTCGTCGAGACCAACTCCCGCCGGGCCGCTTGTCGCCGCCGGGCCGCATCGCCGCCGCAGCCGCTTCGCCGCTACTTCACCGCTATCCCACCATCCAGCTCGCCGCCAGCCAGCCCTAACTACCCAGCCCACTGCCCGCGGCCCGCCGCCACCCCCTCGCCGTGCTCAAGCCGTGGTCGGACAGCTGTGCCATTAGCTCGACAGGGCCGAAGCTTGCCCCGCCGCCTCAGCGTGCCTAACTGCTATCCTTGTCGTGGTCGAGTGTCACGGGTTGTGGCCGAGTCACCCGGCTATATGTCGAGCCGTGGTCGAGCTCACCACTCGTGCCCTCTTCGCACACCGAGTCACCGCCCTCCAACCGGCTATTTCGGGGCCATAGCCAATTTTTCCAGGCCAAACTTAGGTAAGTGACTCCAAAACCTTACCTAGTATATTGGGTATTATTAGTCTTGTTTAGGGGTTGATTAGTATCGGTTTAGGGGACTAGATGGGATGTTGAGAGTGAAAATATGATTTCATGACAAGAAGTTATCACTCAAAGAAGTGTATGCAATATTATCTTGTCTTATCCTTGAGATTCTTAACTTGTAAACCCAAGTCGATTATGACGAAATTCTTTTCTTTGCCTCGTAATGCCTATCTTTTGAATAGTCATTGACCAAGTCAACATTACAATCCTTCAAAAGACCTTTGTCGGATCAATCGGATTGTATATATTGCGAATATCTCCGAATACCCAAGATTGGTTATGTGAGATAAATTGAGGAATACTGAGTGATTCTCATTTCTTTAGGAAAGAAAAGACCAAATTCATAGATAGAAACAAATCCTTTCGAATGAAGGTCTTCCAAATGATAATTTCAAACATTTCTTGAAAGTTAGCAATCATTTTGCTCAAATACTTCCTTTAAAAGGAAATTTGATTGCCTAAAATGCATTTAATTCAAAGAATGCCTATTTCAAAACCAGGTTTCAAATAGTTTTTGGTGAACTTAAAACCAAGTTTTCAAATAGTTTGTGATAAGCTAAAAAAAACAACATTTTAAATAGTTTTGATTAATTTCAAAACTACTTTTCAAAATAGTCTTTGGTCAACTAAAACCATATCAAGGTTAGTGAAACCTTAAAATCACAAAACTCACAATTAAGGCATTCATTGTTTGAAGTCTTCCCAAGGTCCCGCTAGTGAGGAACCACTAGGCAATTTTCAAAATCCTACGGGTGAGGAACTACGTGGAAAGTCTCCAAATCCAAAGTCCCACGGTGTGAGGAGCCTCTAGGCAGTTTATAAAGCCCCATCAAGGCGTAACCACTAGGCAATTTCAAAACCATACGGGTGAGGAATTACATGGAAAATCTCCAAAATTTAAATCCTACAGCGATGAGCCCCTAGGTAAATTTAAGTCCTACAAGCGAGGAGCCCTTAAGTAAATTTTAAGTCCCACTTTGGTGAGAAACCACTAGGCTAATTCAAAATCCTTAGGCGAGGAGTCTCGGCATTCATGGTTCATGAGTTCGTCCTTAAACAACGAAATCTAAATAATCATCATAATCATCACTATCATCAATTCATGCCCTTCTTGGATGAGCAACAAAGAAACTCTCAAAAAAAAAAGTTTCTCTCTCTCAATCATTAAAAACTTTTCAAAATGTGTTCCAAAGAGAGAACCTTTGATTAGATCATGAATTTCAAAAAGCAAGATCCCTAATCAGTTGTTGTGAAATTTCCATCTTATTTTGTTTAGCGAGTCGACTAAAAATTCAGGTGTCACCTTGTTTTTGACATCAACCTCTAACGAGCTCAATCTCAAAGAGGCGGTTGTGGACACCTAATTTTTAGCTCATTTTATTTAAATTTTCAAAAATTACAAAATTAGGTCTAGGGATCTTTGCCAAGCCTAGAAACTTATTTCTAAATAAAAAAATTTAGTATTTTTTTCTGCATTTTTTTTCTTAATTTCTTTTAGTCAAAATAAGCAAGAAAATCAAGAAAAATAACAAATGGAATCAGAAAATTCCATAAAAATATTCATTAATTTTATTTTAAATCCAATTTCATAAATACACTTTCAATTTTAGAAAATTTCAATCGGGTATATGTTTTTCCCAAAATTGGGCAAAATTAAACCCGAATTGAACCAAAATGAAATTAAATTTTTTCTAGACATTTTTAAGTCTTAGAGTCTTCACAACAATTGATTCTGGGACCTTTAATTGCACAAAGCTCGGTCCAATTGCACAATTTGACATAAAAATAAAAATCCCTAAAATTTGTCCGAAAATTAAGAATTTTGAACCCAAATTGGGAATCGTGCCCAAAATGAAATTGTTGAAATATGATACTATCATTTCTAGGGTTAGTCGAGGGTGGGTAATTCAATTTTGGCATCGGTTTTGCCTAATCAGGTCATTAGGATGTCGAATTGAGAAAAATCTGAATAACCCCGATATAAAAAATGAGAAAATCTTGAGCACAATTATAATAAAAATGGGGAAAGTTATATGTTTGGGTTCGAATATGATGGGAAATTCAATTTTCGTGTTTAATTTGGAAAATTCAGTCAAAATAAGGTCCAATTTATGAATTTATGTAAAACCAAAACTACTGTGTCGGACGGTTCAACTCGACCCGACCCGAACAATTCATCTTCTTAACCCGTTGACTTAACCCGCGATAAACCCAAAAATTCCAGCTCGTGCCCATATGTTTGTCGACTTAATCCAAGAGTTTAAGCACGTGTTGATCGGTCCGCCAGTTGGAAAATATCCAAATGGCACCAATTCATCATCTAAATCGATCGGAGTTCGGTTTCAACCGAATTTGGGGCGTGAAATCGATGAAAAAAATGGAAAAAAATTGAAGAACAAGGGAGGAACCTATTCAACAAAATTCTCGAGAGAGAGAAGAGAGAGAAACGTGCAAAAATCTAGAGAGAGAGAGAGAATTGAGGATCCCTCACAAGTGTTCGGGCGCCACCATATATAGCGGAGCGCCCGTGAATCGTGAAGAAGCTGTGGTCTTCCCCTCACGGCTTGAACCCGCATTTAAGCTTATCCCGAAGGCCTGAAAATCGGTGTCACCGCACATCCGGACTTGTTCCGCGAATTCAAGAGCATTGGGAGGAAGACTAAAGGTCAAGGAACAACCCTCGTTTGCTGATCAACTCGACAATCTCGTTTGAAAGTTGAACGAACCAGGTAAAAATCGTTCACAATCGGTTTCTTCAAAAATTTTCCTAATTCGGTTTTTGTTTTTAATATGCATGTTTGAGTGCTTTTATTGATGAATTTTAGTATTTTGATGTTCATCACTAGTTTCTACTCATGTCTTGCTTGTTTGGTTGCATTTGAATGACTAAAAACGCATCAAACTCGAAGTCGGCCATATATGAAAATCCTCGCCAGAGCATCATCGCGGGCCTTAGGCCATTCAAGTCAGCCTCTCCGAACCTTGTTTTGTTGATTTGTTAGTCATTAAAATCGTGTTAAACGGTTAGAGCGAATAGGATATCCATTTAAGTTCGAAAATGAAAATTTAACCGGTGGAAGTTAGGTTTTTTTAATAGTTTTTTGCCACCAAGTGAGGTCCGGGGTGACCTAATTAGGCTAGATTGATAATAGGATATGTATACTTGATGATGGTGCAAGTGGAACGGCGAGACAATCGCCGGAAGAAGTCGCCGACGGCGAGCCCAAAGTCATGGCCTTGAAAACCGAAAACATTGCATAGTGCACACCAGGTGTTCGTAAAATGCCCAAATGAAAAATAGCCAAAACGGAACCGTTTTAGCATTGTACCCTCTCTGGAGATGATGACCGGTCACCGCACCGCGGACGGCTGGTTCGGTCTTGGCTCGAACCGGGTTGAACCGGATCGTTTGGTTCAATTCCCCGGCGATAAAAAATCAGAAAATTCAAATAAAAATTAAAAAAAAAAAAATAATAAAAAGGTTGCAAAAATCACAAAAAAATTAGATTTTTTAGAAAATTAGAAAATTTGTAGAAAACTCATAAAAATAAAAAGAAATTACAAAAAATTCAGGAAAAAATCCAAAAATTTTTAGAAAATTCATAAAAATTTAGAAAATTTGGAAAATACAAATAAAAATTTGAAAATTTCTAAAAATCAATAAAAATTGAAAAATTGGAAAATTCATAAAAACTTCCAGAAAATCATAAAAAATCAATTTTCGATTTTAAAAAAATTTTCAAAAAAAAAAATCAAAAATTTGTGAATGAGTTGAATAGACAGTAGTGGCCTATGCATCAAGACAGATTAAGACCGCATGAGTTGAATTATTCGACACATGATTTGAATTAGCCGCAATAGTGTTTGCCCTTAAGATTTAGCAACACTATCCATGCAAAGAGAAATTTCAGATTCATACCGACCATAAGATCTTCAAGTATTCATTTTCTCTCGGAAGGAGTTAAACATGAGGCAACGTCGTTGGATGGAATTCTTGAAGGATTACGACCGTGATATTTTATATCACCTCGGAAAGGCTAACCGGGTAATGGATGCATTAAGTAGGAAGACAGTATCGCGCACTTGATGGTCAAGGAATGGACTTTGTTGGAAAAAGCGCGAGACTCGGAGTTTAAGTTTGAAGTAAGTCAAGTCTCGAGCCTATTAGCCACGCTAAGGATTGAACCGAAATTCAATCTAAGATTAAGGTTTTACAATCTACGGACCAAGAGACTCATAAGATTATGGAGATGGATGCTATTAAGAGGAAACAGGACTTTCAAGTATCCGAGGATGGGATCTTGAAGTTCCGAGGACGATTGTATGTGTTGACGATGCGGAACTTAAGGAAAAGATTTTATCGGAAGCGATCGTAGTAGTTATAGTATCCATCCGGAGAGTAATGAAAATGTATCAGAATTTGAGATAGTACTACCGGTGGAATGGTATGAAAGTAGATATTGCTAAGCACGTAGCTAAGTGCCTAACATGCCAGCAAGTGAAAGCGCAACATCGTAAGCTCAAGAATTGTTATGACCTTTGAAAATCCCAGAATGGAAATGAGAACACATCACTATGAATTTTGTGGTGGGATTGCCAAGGAGCCAAAGAGGCCATGATTCCATCTAGGTAATTGTCGATAGATTGACCAAGTCAGCACACATTTCTTGGTAGTGCAAAACGATTTCGCATTCGATCGATATGTTGATTTGTATGTGCATCAGATTGTTTGTTTGCACAGGTACCAATGACAATTACGCCGGATCGTGATCTCGGGTTTATCGCCAACTTTTTGGAAAAGTCTGTGACAACATTGGAATCAAGCTACTGATTTAGTACAACTTATTATCCATAAAACGGATGGTCAGTCGGGTCTAAAGGACAATTCAAACCCTAGAGGATATGCTTTGGGCATGTGTGCTGGATTTTCAAGGTAAGTGGGAGGAACAATTGCCCTTAGTGAAATTCACGATAATAACAGATTTTCAATGAGAGTATTGGAATGGCGCCATATGAAGCGCTGTATGGCGGGGGCATGTAGGACGCTCGTATATCGAGACGAGGTGGGAGAAAGGGCTATAACCGGGCGGAGTTAGTCCAACAGTCGGTTGAAGCGGTTTAAGATTATACGCGAAAGGCTGAAAACAAAGACAGAGCCGTCAAAAGAGTTATGCAAACAGAAGGACGAAGACCTTTGGAATTTCAAGTAGGGGATCACATATTCTTTAAGGTATCACCCATGAGAGGATTGTCGATTTGGCAAAAGGGAAAGTTGAGTCCGAGATCGTAAGACCATTTGAGGTGTTGGAAAGAATTGGAGATGTAGCTTATCGCATTGCGTTGCCATCAAATTTGTCACAAGTGCATAATGTGTCCCACATATCGATATTGAGGAAATCTGAACCGGACCCAACTCACATATTGAACTATGAAGAGATAGAAGTAGGCGACAAGGTGTCGTATGTCAAAAGACCAATAAGAATCGAGGATTGGAAAGAACGAGTTTTGAGGAACAAGATGATCCCGATGGTCAAGGTTATTTGGGAGCATCACGGGACGTAAGGCGCAACTTGGGAAAAGCGAAGAACCGATACAACATCATTATCCCTATTTGTTTGAGTAGTTAAGTTGAGTTGTAAATTTCGAAAACGAAATTTTTGTAAGAGGGGAAAAGTTGTGACATTCCAAAATTTGCCTATTTGAGATTTATGAAATGAACGGTTTTATGAATGTACTTGTAGTTAGTTCTACTTGGGCCGATCATTCTGAGATACTAACCATTAGGAAAAGGCTAATTAGGGATTTAAATTCATGCGACTAAAGAAAATTTGATCGTGAATTGATTTTCGACCATATAATCGTCGATGTAATATTTTGAGCCAATGTAGGCCGATCTTAGGATAGTTATAAACTTATTAAGTCACTGTCATACGAGTGGATCATTTGGTGATTTCGTCGACCACGAGGTGAGTTGACGAACGATCCAGAATTTATACCAAATGATCATGCCCAACGGAATTAGCAATCGATCCTCATGATTACATGATAACCAAGTCGTCATGAACTAAATGAACTTGCACGTTACTCGATTTAGTATTAGTCACGGGTTAGAATAGGTGAATTTTCCAAAAGTCACTTTCGTTAGTTTGAGACACGCTCAAATTCGTAAGTTATTAATTAGAGACCAATTTGGGCTTTGGAAATTTAGGAAGTCACGATAGGACATTTGGACGACGTTGTTATTGGAATGTTCAGCCTTGGATTTTCCCGGATCCTTCAAAAAACTGAATTTCAACGAAGGATGAAAAATGATCATTTTACCCTTGGGAGTTAATTAAGGCCAAGTGTATTTGAGGAAGGGCATTTTGGTCATTTCACCCTAACTTTGAAAAATTACAATTTTGCCTTTGGACTTTTTAAAAATCCCCAAATTGCCCTTGGATATTTTAGAAAAGATTCGATCTCCGCCATCGATCTCGGGATAAGAATGAACCTCGACCATCGATTGGAAATGTGAGCGAGGGGCAGATGGTCATTTTGCAAAGGGGTCAATTATTGATTTTTAAGACCAAAACTCTCTCTCTCTCCTCATTTCTCTCCCTCACTCTCTCGGTTCACCCCTCTCCCTACATCACCGATCGCCCTCTCCCTTTGAGCCCCGCCGCCGCCCTTGCCCGCCCGACGCCCCGCCGCCCGCCGCCGCTCTCCATCACCGAGCCGAGCCCCACCGTCCTCACGCCCGCCACCGTTTCTTCCCTTTCCCCTCCCGCGATCTCCTTCCCCCTTCCCGTGGCCGTGGACTAGCTGGCCAAAAGCGTAGCCGCCCGTCATTGCCGTCTCGCCGATCGCCGCCATCCGACAGGTTGCCGCCGTGGCTGTCGCATTCCAGCCGCTTAGTCGCCTTTGGATAGGCCAATTTTGCTTAGGATTCCAAGTAAGTCACAATCTAACCCTCGCCTAGTATATCGGCTATTATCAAACCCGTTTAGACGCAAATTAGTATGGTTTTAGGGACTGGATCAATTGGCGGGCCTTAGGAATGAATTTGAGAGATCTTGGTGGAAATTTAGAGGCCAAATATGGGCTGTGATTCACTGGTTTAGGTGCTGGAAAATTCCATTTGGACTGGCGAGCGGATAATTTGATGCGGTTCGTAATTGCGTGAAATTATCGTGTGGTACCGTGAATTGTTGCGCTGTGATTTGTGGTGAAAATGATGTGATTTGTGATGGTTATGTGTGTGATGTATAGCTGAATTGAAATGATTGATTTGGGCGCGTTTGAGAGCACGTATTTAATGCCCGAGTGTGTGTACGTGCGAGAATTGAGACGTCTTGACGTCGCGTGTGATCACTAAAAGGCCCCCGAGGCGTGTTTACGCAGGGTACAAATAAAATATGATATGTGGTATGTTCACGTAATCACTAAAATCCTTGAGGCGTGTTTACGCTGGGAATCAAACCGCCTGAGGGTGTGTTACGTGGATCGTGATACGACCGTGGGATCGGACCGAGGCATGTTAAGCTCGAGTCGTGATCATGTAGGCCTATCGCATTTGGTGCGGGCTGAGGAAAGAAAGTGAGAATGGGATCAGGCCGAGGCATGTTAAGCTCGGGTCACGATCATGTAGGCCTATCGCATTTGGTGTGGGCTGAGGAAAGAAAGTGAGAGTGGGATCGGACCTAAGGCGTGTTTACGCAGTTGCGATAGCAAGTTAAATGAAAATGATGTGGTGGTGCGAGATTGAATGTGAAATGTGGAAGTTGGAAATGTGGTGTGATCGATGCGTGTTTTGGCATGGAAATGAGCATGTAAGGTGTGTGGGTTTGGAATGCGTGTGAGGTTTGAATGTTGTGATTGTAAATTAATGTGTAGG
The DNA here is from genome assembly GCA_024733475.1 of Syzygium grande. Lineage (NCBI taxonomy): Eukaryota > Viridiplantae > Streptophyta > Magnoliopsida > Myrtales > Myrtaceae > Syzygium > Syzygium grande. The sequence continues at coordinate 198,166 of JAMXDD010000008.1, read as the reverse complement.
CTGGATATGCCAAGAGTTCGTAAGTGTGATTGTATGGATGTTGTTGCGTGTATTGCTTGGTTGTGTGTCCGAACTGGTCGGAATACGTGGTAGCCTAGGTAAGGCTTAGGTTGTGAACTTATTGAGAAGTGTCTTATAGTTGTTTCAACCTAACCATTTCAAATTACCGCTCAACCATGAACCTCCCGCCCGTTCTTTATCGCAGCGCTTTTGGGATTCCTATGCACACCGACCATGAGGTTGTGGAGTACCACCCAGATAATAATTATAAGCTGGGTTAAGCATACTTCAAAGAGTATAGGTAGATATAGAGCTACCCCTCTAGCAGGCTCATACATATACCGCCTTGGATGTTTAAGGATGGGATGGACGAGTTTAGACCCATCCGTGGATTTAATGTACCTTTTGACAGAGTCGGTAATTGGAATCCGTCGGCCATACCCCCTCCCGACGGGAAGATGACTACTTTGGAGACTAGTCCAGCTCGCTTAGGGCACCAAAGATGTCCCTCGTAGTGTGCCTCGGAATATGTAGCTTTACACCTGATCCAGAGCCGAAGGAGTCGTAGGGCCGGGTATGATCCGATGGATGTAGATTTAGGCGGGATACCCGAGGTAGAGCCAAGGATGAGTATGAGGAGGATCCCAGATGAGCCAAGAAGGACTAGCCCGAGGACGAGCGGTGGATGGACGGAGGATGTGCGGAGATGAGCTAGTAGATGAGCCGGAGGAGGAGTTCGAGGATGAAGAGAGGATTGCGGTTCAGATAGAGTTGGGAGATGAGGGAACCGATCGAGATCGATGCTGACTCGGAGTCTTCGGATGAGCACATACCCGAGGAGGATCTAGACGAGGATGACGAGGAGAGCGAAGTCCGCAGACGCCCAAAGGGCGTAGGGGTTAGTTTGTGAGGTTGGGGAAGATTTTGGAGAGTTCCATTTTGATATAGTGTTGACCCAGTGCTCTTGATCCTTTTTGTATGTCGGTGGTTTGTAGCTAGTACATCGGTGTGCATATTTTGCCTTGTGGTTTGTAAATGGATATTGTATATATCGAGGTATAGTATAATGTTTGGTGGTTTGGCGATTTGTTTCTCCCTATTTCTCCAATATTTTATTGTTTGGGTTTTCATAATGGTTTCCACCGTGATTAAACTCTGATGGATTCATTTGGGTTAGTGGCGTTTCCTAGGACATGTCTTGATTCAACCGAAGAGAGGGATGTCGCGAGCTCGATGAGGTTCGGGCGTGACAAATAGAATCAATGGCATGTTCTGTTTTTTTTTTTTTCATTAATGTTCAATATGAAATTAAAGATGTTCTTGATAATCAAGACATTCTATAATCAAAGGAGGTACGTGTAACATTGTAAATTTCGCAGAGATTTTTTTTCAATTTGTGGCAAAATTTAGTTGAAATGAGCAATTACTATTTTGTTTTTGATTTGTTCTTGTCATGTTACTCACATACATAAGTAAACATAGTCACTTCAGCCTTGAAGGACTCCTTTTGTCAAATGGGAGATAGCTTAGGTTTTTTTTTACAGATTTTTAAAAATAAAATTAAAAAAAGGTCTTGTGCGGATGGTCCAAGTGGGTGGTTCCACACTTGGAACAAGATTCGAACAAAATTCATTGGTTCCAATTTTATGGAACCAGAAATCGACCGATGCTCTCGGTAACTCGCTAAGAACCGGCGATCTAATCTAGTCCAGGCAATTCCCAAGACAAAGCGATTTCTTTTTGCTCACCCCTAGTGCCGGTGAGATGGAGGGTCAATTGAGATGAAGCCACCAACCTCATAGAGTATTTTGAGATAAACCTTAGTTTTGGAGTATTTTAAGAAAAATGTCCCATTTTAGGGATTTTTGAAATTTTCTCCCCAATGAGTGCATTGGTTAAAGTAAACAAAATAATTGGATTGGGGTTCATGAAAGACTTTCTTTGATGTCCGTCTCATACTCATCCGACAAAGATTCTAGACCCAAGTGTGAATGATAACCATTTTATTTCTAGGAACAATTTTTTGCCGAGATCTTCTGCTTTCTCCCCGGACTAGTTTCCAAGCGGAGATACGCGTTTGATAATGACGGGAATAGAAATTTGTTTGATAAGCCTTCTTTTCATTCACTGTGCTCTCTACTCTTTCATGAGATAAAACATCCTTAATTAATTGAATTGTAAGTGTCGATGTAGAAATTGTATATCGGGCAGCAGAGGGCGGGGGAGGCGCCACGAATGGCGAGGGCGAGCAATGAGAAGAGTTTTATGTCTGTTTTTCGTTCCAAAATTGAAAAGTAGAAAATTTCTACTTCTTATTTTTGTTCGAAACTATTTCCGGGCTAAAAATTTGTCCCAGAAATAGAAAAATGAAATTGCATTACCAAACAAATTTCTGTTCCAAACTTGTTCCCGTGAATAGAAAAATAGAAAAACAAAAAGCAGAATGGTTATTATTCGCGCCAAATTGACCTATCTATATCATTGTTAATTAGTCATGCCGCCCCCGACACTTTGGTGTCCGTGCATTTTCATCATGTCAAGTATTTACATTTAACTTTTATTAAAAAGATGCTTAGTCAAATTTAACTTTAAAAGCCGCCTAATCAGTCTAAATCTTTTTAAATAGGAAAATTACCAAAAAGTAATAAACCTTTTAATTGTGTCAATTGAGTCCTAAACATTTTCACGTTTTGTCAATTGAGCTCATCCGACCAATTTTAGCCGAAAATCGCTAACATGGATGCGGGTATCTCATGTGACATGGCTGATGCTAACATGTAAATCTTTTAATGATATTTTTTTTTTTTTTTTTTTTTTCTTTTCTTTTTTTTTTTTTTTTTGAACTTATGGCCTGGATGCCCTTACCGCACTTTGGTGAGGGCACCACCGCCTTGCCTGGCCTAGATCTAGCAAGGGCCGCGATGCCTTGCCTAATGTCGGCAAGGGTGCCCCAGCCCTTGCCTATGGCCAGCAAGTTCCAAAAAAAAAAAAAAAAGTAAAGAAAATAAAAATTCAAAAATATTTAGATACGATTAAAAATGTTCACGTTAGCGTCGACCATCCCACATAGGACGGCTGGCATTCGCATTAATGATTTCCAACCAAAATTGGCCAGATGAACTCAATTGGCAAAATGTAAAAAAGTTTCTGATTCAATTGGCACAATTAATTTGGTCGATGGACTCAATTGACAAAATGTGAAAAATTTTATTATTCAATTGACACAATTAAAAAGTTTAGCACTAAATTAACACAGGAGCAATAGGTGTTTGACTTTTTTGATAATTCTCCCTTTTTAAACATATAAGATTCTTGTTCGGCTATCTTGAGCCCTCTTAATCTAAATCTCGTCTCCCGTGGTGCTTTAGCTAACTAAAAATGAAGTTTGCCTTGATATTCAATTCTCACCTAACATTGACCACTTAAATTATTTCTCAAAATAAAACTCAGTGAAAGATTCCAAATCGAGGCCATCTTCAAACGTCCCGGAGTAGGGGTGATCGGTTCCAGGATGGGTAGGGTCTAGACACGAACCTAGAACCTACCCTGTTACAACCGGTTTCTAATTTTTTGGAACCTGGAACCTACCCTATTTTCCCTAGACCCTGTTTTGGAACCTACCCTATTTTTCCGGTCCGGTTCCGTGGTTTTACCCGATAACCTTTTTTTTTTTTTTTTCTAGTTTCAGAAATTTGGAGCAAAATAAACAATTCACAAGCACCATGTCCAGCAATTAACATACTCCCCTTGACATGTTCACAAGTGCTATGTACTTCTCGAATTAATAAAAAATGAAAAACGATGAAACTATATTTGCTAATGCATAATCCTGTCCATTTGTTTCAAGCAAAGAAAGTTCATAAAATATTCACCCACAGCGGATGGATAACACACAAAAAGAACTAACCATGCTAAAACCCTCCAATAACTCTTTACTTCTACAATTGAAACGTCGATTGCTTTAGTAAAATGAAAATGATGAAAAACACCACTGTTCCTAGGAGAAGACAATAACAAGACCAGACCAATTCAGCCAAAGCTCCATGAAAATGATGAAATAGCCCAAAGACCCAACAAAGTTCTTGCGTTGCAACCATCCGTAACCATCATGGGCATGGTAAAAACCTAAAATTCATACATAAAGAAAAATCAACTAGAAATCATGCTCTAAAGACAAATGCAAATATGTCGATTAATGAAGTATATTTACTTACTCACCACAAAATCGGAGTTTCCACAAAAGAAAGTCTATTTACCAATGATAATATCCTCGGTAAGACAATCCAAATCTAAAACCAAAAAAAAAGATTAAATAAAGTATTCACTCAATAGATAAATATGTGAATAAATTACAAGATAAAAAGAAATAATGAAATATACATGACTTACTCGACTCAAACTTTTCCGCATTCTCAATGCACTCTTCAACATTAATCGGCACGCAAACGGCTCTTAACCAATCTTGAGTGCAAATCAAACCTTCCACCACTCTAGGAGTCAAAGAACTTCGAAAGCCATCAAGCACACGTCCCGATGTACTAAAAGCCGACTCCGAAGCAACGGTAGTCACGGGAATGGACAAAACATCCTGAACCATCAAAGATAAGATTTTATACTTTGACCCACTACTCTTCCACCACATCAAAAGGTCCAGATTAATGACATCTTCACTTTCGGCTTCAAGATACCGATCAAGCTCAGATTTGTTTTCATTAAGCACTTTTTTCTTCGCGTGAAGAAAGCTTTTTCGCCAAGCTTGGATGTCATCCTCATTGTTATCTTCATTGTTGTCAATATTGGCATTAGACCCACTACCACTAGTACTTACATTTGAACCACCAAAATGTTGTCTATTAGAACGAAGAGATGATTGCTCATAAAATTCATACAAACGCCCAAGGCAAGCTTCATCTTATCATGCATCTCATCAATTTTAAACTTCATCATCATAAATTTGTCCATAACAAAACTTCACTTAATTCAACTTTTTGTAGGATCCAACGCAACCGCAAATCAACACAATAATGTTTACCTTATCCAAACTCCCATAATATTTGTCAAACTTCTCCTTCATTTTTAAACCCATAGCTTGAAGCTTAGGGTCCAAAGAATTCGCCACATGATTCAAATATTTATACAAAAAAGCTATACCCTCAAAATAATCATTTGAAGTAACATATGAACTTCCTGACATCCGTTTGGTGGCATCATAAAACTATTTCAGAAACTTAGAAAGAATGATGGCATTTTCCCAATCTTCATTTCGAGGAGAATCATTGTCAATCTCCCTTAAGAAAGATGAATCATCGTCTTCCATCCTTTCAAAAGCTTTCCTATGCTTTATGGCTGTATCTAACATTAGGTAAGTGGAGTTCCATCTAGTGGCAACATCGAGACAAACTGAACCCTTGTATGTAATCCTTGCACTCTCAATACAAGATTGAAATGTTCGAGCTCTCATGGGAGAACTTCTCACATACCTAACTACATTTCGAATACGTGCAATAGAATCACGCACCTCATTCAATCCATCTTTTACAATCAAGTTTAATATATGAGCAGTGCACCTCATATGTAAAACATCACCATTCAAGATCAAAAACCTTTCCTTTGAAAATTTTTCCTTCAAATAACCAACAGCCACATCATTAGAACTAGCATTATCAACGGTTATTGTGGACACCTTCTTTTCTATTCCCCACTCATGAATGCATTTCTCCATCATTTTCCCAATCTCTCTACTCTTATGACTATGCATCACCACAAAATTGATGATTCTTTTATGCAACTTCCAATTTTCATCAATAAAATGTGCAGTAAGACATAAATAGTTCAAGTTTTGAATGGAACTCCACATATCAGTCGTGAGTGCAATCCTAGAATTAAGCTTACCAAAGTAAGCTTTCAAACAAGTTCTTTCACTCATATACAACTTCATACAATCTCTAGACACTGTAAATCATGATAAATGTTGGAATAGAGGCTGCAATTCCGTGACAAAAAATCAATCGCGAAAACATGTTTGAACGTTTGGGGGTGTTTCCACCAAGAAAGACCAAAAGAGAGCCTTTTTGTCTTATGTATCGATCGTGCTCCTACTCTCTCGCTATTCCTCTGCATTGCGTATCACCCACGAATCACACAAAGGCTTATTACGGCTCTTCAAGAAAGCGCGTTGGATGCTCAACGATGTTTAGCAATGCGGCTTCTCGGCTTCATTAGCGGCCCGTTTGCAACAAGGGGTTAACACGTTTCCACCAACCGCTGGCAAACTCGACCAAAAGGTGCGGCGTGAGGCTGCAGAGGCTTGAACGCAGGACACGAGAACTCGCGCGGCGATGATTGGTGCGGCCCGCGGCATGGCATATCGGCCGTCTTCTCCTCTCTCTTACTCTCACTCACGTATGTCTCCCTTGCTCGAAATTGTGTTCTCTCGAAATAATGAAAGCCCCTTTGAAGGGTATAATCACATATTTATATTGCAATCCTAGATTAATTAATCGGACTTCCTAGTCCTAATGAGCTTAGACTTAGACTTTATCATTTAATTTTATTTTAATTCCAAATGGGCTAAATTAATTCGAGGCTGATTTAAGCTCAATTTAAAACAACCAAAGCCTTTTAGACTTGTGAATTTCGGCCCCAATCCCTTGAGCAAGCCGAGTGCTTTCGAGCTCGGTTTCTGTGATGAATTTTTAACTTACTACGCCACACTGCCAGTCCGATATGGAATACAACTAACCAATATGAACTTAAACTATATGCTATGCAATTTTAATATTTTTTTTAGGGTTAAAATTTAATTCCTAATTTTCTATACAAATTATCATTAAATGGTCGATCGAAATTTAGGTGTCAACAATGTTCCAAATCTTTAATGTGAAAAGTGGAATGCGGTACTTCTTAAATTCCTTGATTGCAAATTCATCATTCCCCATAATCAATATATCATCAACATATATTACCAAGTAGATTGATAATGTACCTCAACTCCATGTGAATAAGGCATAATCATGCCTTGATTTATTTGAACTTTGCAGCTGTGAGTGCATTTGCAAATTTTGCATACCAGCGGCCGAGATGCCTGTTTGAGTCCATATAAAAATTTGCGGAGCGACATACTCGATTCTCCCCACATATCCGTAATCCTGGTGGAAGATCCATATAAATTTCTTCTTCTAGATCCCCATGAAGGAAAGCATTGGCGACATCCATATGATGCCGTCAATCACGAATCAGCAATGGAAAGAAAAGAAAGAACGGTGACTTCCTTACTCTTTGGGGAAAATGTCTCCCGATAATCAAAACCTTCTCTGCGTAGCCAATCCCTTGGCCATTAACCTAGCCTTATATTGTTCAACGGAACCATCTGCCTTGTTATTCCGCTGAACAATATAAGGCTAGGCTAGTGGCCAAGGGATTCACACGTAGAGAAGGTTTCAATTATCAAGACATTTTCCCCAAGAGCTGGGAAGTCACTTGCTCGCTCTTTTCTTTCCATTGTCGCTCTTCGTGATTGGCCTCTACATTAGATGGATGTTCATAATGCTTTCCTTCATAGGGATCTAGAAGAAGAAATTTATATGGATCTTCCAATCGGATTACGGATACGTGGGGAGAATTGAGTATGTCATCTCCGCGAAATTTATATGGACTCAAACAGGCATCTCGTCAATGGTATGCAAAATTTGCAAATGCACCCACAGCTGCAAAGTCGAAACAATCAAGACACGATTATGCCTTATTCAAATGGAGTCGAGGTACATCATCAATCATCTTGCCAATATATGTTGATGATATATTGATTACGGGAATGATGAATCTGCAATCAAGGAATTTAAGAAGTACCTACATTTCACTTTTCACATTAAAGATTTGAGACCTCCCAAATATTTTCTCGGAATTGAAATTGCACCCATCAGATAAAAGAATTTATCTCGGTCCAACAGAATTTGTCCTAGAAATCATGTCGGGCGTAACTATCCCCGATCGAGGACGAAAAGAAAATTTGGGAGAATATGAAAGAAATGTATGGCAAGCTTGATAGGGCAAAAAATTTTGGGATAACCCAAGCCCTATTAGAGCTAAAACAAGGCAAACTCTCGATCACCGCCTTTCACGTAAACGTCCAATGGGTTCCTATCCAAGTTCAGCCCATTCAGTACCAACCCATCCAGACCTGCACCATTTACATCCCAATGATTTCACCAAGCCCAATTCAGATGGGCTCAGGGAAAAATAGTGGGCCGAAGGAGGCTCACATCCAACTACAGAGCCCAACCTAGTCCATGAATTGGGTTGGCATTTCCCGAACCAAATCGGATCAAGTCCATCAAGTTTTGGGGCAAACCCATCTTCGCCTACAACCCCGCTTTCTTTCCTTTTGTAGGTGTCACCCGATCGGCCGGAACCAGAGACCCTTTGTACATCTCACCAACCGATGACCTGTAATCATGGCTCATTGCACAACAACTCTCGGGATCGGAAAATTATTCCATTTGGTCCCAAGAACTTGCATGCCCTAATCACAAAAGATAAGGATGGATTTATCGACGGAACAAAGACTAATTTGTCTAACGAAAGCGGCTTGCGCGACCGGGAGGAAGTGCAACCAACTCGTGCAGACATGGATCAGCAACTGCCTCACCCCGGAGGTCGCCGCCGGACTACCCCCGACTGAGGACGAGAAGAAAATTTGGGAGAATATAAAAGAAATGTACGGCAAGCTCGATAGGGCAAAAATTTTTGGGATAACCCAAGCCCTATCGGAGCTAAAACAGGGCAACCTCTCGGTCACCGCCGTCTTCAACCGATTGTTGGCACTTTGGAATGAACTCAAAATGGCGGAACAAAAACTTGAAGGACCAGAGGCTACACTAACACAATACCGAGCAATCAAGGAACGGGAGAAGGTAACCAAATTCCTACTCATACTAAACGAGAGTTATTTACCTTTTCGAGTCAAATTCTCGTCATGGATCATGTACCGCTCGAACGCATTTATCAACTGGTCGTGGCAAGAAGAATCCCAACGTCTCAAGGCCCATGGAGTACCAAGGCCGGCGACCATGTTGTTCTTGCGGCAAAAGCGACGCTGAGCCACGCCACACTATGGGAAAGTCTGGCCGCAGGTCACCCTTGCTCAAAAACGTCGCTAGGGTTCCCGAGCGAGGAAGACGACATCCCTCTTCATTCAAATTGAACGGACACGATTTAATCGTGTCCCCAAGATCGATGGTCCAAGGCGCACCCGTGGCACAATACGTATGAACGCCATGATTTGATCATAGGATCGACGGTCCAGGCACGATCGCAATCGATGGCTCATCTTTCATCCTAGCCACACCCAAATCGGACGGCTCATATCATGCCACATCAGCACCGCGTGGAAAGCATCTAACGGTCGACATTTGGCCACGCCTTCTAGATCCAATGGCCAAAATTCCAACAAAGGAAAAGGTAAATTTTGCGATTTTTGCAAACATCCTTATCATACAAAAGAAAATTGTTGGAAATTACATGGAAAGCCAGGAGACAAAGAAAGGAAAGATCGGGATTTTTTAGTTGCAGCAAATGCCAAGGTTTCACGATCAATTCCAACAGATTATGAAAGCTCTAAGCCAGCTAGACACCCAAGACAAAATGGCCTGTTATGCGGGTATATCCTATTGCTTAATGAGCTCTATTTCGTCTCAAGTATGGATTATTGATTCAAGTGCTAGTGACCATATAGTCTGTGATAAACATTTTCTTTACCATATCCATAAATCCTCATACAATGAGGCTATTCAAGATCCTTGTTAGCAAAAGGCCATGGCGCATTTAAATACGAGCACTCATGGAGAATAAGACTTGGGATTTTGTTAGTTTACCACCCCACAAAGCGACCCATTGGATGTATGAGCTCGGAGGAAATTGCCCTGTTTGGGGTTGAACCGATCTAGTCGCCTATTCTACCCTTCCTCCGTTTGGTTTTCTTGATGATACAGATGTATCTAGACGTGATCCAAAGGAGGGTCATTTGAGGAGTTTTAGGGTCGCTTTGATGAACCGGACTAGGAATTCTGATTTTTGGGCATTTTTTTTTCTTTGTAGGCAAAAGAGCGATTTGCGGAAGCTTATTTCAAGAGCTCTGATACCGTGAAAGAATATGGGCTGATGGAAAGCTAGAAGAGGGGAGAGAGGGATAAAATTGTGTATATTGCTTTCTCATGTATAAACCGAAAGAGTACAAATCTATTTATAGTACACAGAGCAAACTAAACTTGGAAAAAAATATAAAAAAGAGGAAAAAATAATTTCACGATGTACAATATCCCAATAAATTAATTAAGGACAATCATATCAATCTATGTCTTGGGCGATATCTTCACCGTATCAATTAAGAAGCAAAGGTATCTCCAACAGATGTAAATGGAAGATTCCCATTAGCTTGGTAAACATAAGTAGTGTTGTTCAACATGAACGATTTAGCTTTTCCGTAAAAGCTAAATAACCCATCCTAGAGTGGCTATTTATGTTTTTGGCCCCTAAATTGAACGAACATATAAGTTTCTGAAAGGGTGTTATCCATAAATCCTTAAATATGACCTCAAACCAAAAATAAATATGTTCTAATATGCCTTGAAGCCTTAACGACTTCACAAAATTCGAAGAACTAAATAATATATAGCAGTGGGTTTGAGACAACAGGGACTTTCAATGAAATTTTATTGAATCAGAATAAATGTTGCGATTTTTCCAATGTCTTGATAGTTGATGATTCCCCTCTTTCCCTTGACTCTTTTTGTGACTTTCAATGGCCGTTCCGTTATGAGTTTTGGTTATTCTCAGCATGAATCTCCAACTATTTTGACGTGCGCTCTACTCTAGGATGATTTGTAACTACTCCCAATCCCTTAGTGGTGGATTATCTTTGATTCATTCTTCAACTCCTATACATATATCGAGTCAATCTATTATCGCCCGTCTCATGATGTTCATTGGAAACTTATGATCAATGAGCTGATCTTTCATTCCATCAATGTGCCTCGTGGTTCAACTGTATTGCCATGGCCTTCATGATTGATGATCTTGTTAGACATTCCATTGATAGGGCCTTGTGGATTAAGTGTATTGTCATGACTTCGTTTTGGCATTTAGGTTCTTTCCATTTAGGTCCAAATTCTTTACCCGATGTAAATTTTAACAGTTCGATTGGATTTAGTTTTATGATCTAAAGATTACGTCATATTTTTTTTCATGCTGAGACACCTTGCAAGTGTCATAATACCGTTGACAAGCTCGTCTCATAGTTGTTTCAGTGTAGATCCTTGGCTTTTGATTTTACCATTGTTTTCGTAAAAAGGTGGCTATGTTCGTTTGAGAAAAACAGGGTTGTTGGGCGAGTGATGTCTTATTGGATTGCTTATACTAAACCTCGGTGCTCAAGAAGTTTCATGGTAAGATGAGCTAATTCAAAGAAATTATACTAGCAAAGAACTTCTAGCATGACTTTGGTATCTATCTATCTATTTATATAAAAAGTGGGTAAAACTCGCATGAGGTTGACTCCTGTGGCATGCTCAAGTGCAAGCTTTTATCCAGTGATTTGCTTTTGATAGTCAATTTAGCAAACCTCTAAGCTAGCAGATATCTAATCTTAGCAAATATCTAATTTTCCATCTTTGATTCTCGTGCATATTTTGATAATAAATTGCTATCCGATAATTTAGTCGCTGTCTTGCAAATAATACACGTGAGCAACTTTGACCTATATCATAGTACATCACAAGCACACCAATCGGGAAGAGTCTTTCACGTCATATGCTACAGTTCTACATGTTTCTGTGCGGCTCTCATAAGGGAATGCCATGAGAAATTGGAAAATGTCTAATTAAGTGTATCTGTCTTATTCTCAACCTAATTCTAATATATTTTATTCCGATATTTTATCTTCTATGAATGGCATTTTATCGTTCACTTATTGACCTGAACTTCTAAGGAATCTTTACGGCAGCTAACAATCTATTGATTTTATGTTTATTTAACTTATCGCGTCCAAAAATGAGACATGAAAACCGGATACAATTTTGTTTTTTTCCCATTAACTGATTCCGATATTTTAAGTTGCCATCTTTTGGTTAAGAAGGGTAGGGGTGAGTGGTTCCCGTCCGATCCATTCCAAGAACCGGAAATCGGACGGACTAGCCTTTGGGACCATGGACCAAACCAAACCCCGGTCTAGTTCTAATGGGATCAATATTAAATATCATTTATGAACCAGGAACCGATTGTTCCATTCTTTCCTTTATAATTCTGATTTGATCTCATAAGGCCATGAAAAAATTAGAAAACTATATATAATATATGAAAAAATTGAACAATCAATTCTAATAGGATCAATATTAAATATTTTTCATATATATTAAATATTATATATATGAAAAAATTAGAAAAATATATAGTATTCTGTCTGGTCCGTCCGGTTCCCACCCTAAAACCGAAAACCGAATCTGTCCGAAATTAGTTTCACTTTTAGGAACAGGGAATCGACCGATATTCCCGAGAACCGAACCAAGCTGGTCAGTCCGGTCCCGATTTGTACAGTTCATCTTGCTCACCCCCCTAGAAGGGTACTAGGGAGCAGGTGCATGATTACATCGTTTTGTCAAGATATGAGTTATTTATGATTCCTGCTGACTCTAACTTTAGCTGTATTGATCAACTGCGTTCACATGCCGGATTTGAAAATTTTCCTCTTTATTTTTATTTTTATTTTTATTTTATTTTTTAAAAGGAAATGCTTAGGGTTGCTAACCATATACGCTTTGTCGGTTACTTACACATGATATATATATGTCACGCCCGCACCCAATGGCACGCGATAACCCAACAGAGGTCGATTCGATTGCGACGTCCGGGACACGTCGCCGACCCAACACACACACCACAGAAAAACAAGTGCATGCGGAAGCATTATAACACCCGTACAAATTAAATACATGGCCAAGGGTAGAATAAACAACATGATCATAAATATACACTTGCATTGATATTGGGAAACATATACACTATCCATATACAGCATTAGCCCAAAATCAAAAGCGGGTCAATGGCCACTAATTGATAAAAAGGGGTAAGTGGCCCAGGCAATCAGGGTTACTAAGACTAGAAGGACTCCGGTCAAAAAGGTACTGGTCCTCTCTATCTAGGATTAAGGCTAAACCTACGAAACCTAGTCCGAGTCGGATCCCGATGACTCGGAAGAACTATCAAGCAGCTCAACTTGAATATAGGGAATCCCGCTCGGACTCGGCCCCAGCTGACTCCTCCTCAGAATCCATCGGCTCGGCCTCGTCCTCCTGCTCCATGTCCTGCTCCATGGGCTCTGGTTCCTCATCCTCCGAATCCATCGGCTCCGGGTCTGAATCCCCATCCTCCGGCACACGGTCAGGGCTCTCCAATTCCCCATCGGGACACTGAGGATCAACATCCCCTGAATCGCTAAGCGGAACCTCAAAAGATCGAAAAGGCCCGTAGGTCCCTGCATGGTCCCTGATACACCACGCTATATATCTATGGGCCTGGTCTAGCTGCTCGTCACTCAGTATCAACCCAAATCGAGACAAGTATCTAACCCAAAATCTTCATTCCCTGCGGGGTACACCGTCTCCTCCCGGTCTATCCGGTAAGGGATCCTAAAACGAATAAGCACAGCTGGCATCTTAAGGCCGGGGGTCTGAAAAATTGGGTTTACACAACAGTGAGAATAAATCTCAATGAGTAGGCTCCCCAAACCTAGGCTAGGCTACCATACACCTCTTGACGAGTACTAAACAACACGCAATTCCGAATATAAGTGACTTAGGCCCTCGTGCCCATACCCAAAACTTACCTTGGCCCGCAGGTTAGACACTTATAATACTTAATAATAACATAGAACCTAATTACGGCACATGCGCACGCCACTTGATCACATCGCATGTCACGCATATGCTTGTGCTCACACTCGTGCTCATGTCTCATCAATGCACTTCGTACACCTCGCACTCTTGCACACACCGTAATTATCATTTCTCCTCCGACCCGCGTTAAACACATCAGGTCCATCACTTTGAGATCGATCTCGCCCGCGTAAAACGTATCATGCTCATGACACATAACCCGCGTAAAACGATCAGGTTGGTCATTTTTCGGTAGTTCGGGCATCATCCCGCATAACACGCCTTAGGACGGATTCAATACCCCGTGAAAAAAGCGATCAAGGCTTTATGTGATCACACGTACATAATCACCGGTTATTATCTTAACCCCGCCAGAAAAAGCGATCAAGGCATTTTAGGTGATCACATGCTAATGTCATTCATGCACACTTGTATATGCACATGCCGTGCCAATGCTTGAGATGCACACTCATGGCTATAATGTTCACATTTGGGCATTCGAGGAATTCACAATGAGCATCCAATTGCACAACGCTACTTGTTCAATTCACAACGCAATATGCTCAATTCAATATATCACAAGCCCAACGAATCAAATCATCCAATCTAGCCGTGGCACAAACTTGACACACGAAAACACGAAACTAGATCATTAAAATTCACAAGTCCATGATCCCCAAGGCTCCCTCAAGTCACGGGCACATAAGTACTCAACATGGCATCACAAATTGATCACAACCAAGGATAATTCAGCCAGTAAATCAGTCAATGCAAACATTCCCGGTAATTACCCAATTAGAACTCAAATTGATCGCGCCTTGTCCAATTCAATCCTGGTTCAGACAGCCACCAAACAGGTCACTCTAGGCCAATAAATATCCTCAAAATACTCCATTAGGCTCTTTAAAACATCACTCAAATCAGCCACCATGAGTACCATACTAGGCGCACACTATACTCCACAATTGAACCTGAACTTACTCCAAACTTGGGCCAAATCAATCCAACCTTTCCATTCACCACCCGACACATTCTAAGCCACTAAACCTCAATTAAATTACCACACTAAGCTGTGAAATTAGCCACCATATCAGCCCCTAACAATCTCCATAATTTAACCTCTAAATTACCCTAATTAACCCCTAAAACCATCTAGAAATGTAAATTAGCCTAACTAGGGTTTAGGGTTGTACTCACTTGATTCCTAAGCTCCCAACTAAGCTGGATAGAAGGCGAGGGCGGTTGAATAAAGGCGATCCCAAGACCGAATGAAGGAAGGCCGCGGCGGCGGGCGCGGCAACGACGGGCGAGCCTGGTGGGCCGATCCCTCACGCCAACAGGAATGAGGTGAGGTGGAGAAGAAAAATGGGGCGGTCAGATGGTAGCGTGCTAGGCGGGCGACGGCACCAAGGCAACGGTGGCGGCAGCCTCCCAAATGCCAAGAGAGAGGTTTTAGAAGAGAGAGAGAGAGACACGGGCGAGAGGGGAGAGGAGAGGGGACCTAGATGGTGATGGTGGGGTGAGGGCTGGGTGAGGATGGGCGGCCCTCATGAAAGACCGGCAACAAGCGGTGGTGTTTCATTAACGATGGCGACGGGCCGAGAGAGAGAGAAGGGGGGGAGAGCTCACGAGAGGGGAGAAGGGAGAGGGTGGTCGGTGGCTTGGGGACGAGGAAATGGGAGGAGAGAGAGAGGCTAGAGAGTCTATCAAATTGAGCTTAGTGGGATGGTTGAACTACTTTCCCAAAAATGACCAACTTGCCCCTAATCCAAGGGTTGAGGTTGATCCAAGTCCAATAATGGAGGGGCAATCTTGTCCATAATATTCTGAATTATTGAGACTGATTAGACCATAAATTAAACCCCAAATATCCTCCAATTAACTCCAAAATTCGAATACTCAGAATTAGGCTTAGGGGCAAACGGTAATTTTCCGATTCCAGGGCAAATTTCCCAATTTTGACTCTCTACCGAACCCAAATATGATTGGCCACATAAAAATGACGTCGTCTTTGCAAAAATAGTCGCTAGACACCCACGAAATTCGACATTGAAGTCCGGACTCAATTCCACGATCGATTTTGCTTAATTTGCGATTTTAGCGCCTCTAACTAACGAGTGGCTGTTTAGGGGTTACGAGTATCGACCTAGGGTGCTCGTGTCATGATGATGTCGATTTTCCGAGAACACAAGGATTTATCGCTAGTCCTGTGGGTCGCGTCGTCGTCCGTAATAAGTTCAGGATCGCTTCAACGCACGTATTCTCGATCATGCGGAATCACCCGCTATCCGATCGAACGCCATCGGCCAAACCAAATCCGCCACTCTCCTTGGACCGCCCACATTGACACAAAATATTCCCTTGTCGCTTCTCGAAATCGGACTCGATTCACGGCCGAATTCTTGGATCCACATACCGCTTTCTTAGTTCACCATTCCCTAATGGTCGATCCCCGAGAATAATCGCCTTCCGGCGAGACTTCATCAAAACGAAATGAGGAATAATCATCTATTTCATTAATTCCGAAATGGGCAAATTTCAGGACGTTATATATATATATGGAAGATTCCAACCCACGAGCTTGGTAATACAAGTGATGTGGTTCCACATCAACCCTTTGGCTTTTAGGGAGAAGTATATATCTTTTCAGATTTATTTTTGAGAATTAAAATAAACACAAATAAACCTGAAAGTGTAAAAATCATTTCTCGGAATCTTCATCTTCAAAAGTTACCATCTTAAATTTGCCAGGTGCAAAGCGCCAAGTGCCAATCTTTGACTTTAAACTCCAATCCGTTAAGCTCTAGTTGGGCCCAAAACTCTCGGCCTCTCCAACCATGGCTGAGCCCACGTCATCTCGGCCTCTCGGCTATTGGATTTGTACTGAGATTTCTCCGCCGTCGCCACTCAAGAGGCAGTCGCCGCTCCAGCTCGCCGGCCGGCTCACCGACCGCATCTCCGGGCTCGCCATGCTGAGCAAGCTCAGCCTCAGTACAACTTGTTCTCTGACAACCTCCCTTCGGAGATAGCGAACCTCACGGATCTCCACGTCCTGAACCTGGCGCAGAACCGCCCTCCCCAGTGAGATCACCGGCAGCCTCTCTCTCAACCTTCTGTACCTCCATCTCTCGTCCAACTCCTTCTCCGTTCGGTGATTTTCTGGAGTCTGAGTCCCTCTGGCTCAATTAAAATCTATCTGATGGAACTTCGCTCTCTGCAATTGCTACTTGTTCTTCACCCGTGCATTAGAGCGCGGAGAGCAATGCGTTTAGTAGGGTGATACCTTCAGCCATTGGTACCCTCCGGAAGCTTCAGCTGATCGCGCTTTCCTGGAATAATTTATCTGGTTCAGTGTGGGCTTCATTGTTCTGCAAACGACTCAGGTAATTCGCCGTCTCTTAGGATTGTTCACCTCGAGTTTAATGAGCTCTCGTCCATTGTTTGTCCGAAAGCCATGGCATGTTTCGACGTCATGTAAGGTCTGGATCTCCGACAGAATTTAATAACAGGCACGTTTCCTCCATGGTTGACCGATGTATCCACTTTGACTAAGATATCGAGGAATTTTCTTTTCGGGTTCGATTCCTGGCAAGATTGGACATTTTTATAGATTGAAGGACTTGAGTGTGGGGAATAACTCTTTTAGTGGAGCCATTTCTGTTGAGATCCGAAACCACAGTTCTCATCAGGTGGTTGATCTCGAAGGAATAGACTTACAGGCGAGTCTTCTTACATTTTAGGTGAATCCAGAGGTTTGAGAGTTTGGTCTCTTGGGGGTAATCTGTTCTCAAGTTTAGTTCCTGCAGTATAAGTAATCTCATAGGAGCTTGAAGTTTTGAATTTAAGAAGCAACAGCTTCGTCGGTACTTTGCCGGAGCAAATGATGGGGATGATCAACTTGACTACATTGGACCTGAGTGGAAATAAATTCTTAGGGTCGATTCCATTTGGTTTGAGCAAGCAGAATTTGTCCGGTGAGCTGCCGCTTGAGCTTGCAGGTTTGCCGAGCTTGCAGGTCGTTGCACTACAGGAGAACAAGTTATCTGGTGATGTTCCCGAAGGGTTTAGTAGTTTGGTTCCCTAACTGTACAGTTCAAGAGAACATGGATTCAGCTTGTCCACTCCACGTTAGATAGGGCTGGCCCTGTATCTATAAAATGGGACAAAACCAATGGTGGTAGCGCTGAATGTTTGACTCTGGTGTAGGTTACCAACGCTTGGGATTAAGTCATGAAATTTTACTCTTCCGTTGTTTCTGAAGAGCTACGGTCATATGCTTGTGCTGGTGTTTGCTGACCCTCTTGAAGATGTAATCACCCCTCATCACCGCCAGGTCGTTTCTTTTCCAATTGAGTTTATATTTCTTTGCGTGCATGGAATTTCCACTCTTATATTTGTGTTCTGTCTTCACGGGTAGCTTGAGCCGAGCCACAGACGTGCTGACTTATCGCGCATCATGGTTCGAAGCTGAATCGTTGCCTTCGCCAGAGTGATGTTGGCTGCCGCACAGATGCGGTCGCCGAATGGCTGCACTAAACTCCTAAAACTTCGCTGGTCATCACGAAGGTGGAGGAGAACACTTTCGGGGTGAGTGTTCACTCTTTTTCTCCCATTGAAAAGTCTCTCCAAAATCAAGAACAAGAGGTATATTCTTGAACCCATTATTTTTCATTCCTCGCTCAGGAAAGCTATGAATGTCTACGGATATGTTGAAGACCCATTTTCTTTGTGCTTGCTTAATTCTCACTTGCCCATTTAAAAAAAAAGAAGGCAACGAGGCGACCGGTTCTTGATCACTGAGTTGTTACGAGAATCCAACTTCTATTGCCATGCCTCCCGCCAAATGCATTGTTGAGCTGTTTCTCATGTTACTAATTTGTGAATATGTTGAAAGACTTGTTGGTTAACTCCAAGATTAG
The DNA here is from genome assembly GCA_024733475.1 of Syzygium grande. Taxonomy (NCBI): domain Eukaryota; kingdom Viridiplantae; phylum Streptophyta; class Magnoliopsida; order Myrtales; family Myrtaceae; genus Syzygium; species Syzygium grande. The sequence continues at coordinate 179,322 of JAMXDD010000008.1, read as the reverse complement.
TGCACTTGTAGACCTTAGTGAGAGATCCTTATTTTTTTTTTCCATTGTGTTTGTCGCGTTGACTTGATATTTAGATGTTGCTCCATTATTGTTTGGTCTAGATGGGTTTCAGTTTGCCTTTCTTTATGCTCGGTCAAAATTCCAGAGCGAGGTTAAGCGATCTCGACAGTTCCAAGACATCCACATTACTCATTTGCCTTAGTCTCAAGTTTTGGTCATATGTTTGCATTCGGTTTCGTGAAAACCCGGTTTGATGAGGGCGGGAAGTGGTCGCCGGGGTCCGGGCACAGGCAAGGAGTGGCTCCCAGGCTTCTAGGATGATGGCTAAGGGGCACGCCTTCTATCCCACATTGCCTAGGGAGGGAGTCTTGGCTAACTTATAAAGGCTTGAAAAGCCTTAACTTGCAAGAGGCCTTTTCTAGTGGTAGTATGGCCTACTTTCGGAGAAACAAAGCCGTGAGGACTTGGTATATCGTAACCGACTTCCAACCGTGTGTGGGGCCACAGTGGGGACGACGTTATGCCCAAGGGGGGAAGAATGTAACGACCTAATCCAACGAGAGCGGAGAGTGGGCGCTAAGGCCCCGTGGATTCTCGGCCGAGCAAGGAGCAGCTTCTCGACAAGCTTCTAGGATAGCAGGGGGACATGTCTCCCGTCCCATATCGCCTAGGAGGGAAGTCCTGACTAGTTTATAAGGCTTGGAGTTCTCTACTCTGTGTAACGTGTTTCACACAGACTTCCGCCAGCCGAGAACAAAGCCTTGAGAGGGATGGCGATGCGTCCTGCGCCTCAAAGAGGACAATATTGGGCTGTGGAGAGGGATGATTTGTGTTCACGCCTCTATCTCGGACAACGCATTTTAAAAGCCGTGAGAGTCGGTGGATTCAAAACGGACAATATTATACAAATGTAAATCCGGGTGTTAGAGGTTCGACTCCATTGCATTGCATTTAGCTTTTAAAGTGTACATTTAATATAGTTGTATTTAGATCATGCATGCCTATAAATGCAAAATAAAAAATAATGATAAAAATTGCCCCACATTTAAATTAGAATCACACGTAAGGGTTTTCTCAATGCATGCTTTTCACTTTAAGCTCTGTTTAGTGATTTTCTCTCGGGGAGTACTTTTTATAGTTAGATATTAGTCATAGACTTGATTTTGAACTTTGCTCACGGGATTTACTATCCTAGGATCGATAACGATATCATGTATATCTTTTTCCTGATATCGTATCGAGATATTTTTTTACACTTCACCTTCATCGCATTGATTATGGTTGTCTACTTTTACAATTGTGCACCCATGCATGGACATCAATCAATGGTGTAAGATTATAAAATGGTCAAAGATCGCATGGAAATCGCTTTCAAAGATTGAGAATCGGTACATAAAGGGCGTTAATTAGACAATTAGCATAACCAAGTTCCTAATCTTGAATATCTGATTTGTAAGAAGTCACACTTCGCTTGACTCCTAACACTCCAATTAGATAGAAAATTTTCATTAATCAATTGAATCCCACAAACGCAGCGTGGCGATCGATTAAATTTGAGAGAATCCTCGCCAGCCAAACAAGAGTGAGCACCTCGACTAGAGAAACTGCCCATTCTCGTACGACAAATCATTAGACCAGCTCCCCGTAAGAAACACCTCTGGGAGGGTTGCAATAGAGAGGAAAAGGATACCAACCTCCTATAACTTCTCGTGTGTGAATGTGTGCACGCCCGAGAGAGAGTGGCCAACGAGGGACGGGTGAGGGTTACGTCGGTGGTGGTGCCATTGCCCAACCAGCAGCAATGATCAGACATCCCTCATTGGGCTCAAGCCGACGGCATTGTAGAGAGAGGCACGCAAGGGTCTCACTCACGACAATGGCTGGGTGATGACCGCCCTCCTATTTTTACTTTCTTTCGTTGGCAAACACTTTTGCTTTATTTTCTTTATAATTTATCTTATTTCGCGCTTTGAATTTTCTTGGGTTTTTTTAGTAGCCACATAGTGTGGAACCGTGGCATATAGTGATAACATGACTACCCCTTCAGCATTTTTATTTATTCTTTTAATATAAAAACTAACATGAACAGAGAAAAGCATACAATCCAAAAATCCAATCGATAAAAAAAAAGTTTAAGGAGGATATAAAATGATTGGTCAAATCTCAGGACCTTTGATTTTCATTATCTAATTTTGATAAAAAGAAATATAATCTAACTACTCAATTGATCAAAATGTGAGTACGGACGAAAGATAATCGGTAAAAGTTCAGCACCTTTGGTTTCGTTATCCCGATTGCAACATCTTATATGCCCATTTTAATGATGATGCTTAGTATATGAGTTTATTAATAGTTTCTCTAATCTTTTGAAAGTAAAGAAATTGTCTGAGTTTAATAGAGCTGTTCTTTCGAGCCTGCCTCTCCCTCCTCTCTCTTTTTCCCACCAGTGTCCCCCCCTCTCTAACCCCAGATCAGGCAATTTGAGGTCGGGCATGGTCGGCAACTATTTACTCAGGCGTGGACGGGACCCAACAGTAGAGATGTCGGTGGATGCGGTGAGGACGAGCGCCGGAGACGGTGGGGGCGGAGTGTGGTGATGGTGCAGCTGCAGCCACAGTTGAACCTGTAGAGAGAGAGAGGGGGTGGGCTGATTTGGTTTTCTACTTCTAGTTTTCTTTATTGTTTGACATGATTAGAGTAACATGTCGTAATGTTCAAGCATGTAGTCCACACTAATCATGACTTAATAGGAGAAGATTATTTCCGATCAACATTGGAGGAAAACATGTCCCCAGTAAGAATTAAATTGCCAAATGTAGGTACGGAAAAAAGTTAAGTCGGATATCTAGTTCGTAGAGGATGATCCAGTTGTTTGTTAGGATATTCAAGCATAACTAGCGAAGACGGGCAAGGCATTCTCTAATTTTCCCAATGAAATTTCTCCTTGTTCGGGACCATCAATAGCTCACGGTTTTGGTAGTGCACCGGCTCTACATTATAAAGCAATTCAAACACCATTGTCAACTTTGGTCCGAAATTTTCAAAGTATCCACAACTGAAAATTAATGCACGATAACCATGTATTCTAGGCAATGGTCAAAATGGTAATTTGAAAGGATTCACCCAAAGATAAGACTATAAATGTCCTTGACCACAATGATTTGAGCCAAAAAGGGGTTGTACAAAAGACGTCCTTGTGGGACACGTGTTCAATTAGAGAAGATAAGGCACCCAATAATTTCATACATAATTGCAGATGAAAACCGTTCCATCTTTATCTTTTTAAAATAAGAGCTAATTTCATTATTTAACTTTCCATCTAAATTTGAATCCTCCCCACTTTCCTTGCTTTTTCAAAGATAACATAAATTCCATATTCAGTTAATTATTTTTTCCTAGAAAAAAGTGGGATATTGAGCTTTCGAGAATACTCAAGGTTAAGCTAAATGTATATAAAAAATTTATTAATTGATGAGGTAAAGTTCAATATGTCAATGTATCTCTTTTACGAGAAGGACTAATTAGCACGAGTCAAACTAAAATTATGTTTGAAAGATTTTTTGAGTTGGTGACCAAATAAAAATAAAGTAAAAAGAGGCAAAGAGAATGATTTTCCCCATGTTCGGAAATAATGAACAGTCCCAAAAGAATGATTTTGCAAGGTTGTGGTTGGCAAAAATTCAATGGTTTCAAATAGTGATTAAAGTCCAATCGAGAATGATCGATGGCCAATTCAATAGTTATATATGACTTCAAATCAAAAGTAAATGGATTTACTGAAGATAGTTAAGTGCAAAAAATATAAATTGATTATGTATCATTATCTAAAACTGCTAGTGTGAAAAAAAATCTTTACATCGTCTCTTACAAAATAAAAGTCCGTCGAAATGAGATTCATGTTACATACGCTGTCAGTGTAAAAGTTGTTTTTACACAAGTAGTCATAAAATGAAAAAATCCGTTTATGGAATAAACCCACTTGCTAAAAATAAACATCGTACGTTTCATTTTATAAAATCTGCTTATATAAAGAAATTTTTAAACTGCCAGTGCACTGAATGAAAGTCCATTGAAATATGTAGTTTGCAAAGCGGGGATGATGGAAGAAAAGAAAAAAAAATTGATTATGTGAAATACACTAGTATCTTTTTTTAGTAATTTTTCCAAGTTTACACTTTTGTAAATAAAAGAAATTTACTTAAAATTTCTGATATCATAAAATTTGGAAATGAAGTCGTCATTCAGTAAAAGAGAATGCTACGTCATTGCAGCTGGAAATTCGGCTCCATCCACACGTGAACGTATAAACAGAGAAGATCCATGACAGCACAAATTGACTTCGACTTTCACGTCTTTTTTTTTTTTTTTTTTGATAAGGATCGACTTCAAGTCTTTTTTTTTTTTTTTTTGGTAAAGTAAGAATTTTATATACTTTTTAACACGCAACATATATAAGGAAGGTAGTCGAAACACAAAAAATTCAAGACTTGAAGCGACACAAAATGTGTCCCTACATATGCAAAGGTGTATCGACTAAAATCGAGGCTACAAACATGAGCGCACAACACCAAGGCCACTAAGATGGCCAGAAGAAGCAAAGACCCATAAGCGAGTCTTCATGCACGTAAAAGTGTAAAAGTTTCGAAAAGAGGCAAGAGTGTCACGTCCTTCAGGTGAGGAACTTTGGCAGCATTCTCCGCTTCAATGACAACTTCTGTTGGCCATTTGGCTTATATTGTCGTGCTGTTTTACTTTTATGGGCCATTACTTTTAGCTATCTACGTCTTACCTATCTGTAAATCATTCTATAAACGCTCACTATTGTTGGATTATGTAAAAGTTTGATATATCCTCAATTTACACTATATAAGATTAACTTCTGCCAAAAGTAGCATAAGAGTCGACTAAGAGTCAATTGCCACATACCAACGATCTTCTGAATTTCTTTTATCTTTCCTCTTATGTGACATGTATACAATTCGAAAAGACTCTCAATAATTTCATACATGATTTCACACATTCAAACGTGCTCATGTCTCACAAAGAAATATTTCCTCTAGGAAATTACAAAAAAAAGTCCTAAAACTATTGCAATTTATATCAATTCGGTTCTAGACCTTCTGTTTTTAGCCAATTGGGTCTTAAACATTTTGCATTTGTATTAATTTAGTTAATTCAGTCAATTTTAACTAGGAATCATTGACATGAACGCCACTTGCACGACTCGTGAGGGCTTGAGTCTCGCCATGGCTAGAGGAGGCTCAACCTCGCCAGGGGGGTAGGCTTGACCTCGCTAGTGGTTGACGAAGTCAACCTTGCCGAACCTCAACAATCGGCTAAAAGGAAGAAGAGAAAAAAAAAAAAAAAGAAAGAGAAAGAATAGCAAAAAATATAAAATAAAAATGAATTCAAAATTTAAAAAATAAGAAAATATCAATTAAAAATGTCAATGTAAAGCGTCGGCCGTGGCCACATGAGACGGCCGACATCTATATTAGCGATTTCTGGTCAAAATTGGATGGATGGACTGAATTGGCACAAATATAAAAGATTTAGAACTTTTTTTTGTAATTCTCCCCTTTTCCTGTTTTTTTTTTTTTTTTAATTCCATTAATCAGCTTTCCATCTAAAATTTTTCTCTTCATTTTCCTTATTTTTTCAAAGATGAAATGAATTCCATATTCAGTTAATTATTCTTTTTTAGGAAAAATTCCGATAAGTTTTTGAGAATTCCCACATTAAGCTAAATATATTTCAAAAAGTTTAATTAACAGAGGATAACAATGCTCTCATTTTATGAAGTAAAGTCAAATATGTCGATGTATCACTTTTATAAGCACACATTAGTGAAATATGGACTCAAATTATGTTTAGAAGACCTTTTGAGTTAGCGATCAAACATAAAAGTAAAGAAAAAAGAGGTGAAAATAATGATTTCCAAGCAAAATTAGCAAAGACGGATGATAGATTATGGTAAATATTTAGTAATCTTCGGTTTCATTGTCCGATTGCTATACGTTATATGTCCACCTTAATGATCATGCTCCATGAATTCATTAATATTTCCTTTGGTTTCATTATTCAATACAATTGTTCTTTTGAGCCCGCCTCTCTCTCTATCTCTGCCCCTCTTCCTCCAACCACAGACCGGCTGATCTGAGGTCAGCCGTCGTCGGCAACGTTTCACTTGCGGTGGAAGGGACCCATAGTAGAGACCCCAGCAGAGACGGTGGGGTGGACTGCGGTGATGGTACGGCAGCCCGGGTGAACCAGAGGAAAGAAAGGAAGAAAGAGGGAGGCGATGGGCTAATTATTCTTTATTCTTTGTTACATGTTTAGAGTTACGTGTGGGTGACATTCAAACACGTAACCCACCAATCATGAACTGATAGAAGAAATTTTTTGCGACCAACATTGCAGGAAAACATGTCTCCAGTAAAAATTAAATTGCCAAATGTGGGTAAGAAAACCAGTTAAGTTGGATTTCTAGGTCGCAGGTTGATCTAAGTTGTCTTTTAGATATTCAGGCATGATTAGCAGAGACCGGCAAGTCCTCTCACTTCCCCATGAAATTTCTCCTTGTTTGAAACCATCAAAGCTCACTGTTTTGATAGTGTACCATCTCTACATTATAAAGTAAATTCAATAAATAACGGTTCAAGTGTCCTCAATTTTTCAAATAAGGGCTTAAAGTGTCATTATTTTTTCAAATAAGAACCTCGGGGTGAATATATAAATCTCAAAGAAGGACCTAACCTCACTAACTGATCAAGGGTATTTTCGTCCTTTATATTTTTGTCTTTTTCTTTATTTTTCCTTGTTTTCTTTCCTTTTTTGACGGTGGCCAATCTTAGGCGATGATCGGAAATACCTAGAGACACCCTCAAAAGCCACAAACAAGGGCAGACCTCACTTAGGCGACCCTTGTTGATCATAGGCAAGGCCGGCCCTTGGTCACCTCGCCTATGGCCAACTAGGAACCGCAATGTGACTATTGACACTTATTTTAATTGTCCAATTAAATTATACAAAATTAGGGACTAAATTTTTTTTTATTCCTAAAACAAAAATATTTTTATAAAATTGCATGGCATATAGACAACAGGTGCACATTTAATTAATAGCAAAAAGGGGAATTAAAATTAAAAATTATTTAAAAAATGGACGGGAGATCGGGCCGAGGGAGGCCCGCCAGCCTCCCTTCTACTTCTCTTTCCCTTTTGTTTTCTTTTCTTTCCTATGGGCTCGACCTAGCCCGTCCTTTTATTTTCTTTTCCCGCCCAGCCTTCTTCCCTCTCTCTTCTTTCCCTTTCCTCTTCCCCACGTTGTGTTGATCAAGCAGGACGCTCTAAAGCCAAGCACAGTGCAAAACGCACCACAACCAAGCAAGAAGAGTAAAGCGGAGTAAGGGTGCGCATGAGAATCATTATGTACCCGGAACTATTTCTAACAGAAATGATTTTTTTTTTCATTCAAAGGTTTCAAAACAATTTTTGAGTATTTTAAAGGCGTTTAGTAACTGTCCAAAATTTCTATTCCTAGAGTAGAAAAGAACAGAAATGCGTTTGGTAACTACACAAAATTTCTGTTCTTAAATAATATTTTAATAATATTTTGAATTGTTTATTTTTTTTTTCTATCCATTTTCTTCTTTGGCCATGGCCGGTCGCCGGCGACCGCCGGCCGACCGCCGCCACCAACCACAACCTAGGACCGGCGAGGGCGTCCACGGCCCTCGCCGGGCGGCGGCGGGGCTGGACCCTCGCCACCTAGGGAGACGGCCTCGCCAAAGACGGCGAGGCTTGGCCTCACTCGGATCTGGAGGCCGAGCCTCGCCGTCGCGACCCACGGGCGAGGTCGGCCGGCGTGGGTCGCGACTGCGAGGCTCGGCCTCGCCAAGATCCGCCCGCGGCCGGCGAGGGCCGTGGACGCCTTGCCGCCCCGGGTTGTGGCGGTCGCCAGACCACCGATCACGGTGACCGCACGTGGCCTAGTCCAATGAAGAACAACACAAAAATAAGAAAAGAAAAATAAAAAAAACTGATTCTCAAAATTGTACCAAGAAACAAAAGCAACTTTTTTTACTTCTTGTTTCTCTTCCAAAATCAAGCTCGCACAAATTTTTGCAAAAATGTGCCCAAGAACAAAAAGTTTACTAAACGCATTTGCTCCCAAACTATTTAAAGAACAAAAGAACAGAAATTTTCATTGTTTGGCACGTTGCCAAAACGGGCCCTAAGTAGCCGAGTAGGTGTAGGGTCGGCCAAAGCAGAATGGGCAAATGACCGACCATAAAATTTGGGGAGAGGAGAGAGAAATAGAGGGGTTGGTTCGGTGAGAAACGGTAAAAAGAAACAGGGAGGGGGAGCTCGGTTTGGAGAGGACCGAGAGAGAGACCGAGAGATTGAGCGAGACAAAGAGCTGGAGAGCTTTTCCGATGACCACCGCGCCTCGGCCGTGGCTGACACGCCTCCCGCCACGCGTCTTCTCCCCATACCAAGCCTTGGTAGGTTCCGGTTCGCCGGTTTTCGTTTTTGTTTGGTTTATGTCAAAGGAAACAATAGCGTGTCCTAATTCAGCTACAATCTCTCCACCACTCGCTCATCAAGCAAGATCAATTCTTTCCGAAGAGAAAATATCATGATGACGTGTCTTGATTCAACTACAATCTTTTCACCACTCGCTCATCAAGCAAGATCAATTCTTTCCAAAGAGAAGAGATCATGATTTTATTCTTCATTAATTCTGTAACCCTAGCTTGTATTATACAAAGACATCACAATGCGTGGCGAAGAATGTAACAAAAATTCTATTCTTTGAAACACAAAACACTTATTGGTGATTGCCACCCATTTTTATCTTGTTAGTTCATTGCTTTACATGGTATCAAAGCCATATCTTGCGAAAGCATAAATGGCAAGCCAATCATATCCAAATTCATCCCATCTTCCCCAAACGCAGCAGCTAGCAATCAAACAATAAGCAACCCAATCCCAAGTGTTGCTAATCTAACTGACCTCATCAAGAATGCTATCCCACCATGTCCTCTCATCCCTCCCATAAGGGGCTCATCGGATCAATCACATGTCGTGCGGTTGGTATCAAATTAACCAAAGACAATTACATCATATGGAAGGTCGCCTCCTCCCCTTTCTCCGGGCTAGTCGACTCTTGTCAATTATGGACGGAACCAAACCATGCCCTCCACACACTATCACTTTGAAATTAGTGAGAATGGTGTCATCAAAAGTTCACCAAATCCAGCATATGAAACATGGTTTACCCGAGATCAAATTGCCTTGGGGTGGATTCTCAATTCCACAGTGACAAATAGCAAGCAGTCTTCCTTGTTGATCAACTTGCCTCGATTGGTGAGAACATCTCTTCACAAGAATATCAAACTCATCTGTTCGGGGAACTCGGGCGGAATATCAAAATTTAGCGATGTCAATCTCCGTTCAAAATTAGTACCAATCCCTTACACGTGGGTGGTCTCTACAAGGGCCATTCTTGGCTCATGAGGCCTGACTTGATTTGCTTGAGCCCATCACCTCCCTTCCAGCAGCGTTCATGGCCTTGACAGCACACCAAAACACCTCAACAGCTTCCTTCTCGTGTGGATAGGTCACCCGCGGCCTAGGGCAACAACTTCTGCAAAGTGGACAGCGCTTTGGCCCTCAAAATTCAGCCCCAAATTACTCTCCAAATACAAGCAATTACAGAAATCAAAGGAGGGGTAGTGTTTGATGTCAACTCTTGCAATCGCTTTGGCCACAGAGCCAATGTGTGCCGTGATCGTGGGCTTCCACCACAATCTTTAGGCTCGGCACCACACCACCACATTGTGTTCAAGCCGCCGTCGCCAAGCCGGGTAAGGACAACTCGCGGCCGACGCCCCTGGTTTTTTCTCCTGGCCAACCCTTGTTTTCCCCTGTTTTTGGGGACACTGGCTGGAGCTCGTGTTGGCCCTCTCACGTGAGCCCCCCCCCCTCATACGTCCTTTGTTAGATTGTCATGTGTGTCCAGGTCTGTTTGTTGAGAGTCTCGGTAGGAGTTTGAATCTCAGTCAAGTCAGGAACCTCATGATTTGGAGCGCCCGTTACCTGTTTGTTGAAATGCCTCAATTAGATCCGGTTTTTGTTTTCCCTTTTGGTCGAGGTCGAGTCGTCTGGACATCGTTTGGTCTGGTTAGGGCGTCCCAGTGATGTTTGCCTTTTGAGTGTTTGCCATCTCTGTTGAGGCCGAGAGGAACGAGCGGTACGGAACAGAGGCCAAAGTCGGGTCTGCAGAAAGCCGAGCGTTGCAGGGCTTCAGTCAGGTCAGCTGAGGTCGAGCTGGTCTGACCAGAGAGGCGGAGCCGACGGTGGTCGCGGTCGCCGATCATGGTCGCCACCCATGGACACCGTCGCCTCTCGGCGGTCCGGCAAGAAAGCCAGCCAAGCGAAGTCTCGCAAAACAGAGGACCGTGAGAGAGGAGACGGGAGTGCAGGGAGCCGGGTCTGTGGTTTGCTTCCGGGTCGGATCCGGGTTGGGCGAGAACCTTGACCCGGTTCCCTTTTTTGTTATTATTTTTTCTCTTTTGGGGCTAGGCTTGTTTTAAAAAAACAATAGAAAAGCGGGCTGGGCCTTTCTTTTTCTTAATTCATTTTAGGCTGGTCAGACTGGGCTTATTCATTGAGGCAGTCCAGTCGTGGACCTGGTCGGTGCGTCCGGATCAGTCCCGACCCGGATCCGGATCAACCGACCCGACCCGGTCAAATATTATAATAATATTTTTATTATTTTTAATTAAAAATATTTTTTAAAAATTAAAAATTAAAAAATCTCTGTTTATTTATTTCTGTTAAATTTAGGAAATAGTTTAGAAATTAGTATTTTTGAATATTTTTCTAAATTATGTGAATTATTTGATTAATAATCATGCTTAAATCGGATAAGCCTCTAAAGGTATATAATAGGAGTTTGCATGTTATTTTCACTATTGTTGTATTATTATGATGAATGTTATGTCTAACTAGTATATAAATTGCATAAATTGCCATGTGCTAAATGTTGTCGTCTTAATTATGTTTAAAACTTTAGGTTGCATATCTAGTTTAACGCTAATCGTTAATGATTATACACTCGTTTGATCACCTCACATGTCGGGAGAAAAGTTCTAAAATCAATCCATATATGTTTGAAAAATGTTTTCTCAAATGAACAAAATAAAAAGGTATCGAAATGGCACTAGTTATTCAACTAGGGTAACAAAGTCTCCGAACTCATTTAATCTTTGATTCATAGAAGTAGAGTGATTCTCTTGTCACCTTATTTGGATTTTTAATCAACCCACCCAAATTGATAGTGGTGACTCATAAATAAAAATCACTTACGATTAAAAACCTAAACCCTAAGTTCACGATATGATATAGGATTGGGAGAGTCCGAGTTAAGTCCCAAATTTAAACTTAGCGTCGTAAAGCAAGCCTCCCCTTTTTCTAAAAATGGAGGTCGGTCATGACAATGACCCTCGCCAAAATGCTTGTGTAAAAATTGAGTAATTCCACTAATTCTGTCCAATTTGATTAATAAATGATACCATGTTTTTTTTTATTGTTTTATCTCTTTCACATGGTGTCCTATGTATGCGTTAAGGACTAAAGCACTAAAACAAGGTCGTTTTGATACAAATCCTAATTTTTGCACAAAATCTTATTTAAATTAGGTTAAAAATCCAAAAATTTTCCATAAAAAGACAAACTCAAAAAGGAAAAAAAAAAAAAAAAAAAAAAAGGAAAACACACAAAAAAAAAACCCAAGCAACCGTCTCGCCTAATTTATTTTTTTTTCTTTTTAAAAAATAAATTTCTTAATTTTTAATGTAATATAACTAAAATTTAGGTTAAAATTATTTTTGGATAAAAAAGCCCTTCACTGACCATCCGGCTAGCCAGGCATTTCAAGCTATTTTTTGAAATAATATTCACTTCAATTTTTATTTCAAAAAATATGATAATTTTATTGGTATTTTCCATAGCAAGTGTCATAATAGCACAAGGGATGTGACCTAACTTTCCTCCGAGGATGTGCGCAATGACGTCATACAAACTTATGAGAAGAGACAAGAATGTCGCGTCCTCGTGAAGAGGAACTTTGGTAGCTTTTTTTTTACTTCACTGGCATCTTTTGTCGGCCACTTGGCTTGTATTTTTGTTCTCTTTTGCATTTATTGGGTCATCTAAAAGTTTGTAATGTCGTCAGTCAGCACTACGAGTCAATTGATATATATGCTCTCTAATGATCTTCTAAATCTCTTTTCTCTCTTTCCTCTTTCGTGGCATGTGCACAATTCGAGAAGAGTCCTCAATAATTTCATCCTTGATTTCACACTTTTATACGTGCTCATGTCCCACAATGCACATAAAGAACGTTCCCTCTTTGTTTTAATTTTTTTTTAATATGAGCTAATTTCATTAATTAACTTTTCATCTATATTTTTATCCTCCCCATTTTCCTTTTTTTTAAAGATGACATAATTTCCATATTCAGTTAATTATAAATTCAAATATTAAGCTTTTGAGAATACCCACATTAAGTTAAATATGTAAAAATATATTAATTAAGGAAAATTATGTTCTCAATTTATGAGGTAAAGTTAAATATCTCAATGTGTCTCTTTTTACGAGAAGGACACATTAGCGCAACAAAAACTTAAATTATGTTTGGAACATCTTTTGAGCTGGCAATGAAAATAAAAAAGTAAAGAAAAAAGAGATGAAAATAGTGATTTTCCCATGTTGTTTAGAAATCACAAAACTAACGGCTATGAATAATATATATCATTATTATAATTTTTTTTTACGCAAACAGTTTCAGATTGGAGATATAAACCTGTTTATTGAATAAAGTTATGTGCAAAAATATAAATTGATTATGAGTCATTATCTAAAACCTGCTTGCGTGACGAAAATTTTACACTCGTCATATGCATAAAAGTATTTTTTTTTTTTTTACACAAGGATGTATAAAAGTGTTTTTTATACCGACAATCTCAAAATGAAAGCATTAACCTATGTATGGAATAAACCTACATGCTAAGAATAAAAATTGTATATGTGTCATTCTATAAACCTACTTATGTTCAGAAAATTTACACCACAAGTGTATTGAATAAAAATTCGTTGAAATATGTTGTTTGCAAAGAAGGGGATGGTGGAAGAAAGGAAGAAAAAAAAATCTGAAAGTACGTTTGTACCTTTTTTAGTAAATTTTCCAAACATGCACTCTTGTAAATAAAGAAACTTCCATAAAATTTGTAAGGTCATAAAATTTCGAAATGAATTCGTCCTTCAGGAATTGCTTTAAATATATACACAGACAATGGCGATGAATGGTACATCACCTACAGCTTGAGAATCCTATAAAAGTACTTCTCCACTTAAAGATTTTTTCATGCCCGCGGGATGGCGGTATTTGTTGAGTCGTTGGCTTCAGAGTCCTGGAGATCAGACATACTTCTAGTAATTCAGGAGACATTGTATTCTCCCTTGTGGTCGCTCAAAAGACGTCTTACGTGAATTTTTGCAAGGTTCTGGTTGCCACAAACTCAATGGTTACAATTAATGATTAAAGTCTAATCAAGGATTATCGATGGCCATATATAACGTTAAATATGACTTCGAGTCAAAAGTAAATGGATTTGAATGTCTTGGAACCTCTAAGACTATACAAAATTTGAATTACTAAAAAAGGTGCAAACAATAGATTGGCGACAAAAAGGAATTTGAATGAAATTTTATTGAATTAGAACATATGGCTTACTTTCTTGGTGGCCATGCTTGCTCGATAACTGAAGTTGAACATAAACTGCTAATAGAGATCACTGGAGTGCGTATAGCCAGTAAAAAGTTTACACAACATGACTGGGAAGCTTTTATAAACAAGGATGAGCACAGAAGTCAGAAAACCTAATCTAATTTGAAATTCAAACTTAGGCAAAATCTTATCTAAATTGATTTGTTACGAATGATCTCCTCATCTTCAGAGTCAAAATCCCAGGTCGTGTGAAAAGTCTTATTTTAAATGAACAAAATTTTATGCTTAATTACTTGCGGCAAGTTTGGGCGAAGTTGAGGTTTCTTTTAAGCTAGTGGCTGCCCTTTGTTGACATGATGATGTATTTCTTTTCCCATTGTGCAAAATATGATTTGATAGGGCATCGAGGTGGGAGTCCATTTCAGGACTATGAGACAGGAAGTCTTTTTGTCCTGAATCATGTGTGGGGTAACCCCATAGACTTGCCAAAGTCCTCCGAAGTTTATGATGGATCATGCCCTAAATTATCGGTGGTGGATGAATCGACTGAAACCTGATTAACGACTAGGCATCTACCAATCAAAAGGGGATTTGTTTTGGAAAAATTTCAGCGACTCACAAACTTAATTAAATATCTCTATCTTCTCAAAGAATCGAAACAATTGAGGATGGTCTATTTGATGTATCATATTATATCAATATGTTATGTGAGAAGTAGGAGCTAGAATCTTTGGTTTGGTGCGGCTGACACGTCCTTGAGATTGAACCATTAATTTCAATTTGCTGGACATAGATTCCAATGAACGGACTTGGGGGATTTTAAAATGAGAACAACTTAGGGATAGGAATGCAACAATTAAAAAGCAACACGGCACATTTCTCGGTCCAAATCAGGGTAGCAATTCCCGTGATTCTGCAGTGTGGTAGTGGCCAAAAGTCTCCCTGCAAGAAAAAAAAAAAAAAAAGAAAAGACCACAAAAAATTCTAAAATTTATCACTTGTAACAAATTTATCCTGAACTTTTTTTAACACAAAAATCCTAAACTATGCCACTTGTGATAAATTTATCCCGACCTTTTTATGTGATATAAAAACCCCAAACTATACTACTTGTGACATATTTACTCCACAATATTTTAGCTCGTGGGCATTTTTGTCTTTTTTTTTTTCCTTCTCTCTTCCCTTCGCTAGCCATGGTGGAGGGAAGCCGATGAGGGTAGCCCCCCGCCTGAGTCGGAGTCGGTGAGGGCGCCTTGTCACACCCCCCGACCCCACCGAGCCCGCGACACCCCTTCCACAAATATTGAACGTGACGTCCCGGACATGTCGCCGACCCAATCCAAACATCGTAGATTAGACACGCCAAAGAACAAAATGAAACAACTCGGACAATTAATAATGACGAAGGGGTAGCAATAGCACAAATCAATAACTATAATTCCTATACTGGGCAAATACACATAACGCTCACAAAAAGACAAACCCCAAGCTAAGCCACATCATTGTACTTACCTCGCCATCAAACACATGCCAACTCTGCCACGTTAGTCAAACGCGATAATGCAATAATAATAACCCAATAACATATCACAATCACTCAAACACCGACCACACTAGTACTTAATCAATCCAATCAATTTGATCACACATTCAATCATCAATTTAATCAATTCAATCACACTCAATTCGCATGCATGGCGAACAACTTTCCACGGCGTTCGGTCCTTTCACACTTTGCCTGCGCTCTCGCGCCTCGCCCAATCTCACGGCCAGCCAATGCGCCTTTAGGCTCAACCTTCGTGATCAAGCCAGGCTCCGCCTCGCTTAATCACGCTTCAGGACATATTTCCCTTCCAAGACCAGCGTAACCTATGCCTCGTGTCTGGTCATGCCTTTCTCGCCACACTGCGTAACCACGCCTTAGGTTGGCAGCCCCCCGATCAATCTAAGCTTTTCTCATTTACATGCACCACAACACAATTCGCTATTCTCACAAATTATACCAATCAAACTCAAGGCATGCTCACCATATCACAACTCGCCAATCAACACGTCGTACAATTCAAATTCAAACATGCTCGCCACAATATTCCACCAACCCGACCTTGGTCGGTCACATTCGAATATCAATTCCACTCCACAAACACCACAATAAGCCAATCATTGACCCACCAACAATAGCCACTAATATGCACCCAAAACCATCCCAATTCCAAATCACGAGCTCACAATTCCGACATTTAAGCTGGCCACAATCACACGTCAATTTTCTCCATACACACTACGACAATACAGATATTTAACCCACCATAATTAGCCACTAATTAAGCTCCACAATTATCACAATTTAATCTAACAACTACGTACATACAAATCTTGACCCTAATCTACGTTTAGCTCCTAAATCGGTACTACTTAATCCCTAGACAATTCTAATAATACCCAATGTACTAGGTAGGAATTAGGGAGTCACTTACCTAAATTTGACCGGAGAAAAATTCACACGGGTCCAAAATGGCCGGGGTGAGCAAACATTGACTTCGGCATGGGCGAGAGCGCGATGGGCAAAATGGCTGGCAAGGCGCTTGGCCTCGTAGGGTCACTCGTCAGCGCAACCGCTCCCACGGTTGGGCACCGCGGCTGGGCAACGACAAGGGCCGCGTGGCAGCGGCTCGGACTCGAACAGCGAGCTCGGGCTGCGAGCAAAATTCTGATCCGCGGGCTCAGCCACGGGCTAAATCCTCGACCCACCACGGGGGGGCGGCGGCGGGCGGCGGGCATGCTCTAGGGCAACGCTTCCCACCCCGGGTCAGGCGTGGCAGGTTTGGCCAGCTGAGTTGGCTGTCCACCACGGTTGGCATGCTCGCCGGGCGTAACTAGCCGTTTGGCCACGAGAAGGAAGCCGAGATGACGGGATGACGGGTTGGATCTACCGCGATGGCAAAGGCTGCTGGCGGCTGGGGTAGGGTGGCCGGCGACGTAGGGTCGGGCCGGGCGAAGCGTGCGGATAGACGAGCCGAAATGGTCGCCCCCGACGAGCGAGCGATGACGAATGTGCAAGTCTCGCGGCGGCGATGGCATCGGTGGAGCGACGGGTAAGTTGGGCACGCAAGCTAGTTGGTGGCGCCGCGCGGCGTAGCTTTGTCGGGTCGGGCGTGAGCACGCGAGCGAAGGGCGAAATGAGACGCTGGGCGCCAACAAGGAAGAGGAAAAGGCCGCTGGCCGAGGGGAAAGGTCGCAAGGGCGATTTCCGCACTACCGGGCGAGGCGGGTGGCGAGGCGCGCCAGGTCAGGCGTGCAGAACAGAAGTAGGAGCAACAAGGCTTGGGGGGAAGAGGAAGGAGGAGAAAGAAAGATAAAGAAGAAAGAAAAAAAAAAAGAAAAAGAAAAGAGAGAGGAGGAGGAGAGAGAGTCCGATAGGGGAAAAACGATGCACGTGAGCAACGCAAAGCAGAGAGGAGAGAGAGAGAGAGAGAAAGAAAAGTCAACATTGCACTTAAAGGCGATACAACGATCACGGTTCAAATCCGGGAACGATCCAACGGGTCTCCGAAAATCCTCATTAATAAATTTAGGATTTGGCCAATGGATATTAATAAAAACACACCAGGGGGGTCTATCGGTCCAAATCCGCATCTGGTCAAAAATTCACTTTCCACATATCCCCGGAATATCGAGGTTGGCCACAATAATATCTACACCGGCCAATTAAATTCATCCCGAAATTCGAGAAATTCGACACTAAAGTTTGGGCACTAAATAACGGCCAAATTCGATTAAATGCGATTATAACGAAATCTCAATTTTAAAAACAACCAGGAGTGATCAGTTTCGTGGCTTAGATTTCACTATAAGCACAATCGGCGAATTACACGCTTTATAAATTCTAAAAATGAGTCCAAATTAAATGTCATAACCCTTGCTCGCCCAGCGAAGGTGGCCCTCGCCAACGTGGGGGCGAGAGTCGCCTTGCCGGGCGTCGGCGAGGGCTGCCCTCGCCGCCTAGGCGAGGGCAACCTTGCCTAACGCCAAACGAGGGCCCTCGGGCGAGCGAGGGTAGCCCTCGCTGACGCGGGCAATGGTCGCCTTACCTAGAACCAGCAAGGGCCCTCACCTAGCACCAGCAAGGGCCCTCGCCGGCTTCCCTCCGCCATGGCCGTTAGAAGGAAGAGAGAAAAAAAAAAAAAAAAAAAAAAAGGAAAAAAGATGAAAATGTCCATGATAAAAAATATTATGGAATAAATATGTCACATGTCACGCCCCGCACTTCTCGGCGTGCCACATCCCTCGCAGAGGTCGATTTGTGTCGACGTCCCGACGACAATCACCGACCCAACACCCAACACAGAGATTTAAAGCACATGCGAAAGCAGTTAAAACCACCCGTACATATATGAACACATAACCAAGGGTAACCACAGAAATCAACACTTGTACTAGTATTGGAAATCATACACAATATTCATTTACAGCCCCAAAGTTCAGAAATCCAAAAGCGGGTCAAGGCCACTACTAACAAAAAGAGGTAAGTGGCTCGGGTTCAGGCTCTACCACTAGCAGGGGGCTCCTCCCAAAAATGCACCCGGTACTCCTGCCATCCTCAAGGCTGGGGGTCTGAAAATTCGGTTTTTCAACAACCGTGAGAATAAATCTCAGCGAGTAATTCCCTAAACCTAAACTAGGCTAACGTGCACCTCCTGACCGGAAAATAGATATTTAAATCACAAATCAACCATAACAAATCATTCTTAGACCCCGCGAGTTAGACGGATCCATATATAATAATCACGGTACATAAGTGGCACTCATAATTACATATATGCCAATCACATGCTTATGCACTGATTCTCACATTCTCGCATGCCAGTCAATGCATGTTCATGTATGCAAATGTCATGGACTTGACACGTGCAATTCCCGCCCACCGCCCACACCGCACACTTGGTACACTTTGCCTAATTTATTATTATCACGACTCGAGTCACCAATTTTTCACGGCCGGTCGTCTAGCCCGCTTCAAAGTGCATGAGGCGCGAAGAACCGATCCGCCCGGTGTCTCTAGCCCGCCTCAAAGTGCATGAGGCGCAACAACGTTTCTCCTTGCGAACCGAGCCTGCTTCAAAGTGCATGAGGATGGTCGCCTTCCCGGACGCATCGGGCATCGTCCCCTTCAAAGTGCATGAGGACGGTACGACCAAGGTCACGACCCGTGGGTTCTTAGGTGATCACACAATTCGTTATTATCTGGACCCAGTAAAACGCATCAGGGCATTTTAGGTGATCACAATGCACATGTCATTCGGGCACGCTCGTATATGCACATGTCGTGCCAATGCGTGAGATGCACATTCGTGGTCATGAGATTCACACTTGGGCATTTACCATTTTCACAATGAGCAATCAATTGCGCAACGCCACATAGTCAATTTACCACGCGATAAGCTCAATCTACATCTCAATATGCCCAACCAATATACTAGCATGACCAGGAAAGCAATTTAAGGCACTCTTGCACGGCACATAAATCACGCATGTAACTAACACGGTCGGACTAGCATGAACCCGCACAATCAAGACCCACTATACCATTCCATTCTTAATTATCCTAGGCACATGTCACAGCATCTCAATATCATTCGCAATCCTAGACAATTCAGTCACTAACTTAATTCCTCCAACATTTCCGGCAATTGTGCCATCAACCCCTCAATCATTCGCGCCTCGTCTCGATTCGGTATCAACATGGACCGCCCCCACCCGGGCCTCTCTAGCCCAATAAATCTCCTCAAAAGCTCCAGTTGTCTCCCCAAAATATCGCCCAAATCAGCCACTACGAGGACCAAACTAGGTGCACTCCATAATCCACAATTAAACCCGAATTAATTCCGAACTCGGGCCGATTAAATCCCAATCTGTCCAGCCCATATATCGCGCCTCTCGGGCCTCTAATTCTCCGTTAATTCATCACACTAATCCACCGAATCGACCACAATCACAACCCCTAATCACTTCCACAATTTAACCCCTAAATTACCCTAATTAACCCCTAAACCCGTCTAGAAATGTAAATTAGCCTAATTAGGGTTTAGGGTCAAACTCACCAGTGTCCCACGCTTAAAACGGGCCGGATGAATAAAGACTCAATGAACAAGATCGCGGTGAATGAAGGCTTTCATGATAATGAAACAAGACTACGATGGAAATGAACGATGATTCGGGCGGAAATGAACAAAGTGATGTGAACGGGGTTAGGGCGCGGCTCGTTCAAGGGTCCGAGCACGGGCACGGGCGGCCGGGTGGTCGGTAGAGGCGGTAACCGCGGCGCAATGACGCTGGGCGGCGGCGCAGCTCTGGCGGCGGCAAGGGCGTGAGGGAGAGAAACAGGTGCAAGAAATACATCGCCGAGGTTGTGGGCAGTGCTGGCGGCGACAGTCGACAGACCTCCAAGTGCCAATACGATGCCTGCTAGCCCGCAAGGAAGCAAAGTGACTCACGGGCAATGGATTTAACGGGCTAGTGGGACCCAGAGAGAACGGGAAGGAAGGGGGGAGTCAGGTGCCAGAGTAACTGCTGCGCGCATGCCGGGCGATGACGTGAGGAGTGTGCCGCTGGGGTCGCTGGACGCGTCAAGGCGGAGCTGGATAGGCGGCGGCCGAATAAGCGGTCGGGCGGCTGAGCAGAGGGAGGAGAGAGGGAGAGCAATGGGGGCCGAGACGAGGGCGGTGGCTGGCCGACCGGTGGTTTCACAGCGCATGGCGCCAAGAAATCGAGGCGGAGGCAAAGAATACGACGGCGAAAATGCATGACCTGGCAAGGGAAGACGCGTAATCCGCCCGGCGCTGGGGAGCGAGGAGGAAGAAGAGGAATAAGGAGAGAAGAAGAAAGAGAAGAGAGGGAGAGGAGAGAGAGTGTCGAGGAGGGGGGGAGGTATGGGCTTAGAGGGACGTGAGCGTAGGGGTGGGTGGTGGCGGCAATGAGGCAAAAAAGGAGAGAAAGGAGAGAGAGAGAGAGAGAGAGAGAGAGAGAGAGAGAGAGAGAGAGAGAGAGAGAAACGCGCGTCCGGGGAGGGGGGGGAAAACGCGAGGGAGGAGAAAGAGGAGAGAGAAAGAAATAGAAAATTATACACATTCAAATATTAAACGAAACCGAGGGTCCAAACTCAAAATCGAAAATAGTCTACCGGTCCTAAATAGGCCTCGACATAAAAAGGGACAAAGGTCAAATTAATGAAACTAAATTTTTATGGGGAGTTCTACTAGTCCAAATTCACACTTGGTCAAAAACTCCCATTTTTCCTTCATCCCCGAAAATCTCGATATTGGCCACATTATCGTTTACAATTTGTCCAATTTATTTCGTCCCGAAACTCCTAAAATTGACCGCCAAGTTCAGGGGTCTAAATAACGACTAAAATTTGATCGAAAAGCGATTCTAGCGAAATCTAGTTTAAAATAATAACCGAGAGTGATCGGTTCTCGGGCGAGATTCTACTATAAGCACACCGATAAATCACGCGTTTTATAAATCCCAAAAATGAGTCAAAATCCGAATGTTACATCACAAGTGATATAGTTTAGGGTTTTTCGTGTTACAAAAAAAAGTTCAGATAAATTTGTCACAAGTGACATAGCTTGGGGTTTTTCGTGTCACAAAAAAAAATTCAGGATAAATCTATTACAAGTGGCATTATCTGGGATTTTTGGTGGTATTTTCCAAAAAAAAAAGGGGGAAGAGAATGATTGTCCCCATGTTATTCAGAAAGTGCAAATTTGATGGCAGTGAACAAAAATATTATGGATACATATATATGTATGTATATATATATATTCTACATGGGGTAGATATAGGATACTCTTTCTTGTCCATATAGGATAACCTAAGTGGATATATATATAGATATATATCTATATATATTTGGGAAAATTTCAAATGGGCATGAAGTGCCTTCATATTTTCAAATGAGGGTCCAAGTGGACTTTGTTTCAAATAAAGATCCAAAGTATCATCATTTTCTCAAAGAAGAGCCTAATCTCATCAACTAATCAAAGGCATTTTCATTCTTTTATTTTTCTATATTTTTTCTTTTCTTTTTCCCATTTCTTTTGTTTTCTCCGTCACGGCCATTCTTTGGCTAGCAGGGCCCGACGACCCTCGCCAATCACCGGGCAAGGGGCCGGCCCGACTATTGGCGGGGTCGCAGCCGATTGACGGCTGTGGGCAAGGTAACCCTTGCCCAAATTTGGCGAGGGCTAGCCCTCGCCTATGGTCATCGAGGTTGACCTCGACTAGGTAGGGTGAGGTAACCCTCGCCCAAGCAATCGTGGGTTGATGGCCTTGCCCTGTGCGAGGCGACCCTCACTCTACCTAGGCGAGGCCGCCCTCGATGGCCCAGTGTGAGGGCTGGCCTTGCCTGGGCGAGGGTCACCCTCGCCCATGGCCAAAGAGGACCCCTTGACCTCGTCGGCCATCACCGGCCGACAATGGAGAAAACAAAGAAATGGGAAAAGAAAAAGAAAAAAATGGAAAAATAAAAGAACAAAAATGCTCTTGATTAGTTGGTGAAGTTAGGCTCTTTTTGAGAAAATAATGATTTTTCAGATCCTTATTTGAGAAAATAAGGGTACTTCAAAACTTATTTGACACAATGTCCACTTTAGGCCCTTATTTGAGAAAATAAGGACACTTTGAGCCATTATTTAAAATTTTCCCCTATATAATTCATACATAGTGATCATAAGAGCTTTCTTACACAAAACGGTCTTAAAATGGAAACATGAATTTGTTTATTGAATAAAGTTACATGCAGAAAATATAAATTGATTATGTGTTATTATCTAAAACCTGATTGTGGGAACTAGCCTTTTACTTAATAAAAATCAGTCGAAATAGGATTCATGTTAAATACGCTGTCAATGTAAAAGCCTTTTTTACATAAGCAGTCTCAAAATGGAAGAACCTATTTATGGATTAAACCTACTTGCTAAAAATTAGAATAGTATGTGTCATTCTATAAAACCTGCTTATATAAAGAGTGTCACGTCCTTCTGGTGAGGAACTTTGGTAGCATTCTGTAATTCAAGGACATCTTCTGTCGGCCATTTGGCTCGTATTATTGTGCTCTTTTGCTTTTATGAGCCATTACTTTTAGCTAGTTAAATCTTATCTATCTGTGAAGCATTCCATAAATGGTCACTACAATTGGATCATGTAAAGTTTGGAATATCCTCAATCTACACTATATGAGATTAACTTCGGCCAAAAGTGGGATAAGAGTTGACTAAGAGTCAATTGTCACATACCAATGATCTTCTAAATCTCATTTCTCTCTTTCCTCTTGCGTGACATGCGTACTATTTGAGAAGAGTCCTCAATAATTTCTTACATGATTTCACACTTTCAAATGTGCTTGTGTCTCACGTTGCAGGTGAAAACAGTTCCCTCCTTGTTTTACTAATTCCATTAATTAACTTGCCATCTAAATTTTTCCTCTTCATTTTCCTTAGTTTTTCAAAGATGAAATGAATGAATTCCATATTCAGTTAATTATTAACTTTTTAGGAAAAGAATCCGATAGGCTTTTGAGAATACCCACATTATGGTAAATGTATTTAAAAATGTTTAATTAACAAAGGATAATGACGTTCTCATTTTATGTGGTAAACTTAAATTTGTTGATGTATCACTTTTATAGGGACACATTAGCGCAATAGAGACTCAAATTATGTTTAACATGTTAAATACTCTGTCAATGTAAAAGCCTTTTTACATAAGCAGTCTCAAAATGGAAAAACCTATTTATGGATTAAACCTACTTGCTAAAAATAAAAATAGTATGTGTCATTCTATAAAACCTTCTTATATGAAGAGTGTCACGTCCTTCTGGTGAGGAACTTTGGCAGCATTCTCTAATTCAATGACATCTTCTGTCGGCCATTTGGCTTGTATTATTGTGCTCTTTTTTTGCTTTATGAGCCATTACTTTTAGCTATTTAAATCTTACCTATCTGTAAAGCATTCCATAAATGGTCACTATAATTGGATCATGTAAAGTTTGGAATATCCTCAATCTACACTATATAAGATTAACTTCGGCCAAAAGTGGGATAAGAGTTGACTAAGAGTCAATTGTCATATACCAATGATCTTCTAAATCTCATTTCTCTCTTTCCTCTTGCGTGACATGCATACTATTTGAGAAGAGTCCTCAATAATTTCATACATGATTTCACACTTTCAAACGTGCTCGTGTCTCACGTTGCTAGGTGAAAACAGTTCCCTCCTTGTTTTTACTAATTCCATTAATTAACTTGCCATCTAAATTTTTCCTCTTCATTTTCCTTGGTTTTTCAAAGATGAAATGAATGAATTCCATATTCAGTTAATTATTAACTTTTTAGGAAAAAAATCGATAGGCTTTTGAGAATACCCACATTATGGTAAAACTTATTTAAAAATGTTTAATTAACAAAGGATAATGACGTTCTCATTTTATGTGGTAAACTTAAATTTGTTGATGTATCACTTTTATAGGGACACATTAGCGCAATAGAGACTCAAATTATGTTTAACATGTTAAATACTCTGTCAATGTAAAAGCCTTTTTTACATAAGCAGTCTCAAAATGGAAAAACCTATTTATGGATTAAACCTACTTGCTAAAATAAAAATAGTATGTGTCATTCTATAAAACCTTCTTATATGAAGAGTGTCACGTCCTTCTGGTGAGGAACTTTGGCAGCATTCTCTAATTCAATGACATCTTCTGTCCAGGCCATTTGGCTTGTATTATTGTGCTCTTTTGCTTTTATGAGCCATTACTTTTAGCTATTTAAATCTTACCTATCTGTAAAGCATTCCATAAATGGTCACTATAATTGGATCATGTAAAAGTTTGGAATATCCTCAATCTACACTATATAAGATTAACTTCGGCCAAAAGTGGGATAAGAGTTGACTAAGAGTCAATTGTCATATACCAATGATCTTCTAAATCTCATTTCTCTCTTTCCTCTTGCGTGACATGCATACTATTTGAGAAGAGTCCTCAATAATTTCATACATGATTTCACACTTTCAAACGTGCTCGTGTCTCACGTTGCTAGTGAAAACAGTTCCCTCCTTGTTTTTACTAATTCCATTAATTAACTTGCCATCTAAATTTTTCCTCTTCATTTTCCTTGGCTTTTCAAAGATGAAATGAATGAATTCCATATTCAGTTAATTATTAACTTTTTAGGAAAAAAATCGATAGGCTTTTGAGAATACCCACGTTATGGTAAAACTTATTTAAAAATGTTTAATTAACAAAGGATAATGACGTTCTCATTTTATGTGGTAAACTTAAATTTGTTGATGTATCACTTTTATAGGGACACATTAGCACAATAGAGACTCAAATTATGTTTGGAAGACATTTTGAGCTGGCAATCAAAAACAAAGTAAAGAAAAAGAGGTGAAAAGAATGATTTTCTCCACGTTGTTTTGAAAGTATGACCTAATTTGGCTGTGAATAAAAATATATTATAGATATATAGATATATATATATATATTACCTATATCGTGATCGTAAAAGATTTTATTGTCATAAACAGTCTTAGAATGGAAATAAAACTTGTCAATGAAATATAGAGTTACATGCAAAATAAAAATTGGTTATGTGTCATTATCTAAGACCAGCTTGTGCGAAGAAAATGTGCACCGCCATTATATAGAATAAAGCCTGTTAAAATGGAATTCATAATATGTACACCGTTAGTGTGAAAGTCTTTTTTTTACGCAATCAATCTTAAAATGGAGATATAAAACTGTTTATGGAATAAATCTACATGCTAAAAAAAAAATTGTATATGTGTAATTCTATAAAACCTGCTTATGCAAAGAAAATTTTATACCTTTAGTGCACTCAAAAGAAAAATCCTTAGAAATATGTTGTTTGCAAATCAGAGGATGGTGGAAGAAAAGAAAAAGTAATGATGTGAGAAAATATTAGGTGAGTTGAATATGTCACGTAGGATGGTATAACACTCAATCCAATGAACGCCACGTGGCAAGCTGGGTCCCATCTGTCTCTCTCTCTTCTCCGTTACTTTTGTCCCTGAATATTATCTCCCCGCCGTTAACCTCTCCCTCTCACCCACTTTTCACCATCTTCTTCTTCTGGTACACATACCAGAAGCACACCACCACCATTATGGACCCACAATGCAGAAGCAGAGCTTCATTTTTGTTTCTTCTTTTATTTTTGGGCCTTAATCTCTGCATTGTGGCCGCGAGCGACGACCAGATCTGGCCAAACTTCCAGATCGAGCCGTCCCTTCCGGCGTTGCTCGATGCCAATGACGATCATGGACATGGATGAGGGTCGTCCATGGCTGGCCGCGAGCGTTGTCCATGGCTGGCGTCCATGGTGGATGGGAAAGATGGATACCCAAGGGGATCAATAGCATCCCCGAACGATGCCGACGACGGCCATGGATGAGCGTCGGCGTGCTCGTGAGCGGTCGTCAATGGTTGGCTGGTGACGCTGCAATCCAGGCGCGAGCATCGTCCATGGTCTCGAAAGGCAAAAAGAAAAGGAAGAAAACGGTGAAAGAAGAAAGAGAGTAACGAAAGGAGAGAGAAGATCTGAAAGTGGAGTAATGGGGGACTGCAAAATCTGACTGGTGGGCTCGGCTCGCCACGTGTCATCAGTTGAATGGTGCGTTGCATAGCTCACTTGAAATATTCAACTCACCTAATTTTTTTTTCGTGATGTGACACTTGTATTTTTTTTTAAGTAAATTTTCCAAATTTACACTTTTGCGAATCAAATGAATATTCCATTAAATTTTTGATGTCATGAAATTGGGAAATGAAGTCGTAATTCAGGAAAAGAGAATGGTGCATCATTATCCACAGCTGGAACTTTGTCTCCATCCACGAGTCAGTGCATAAAAGGAGAAGATCCCCATAGGATGGAGCACAACTTCCACTTCAACGCCGTGAAAAAATTCTCTGCTTTAGATTTTTGCATGCTCGAGAGACAACACGCCAAAGAATTCACCATGGATACCCAAGGCAGTTCGGTTGTGGAACCATTGCCAGGTTTGTTCTGATTCGATCCCATAAGGCAATGGAGAAATTGAAAAAAGTTTCCGTTTTTGTGTGTTAATTTTGAAGCAATATAGGCAATATCTTGGATAAATAATTCATTGAAAGTTACCACATTTCTTTTATTTCATTGCTTAGCAAGTCGAACCTAACATAATTTGCGTGGAATCTGAAATGAAGTTCAATCCTGAACTTTTCGATTTTCCAATTCAGTCCTAAAACTTTGTGCAGAATTTTGATGTAGTTGTTCTGGCCAATTTTCACCCAAGATTGATGACATGGCAGCATACTAGGACAGTCGGTAATAACTGAACCGCCATATCAACAATTTCCGGCAAAAAAAGACAGGAATGACTGTATTGAAAATTCACGCAAAGATTTAAGACTAAATTGAAAAAACTGAAAAGTTTAGGGTTGACTTAGCGTCCGTACAATAGATTTATGACTAATTTGGCAATTTTCTTCCCTTAATTATTGGTTTATTAAATTAATTACTAGAAAATTTCCTCTTATCCGAGAGTTTTGCCCAAACAATCACCTCTTAGGACTAATTATTTCCTATCTTTACTTAAAATTCAAATTGAATTTGCAACTGATTGTCCACAATGCAATTTCATCGAGAGCTAAGGGCAAAACCAATGGGTTTTGAATAGTCAATTACTTCTTATTAAGAAACTACTCGAGACGAAACCTTTAAAGATATGATCCTCGAACTAGTCAATTCACTTAGTCATCTCCAAAAGAGAAATCATGTAATGTTATTATGAGCCCACGATACCTTGTCAATAGAAATGGTTGTCACTTTTATGACAAAGTGTAAAGATAATATTAAAAGAGAAAATTCACTAACGAACACATTCCTCTAGATACATGGACGGTGGCACGTTCTTGCGACAAAAAAAAAAAGAAAAATAATATAGATTTTGTAAGAAAAATCAGATCAATTCTCTTTCCCAACCGTTAAGTCAATTGATAAAGTTTAATCAATACACTTTATTTAACAAAAATCCATGCAATGCATTGGTATGATAGGAGCAATAAATGTTATAAATTTATATCCTCTATGAATTGTGACTTAAATAAATCGTATTAGTTGATGAAATCTATAAGATTAAGTTAATTCATTTGATTTTATTTTTGTACAATTCTGTTATAATTATTACGTGAAATTGTGGAGATGGATAAAATTGTGTATAGAAGTAGTTTATAATTATTCCATTAAATTTAATGTTAATTTTTTTGTTTAGAATTTTACCATCTAAATTTAACACAAAAAATTCCATGCAATGAACAAGCCTCTTAGTAATCATGTTTAGATTATCTAAAGCATACAAAGTGCAATTACTTTTTCTAAGTTTAATTATGTTCCTTTTTCTTTTTGGTAACAAAGAGGTTCGCATAGACGTGAGCTCAGAAGGCATGTCAATTAAGAAAGCTTCCCAAGATGGCTGCAGACCAACTTCATTTGAAGACTACCAAGGGATCATGAATCAATAAAAACTAACGGTTTGTCATTTCGAACTTTTAACTTTCGTTTTTCACAAAGCATTGTTTTTCATGCATTTGACTTTTTCACTCAAAAACATTTTGAAAATATAATTTATGTTCATATTTTTTTTTTGGTATCAAAGAGGATCCCATAGAAATAAGTTCAAAAGGCCTGATAATTGATAAAGCTTCTCAAGATGGTGGCAGACGGACTTTCTTTGAAGTGTACCTGAGGATCACGAATCAATCAAAAGCTTCCGAAGATAGTGGTGGAAACACTTGAAGGTTTGTCACTTTGAACTTTTAATTTTTTTTTCATTAATCTTTTCTAATATTTTAAAAATTTTTTTAATCCTAAACATTTTAAATGTCGCAGCATACAAATGCTTAGATTTCAATTCAAATATAATGTTTTCTAATTTTTGAACTATGAACAATATTTGGAATTATAATCGAGAAAGCCCAAAACAAAAAAACTTTTCACACTCAAAGAGTAAACCAACGTGCTCATAGAAAAGTTATGTTGAGTAAACAACAGCCCCTTCGCTTGCATCTTCATTTCATCAAGAACTTTGAGCAGGTGCAATGGTCACAGAAATGCGTAAGCCTAAGGACTTTTGATGTGCAATTTTTGCAGTTCTGCCAACGCCAGTGGTCATTGAAAAGAATCGATCATTATTTGTAGCAGCGCAGAAAGGTGATTGGAAAGCTGCCCAGAAAATCCTGAATAAAGAACCCGAAAAATTGATGGCCGAAGTTATGACCGTAAAAGATCAATCCTTTACCGTGCTCGATGTTGGGATTATGGCCTCGCAAGATCAATTGGTCAAGAACCTCATCAAGCGCTTCCCTCGAGAAAACAAATATTTCGATTTCAGCCGTTCCCTGAGAGAGTGCTGCCTTGAGAGGAAGAATAAAAATGGTAAAGGCATTGGTAAACCATGTTAAACCTGAAAGTGTACGCAATGCCCTGAAGTATACTACTAAACATGCTCCTAAGCAAAAGGAGATTATCTGGTATCTGGCCAAATGTATAAAATCCGCCCCAATAGATGGTACCATGTCCAACCTTATTAAGGCCGCCATTCGGGTAACTAATTAGACTCACTCATCTCATTTCCTTCACTGTTTACTTGGATTAAATTTCTGTTGTTGTGTCCCAAAAGACATAGCCTTGTATTTGGCTTGTCGACACCAAGGCTCAGCGTCACATGACAAAAACAAGAGGATTTTTGGAATGCTTGGCGAAGGTGGAGTCGAACTTTCATAGTGGAGCCAGACTCAATTTTTGGGAAAAATCTAACGGCAAATGTAGGCACTTTTTGCGCTTCTTTTTAGCATATGCACACAATCTGAGTAACTCTATCCATGAAGATAGAGTCTCTAATCATTCTATCTATTCCCAGTTTTTGGTATCCCTCTATGTCTGGTGGATACATCATTCGGCAACTCCAAAGACACGAAGACGGCTCGAGGTATTTCCAATAATTAGCTTAACGTCTAGACTAACACATCAAAAGCATATCACTTAGGAATCCCATTGACAAAAAACGTTAAGGGACAATGACTGCATCAATGTACACAAATTAATATCTAATGTAACATTTGTAAACTTATTTCTAGAAATCTTACTCGATGTAAAAATGCCGAGTAGAATTGTTGAGAATTGTAGAATTGGATCTCATATCATAAAGGTTGATGGATTCAAGTTGTCTAGCATATTTAAGCAATATTAAATTTGGTTATTGTCATATATATCATTTTGTTCATCATCAATTCCTAATTTGCTGACATGATGCTTGTCTCCTCTTAATGTTGATAGCACTTACGTGGTTCAAGATATCACTCCCGAATCTTGCCACAAAACCAGGTACATGAAACTGCCATGGCATCCATAGAAGAAATACCTTATGTCATCCATGGGTAGAGATCCCTAAATTTAAAGTGGAAATTGATATTTTCGGTATATCCCTTTGAGATCATAGGCAGTTTGCATATTACGATATGATTTGATAAGATTCAATTCTTAGTCTAAATAGTAGATATATGTAACAGTCCGGATTTTGGCCCATTTTTGGGGTTTATAAAACGTGTAATTCGTCAGTGCGCTTATAATGGAATTTCGCCCGAGAACTGATCACTCTCGGGTTCTTGTTTTAAAAAAAATAGAAATTTTACTAGAATCGCACTCGATCGAATTTGGCTGTTATTTATACCCTGAACTTGGCAGTCAATTTCCGGGAGTTTCGGGACGAAATAAATTGGACAATGTCGATATTATTGTGGCCAGCATCGAAAGTATCAGGAATAGTGAGGAAGTGAATTTTTGGACCGGGTGCGGATTTGGACTAGTAGACCTCCCTCGTAGTGTGTCTTGAGTTATTTTATTTTGGCCTTTTGCCCTAGAATATTGTTGGGATTTATCGTGGGTTGTTAGGCCTTTTTTCGGTTCAATCGAGGAATTTTAGGTTGATTTTTAGTTTGGACCGTGTCTTTTAGTTCGCGCTTGAAAAATTTTAATCAGTTCTTTTTCTCTTTTCTCTTTCTCTTTCTCTCTCCTTTGTCGCGTCCGTCCCTCCCGCGTCGTCCTTTTTTTTTTTTTTTTTTCTCTCTCTCTCTCCTTTCCCCCTTTCCTCTGCTTGGTCGCCCCCCCCCCCTTTTCCTCTCTCTCTCTCTCCTCTTTCCCCCGGTATGCGTGTTCCCCCCATGCATCCCATCCCCCATCACCGGACCCATCACTCTCCTCTCTCTCCCTTCTCTCTCCTCTCTCCCTCTTCTTTCTTCTCTTTCCCCCTCTTCCTTCTTCCTTCTTATTGATGGTCATTGCCGCCTATACATTAGATCACCCTTTCGCCGACCGCCGCTCGAGCCACTTACTTTGCCGTGCTTAGCCGCCCCGAAAGCGTCGCCCGGTGACTCCGCCATCCGTCGCGCCGCCCGGCGCCGCCCGGTTGCCCTTCCTCCCTTCTGCGGCAGCGGCAGCCCGAGCTTATTCTTCTTTTCTCGTCGCGGGCCGGCCCGGCCCGCCCAGCGCATCGTCCGACCACCACCGCCCCACTCCGCCCGTCTCCGTCGCCGCCGCCCACCGCAGCTCCACCGGCCCACCCCTTGCCTCTCTCTTCCCGGCCTCCTCACATTGCGGCGTCTTGCGAGCCGAGCGGCGAGGCCGTCACCCGCCCGTCGGCTGCGTCGGCCGGCTGGCGTCGCGGCCTGCCAGGAGTAGATGTAGCCCAGCCGTGGCGCTTCGCCGCCCTTGAGCCCCGTCCGCCCGTCCACGGCCGCCTACGCCCGCCGACCCCTCCCT
This sequence comes from Syzygium grande, assembly GCA_024733475.1. Taxonomy (NCBI): domain Eukaryota; kingdom Viridiplantae; phylum Streptophyta; class Magnoliopsida; order Myrtales; family Myrtaceae; genus Syzygium; species Syzygium grande. The sequence continues at coordinate 147,643 of JAMXDD010000008.1, read as the reverse complement.
CTCGCTTTCCCCTCTCCCCCCTCACCCGATTAGCCCAGCCCTCTCCCGCCCACAATTTCAGCCCCTGCATGGAAGTGCGCCCGTGCGCCCATGCGGCCCGGTGACCAGCATTTCGGCCACGCCAACGGTTACCGCGTCGCGCGTCGCGTTCTGCAGGCCTCGCAGCCCGCGCCCCCACGCCCGCCTGCCTGTGCGCCAACGCATCCATCCGGCGCCTAAGTGCCCCCACGCACGCTGTCACGCATTCTGGCAAGACTAGGCACGATCGCCATTGTGCCCACTTTTGGCCGGGTCAGCTACCAGAAGGCTCATACTCGCCGCCTAGTCCGGACTTTCACTGGCCATTTTGGCCCGAGTTTCACTTTTTTCCGGCCAAAATTTGTAAACACTTCCTAGACCTTTACTTAGTATTTTGGGTATTTCATTGACCGGCCAATAGAACGGGTTAGGGCGTGTATTTAATTTAATTACTTTATAATTAAATTTAATTATGTGGTGTTCTCGATTGGATTAAATTAGACCGACAATTGGAGTGCTTGAGTGGGTAATCTGGCGTGGACCGACTTGAATGTCGGATTTGTGGACTGATGTGGCGAAGTGTGAATTGGACCGAGTGTTAAATGTGAGCTGTTTGGCGTAAATGTGATTGAATTGAGTGGCGTGTGATTGCCTGTCGATTTTAAAGCCCGGATCGATCGGAGGGCTACGGACTTGAGACGTGTTGACGGCGGTCCGTGTGAAGGTTTGACTGGCCAGTGGGCCAAATGGAAGCGGGCTTGAGACGTGTTGACGGTGGCCCGTTAAAGGTGTGATTGGACCGGGACGTGTTTACGTCGGTCGTTGGAAATTGTTCGAATATCGTGGCTTGGGACGTGTTGACGGCGGCCACTGGAATTGAGTGAATAGTATGGCTTGGGACGTGTTGACGGCGGCCATTGAGAATTGATTGAAATGTGAGGCTTGTGAGCCTGTGAGATTGGATTTGAGGCGCAGAGGCGCGAGTTGTGAGAAAGATATTCGGACACGCATGTGATTTGAGTGTGATTTGAATTGACTGGTTGAGCGTGTGACTGGATTAACGTATGACTGGATTGGCTGGTTGAGCGTGTGGACCGGATTGGCTGGTTGAGCGTGTGGGACATGTAATGCGTGATGTGACCGATTGGTTTGGTTCAAGGTGCGTGTGGATACTTGGTTGGATTGTTTGATTTCAAGTGGAAGTGTGTGTGATGGTGATTGTGATGTGGCGGTGATTTATTCTTGCATTATTATGCTTGAACTAATATGCGTGGATTGACATGTGGTTCGGTGAGGTAAGCCTTTCATGTGTGCAATTGACCTTTGCTTGACCGTAGTGCGCATGTTAGACTGGGTCTGTATGCATTAGCCTATGTTAGGTTTAGGTTGTTGCTTATTGAGACTTGTTCTCACGGTTTATTACATAACCACTTTCAGTTCCTTGTGTGATCGATTTGGAGAGGCCGTCGAGTGTCACGTGGATTGAAGGATAGATCAAATTACCCTGTATTTTTTGAGTACCTTTTTGTAGAGAAGATAGGCTTGTTAACCACCGCCCTCTTTTGAAAATTGTGGTTGATTTTGGAAGCCGGGTTGCCAGTTTGTAATATTGAAGGCTTTATAATGTTGGGTGTTTATTAAATTTCGATGTCTATTCCTTAGTTATGTTTTTATTGTCTGGGTTATTTTACATGCTTCCGCTTGCGCATTTCTTTTGGGTCGGCGACGCGCCCTGGGACGTCGCGTTTAAATTATCGACCGTGGTCGGGATGTCGCGGGCTCGGAGGGGTCCGGGGCGTGACAATATATATATATATTAGGGGAATCTGTAAAAATAATCAATCGAAATTAGATCTATTGAGCCATCGCTAAATCTATCAATTTCTTTAAAAAAAAGAAATTTTTTCCATCATGACATTGGGTGTTCATCAACAGATCAATATGTTCTGTGGCACATGCATTTTGATTTTCAAGCCATATAAAGTTTGCTTCTCGATACCTATCTTAAAATTTATGATTTTCTTCGCAACTTCTATTTATACATACGAACATGAGGCAAATGTTATAGCCTCTTTAACCTTTTGATTCTTCAGAAAATTGCTAATCTGATGTACATGCAGCACTTTTCATCAAAAGCATTGGATTGAGGCACAAATGCTCAATTGAGTTGGCAAAAATAGTTCTTACCCAGATGAACGCTCATATGAATACTGAGACGAACACTGAGACGAACACTGAAATACTTAAGCTTCTTTCAAGAATTGTCCTCGATGCTACATCTCGTGGAATCTCTGAAATTGTCAAGTTATGTTTCGAGCATTTTCCAGAGTTGATGTGGACTGAAAATTTCATAGAAAAATTGATGGAAGAAGTTGTGACTGGACGGCATGTGGAGCTATTTAGACTAGTGAGCGCATACTGCGAACTTCCAGTATTGACTGATGATAAGACAAGGAAAGACATCCCAACGAGGAAAGACATCTTGATGAAGGCAGTAGTAGATTGGTCACCAAGATGTCTACCCAAAGATGTTTCTGGAGCACCTTTTCTTCTGCAGAGGGAGCTCCAGTGGTTTAAGGTCAGTTCACCTAATTTGTTTGCCACTTATTTGTGCTTTTTAATTTATAATTACATTGATAGGCGTCCTTTATTTTTTAAAGGTGCTAGAAGACACGAGCCGTTCTTCTTCTAAAAGTATGAAATTGAAGGTCAGTTCACTTTATCGTTTGCCACCCTTTTGTGCTTTTTATTTATATTTACATTGATCGGCATCCTTAATTTTTTAGAGGGCGTTGTCAGACACGATCGATCCTACTTCAAAAACTAGGAAATCGCCAAAAGATAAAAAACCATACTGGGATGATTTTGTAGAAAAACGCAAACAATTGCTTAAAGAGGCGGGGCAATGGATGAAGGATACGTCATCATCTTGTAGTCTTGTCTCGACTCTCATCATTACGGTAGCTTTTGCTGCGGCTTTTACAGCGCCAGGAGGCAATGATGGTAGTACAGGGATGCCGATCTTTTTGAAAAGGGACTCATTCATGGTATTTGCAGTTGCAGATGCTCTCGCTCTCTTCTCCTCTGTTACTGCCACCTTGATGTTCTTGGCTATCCTAACTTCACGTTATGCTGCAGAAAATTTTCTCTACTCACAACCGGGAAAAATGATACTAGGCCTTACTTTTCTCTTCCTCTCTTTGGCCTTTATGCTAGTGGCATTCAGCTCTGCTCTTACTATAATCCTGAGTGAACGATTGACGTGGATTTACGTCCCAATTACTTTGTTGGCGGCCATCCCTGTCGTATTGTTCGCAATCCTACAACTTCCTTGTACTTTGAAATGGTCGAATCTACCTATTGGCCTCGCCTCTACCGTCCCTTGAAGCTTTGGAAATGATCTATGTTATTATTGGACAAGGACATTTGTTATGTGATATTTGTTTGCATTATTACTGTTTGTGAGATATGACTATCATGGTGGTTGCTTATAATAAAGTTTAATGTAGGCTGGCAAATGCACACCTTGTCTCGATGTGTATTTGATATTTCCTCTCCCCCAACCCCAAACAGTGAGCAATTCCTTCGTTACTCATTGTCGTATTAAAGTGAACCCAATTTTCAGAAGAATTAGCAACATGGCCATCAATATCCAAATAGGGCCATCCAATCAAAAAAGAGCGATGATCCACACAAACTCGCTACACTACACAAGATGGCCACCCAACTAGTGGCCCAACACAAGGAACTTCTGATGTAGCAACCTGGAGCAAACAACTATTTCAGTTCAATGGAAATTCAGCCTTCGAAAAAAAAAATTCATCAACTGCCCATACTTGCACGTCATCCTTTCATCCAACTCTTATCAATCTTCACCCACTGCCTATACTTGCAGCTCATCCTCTCACCCAACTCTTTGGCTTTGACCTTTGCCATCTTAACTGTGTTGGCCATCGATTTCACCTGCACTTTTGCTATACTCATGCTCCGCTTCTTCTCTATCTCTCTACACCCAACCCTTCGTACTCCCTCACCAGCGACTATGCATGGTGCGCGTCAGCACCAACACCACCAATTCCATCACTCCTGCCACACCAGGACTTTAGCCTCTCTCAGGTCTCTCTACGATCTCAGCAGTGAAAGGCTTGACATTTCCTTGGTGAACAGCGCCAGGACGCGGAGTACATGATCGGACAGCAAAGCTAGAAGGATCCAGATGTGGGTCAAGAAGTAGAAGCTGGTGAGCTGGGAGTAGAAGCCCAAGAAAGAGGAGACATGACATGGACGATATTATGAGGACCACAATACTGAGCGAAGTTAGGGCATTCTGAGGAGGATTATAGTAGCGAAAGATGTTGTGGAGAGGATGAACAAAAATATTGAAATAGTTTTTTATCATGAAAAGAGGTGACTGTTGGTTATGAAAAGTAGTGATGGTTCATGTTGCAGAAGCAAACGATTAAACAATAAAATTGATAAAATAAGAAAATAAATCAGACACCAAATTTATGTGGTTTAGTCGTAGTGACTTACAACCACGGAGAGAGCGGCAATGAATTCTACTATAAATCAAGCGATATAACGGAGATTACAACTGTTGTTTAATCGGGCGACGCCGCGGAAGCGGATCGTAACTTTGCAATTAAGTCGGGAGGCGTAGAAATTTGATAGAGAAATAAAGCGAGCAACAATAAAAGGATGCAAGAAATTTTACATGGTTCGGTTTGAATGCCAAAACCTAAGTCCACGGGAAAAACTGACAAATAATCTATTAATAAATCAGAGAATTACAAGGTTACAATTACCCACACACACGAGTGTTTTCCAATCCTAATATATACTCAATACCCACAGTGTTAATAACTCAACTCGATGATCTCACTCTCGACACAAATCTCCCCGTCTCTGGAGAGCTCTCTCCTTCGTTTCATCTCTGGAGCTCTCTGGAGTCAACCTTTCTCTCTTCTTCCGTCTCTTGCTTTTATAGAAGCGGGGAGCAATTTCAAGAGAGAAGAAAGTCAAGAATGTGCCCATAATCTTTGAAGATAATCATAAGAAGGGGGTTGCCGTTTTCACAGATCTTGTCCATTGACGTTCAGCTCCTTCAATTAATGCGCACATGGAAGCTTCATTGTTCTTTCCTTTTGTCGGTCTCGGCTGAATGAACTATCAGAGAAAAGAGACCAAAGGAAGTCAATGAACAAAGACAAAACAAGCCCACGACTTTTACTTTTTGCCTTCATCTTCGACGTCCGTTGTGGGGCATGCAGGCACATGTGCATGCATTGTCATTTAAAGAAGTGGGAAATTGATGGACTTTGAAGACGTGCACATCTTGTGCACATCTTGGACAAATATACGCATGTGCAGAGGACGTTCATGCTTTGTTTCTTGATTGTCAATAAATGATCTACGTGTGTATCAGGTTTAGTATATGCGCTCAAACTGGAGACATAATTTAATAACAACTACACTTGAGTCACTCAAAACTTTAAGTGTTTCTCAAGCCTCAATTATACTCAATAATAATGTAATGTTTATAATAGTGTTTAATATAATTCCTCACTTTAGCCTATAATATCTCAATCTCACAAAAGAATTATACGCAAATCTTATCACAAGATTTAATCGACTTCAACACTAAAAGCTCTTGGTGTAATTGCATGAACGTAAATCAACGGAGAAAACCCACTTAAGCAGTCATACGGTGCTTCATGACCACATCAACAATGGCACTACCTCTTCTTCATACCCACGGCAATATTTGATATATATACACAGAAGCAAGACCCCACAAAAGATAAACCGCATAACACCCAGAGCTCATTTATCCAGCAATTTCAGTCAACTTGCTTCATCGTCTATGGCTTCTCCTAGATAGAGGCAAGTGCTGTTCATCCGATATAAATGATCCTTAATCTGCATCTTCCGTAAACCAAAATGCTTCCTATCAAATCTATCAATTCTCACTTTTCATTCTTCTATGGCCATCGATTCACTTTAATTTAGCCAAATCTAGCTCGATACCAATTGTTGCGGAAGAAATGATCGAACAATAAAATTGACAGAACAAGAAAATAAATCGGACGTCGATTCGTGGTTCATTCGTAGTGACCTACGCCTATAGGGAAAGCAGCAACAAATTCCACTACAAATCAAGCGATACAACGAAGATTATAATTACACTCAAATTATTCAAACACTATAAAGTATTTTTCAAGTCACAATTATATCTAATAACTCACGCAGTATTTACTTCCATAATTTCTCAAAATAATCTCTCAATCTCACAAAGGAATTATACACAAATCTTATCACAAGATTTAATTGACTTCAACACTAAAAGCTCTTGATGTAATTGTGCGAACGAAAATCAACGGAGAAAACCCACTTAAGCACTCAGACGGTTCTTCATGACCACATCACCAGCGGCGGTTCCTCTTCTTCATAGCCACGGCGATATTTGATATATTTACACAGAAGCAAGACCCAACAAAGGATAAACCGCCAGAGAAGTTTGACACCAACTCATAAAATAGGAAATTCGGTCAACGAAGTCCACCTTCACTTTCCTTTTCCAGTTTTCGTTGGCCGACTTCAGCAAGAAAGATATTTACCCACGTGTCAAGCCCCAAATTGGATCAGTCAAGGAAGTTGACTTCGTGTGGCCACACCAATTTTGATATCATGACGAATCAGTAATCCTTCCACAATCTGGACTCTATTACCGAACGGGAAATGCGATTTCCATGCAGCACCGCCGCAAACGTCCATAAAATCAATTTTGAACTTTCCTTTAATAAATCTTGGGTCGGGTTTCATTCAACAAGCTCAAACTTCAGACATATTTTAACAGTTTATCATGAAAATGGCTGATGGTGGGGATAAGATACTAATTTCCAAGAGATATGTCGATTGGTTATTTATAAATAGGATCCAAATTACACGTTGTTCATAATAACTACAAATGTTGAAAACAATAACTTCTTCTTCATAAGTCTATTCTTCTTCCATGCACACATCTTTGACAACACATTTAAAGTGAAATTCTAAAAGAGAAATTGATGAATTGCTGAACTCGTTTCTCTATCCTTTTGGTATATATCCTGAATGTATATTTGTTCTAAACTCTATAGCAACAATAGTGGGGAAAATAATACTTTAAGGATAGTGATTGTTATCATGCATCAAAGCATCAAAGATTTATTGATGCAGCCCAACTTCAAGAACAACTCGTTCAGCCAAGAAGATCAGCTCGTATTCAAGACAAACAAATCAACAAGAATCTTACCGATAAGATCGATAAGAGAAAAGTCTCATTTTTGGCTTTGTCAGTTTATCGACAAGAGTCTTACCGAAAAGTTCGATAAGCCAAAAGCCTCATTTTTTACTTTGTCATTTTCCATGCATCGAAGCTTGCATTAAGACTCCTCGAGACGGCCACTGACTTTGTCATTTTCCATGCATCGAGACTCCTCGAGATGGCCACTAGCATTGTACATATTGTACATTTAATAGTTCTTAGTTACTAAGTGCTTCTAGTTTCTATGTACTTTAATAGCTTATGGTTTCTAGGTTTAGTCTTTTGCTCTCTGTTTTTGTATAAAAGGACCTCAAGTCCATGTAAAAAGACTGACTGATTTGATTAATGAAATTTGCCTATTGCAATTCTCTTGAACCTCGAAGAGTTCAAACCCCTTGAAAACTTAGAAGAATTTTCACTCCGTCCTTGAAGAGTCGGAGCTTTTCAAATCTGCATCCTTGAAGAGTTACAGCCATCAATCTAGAAGAATTGATGCCCTTTCAACTTCCTTGGAGGCCTAGAAGAGCATCCTTGAAGTTCCTATCTTTTCCTGCATTCTGATCAGTCACGACCGTCCATTTCCTTTTGATTTCGACAACTCCCACAGTGCTTATTTGAAAAAGCTCAAAGGACAAAAGTTGTAGATCCAAGAGTCCTTGATTTTTTGGCTTTGGAATCAGGTCATTCCAATCTTATTTGACAAAGTTATGCCCATTTTCCCAAACTAGCGCAGAACTGATTTCTGCTCTATTTTGTGACGGAGTTTCTGTGTGTGCTAGTCACTCTCCCGATCCTATTGTTCGAGTAGTTGACTTTTGGGCTACGTCATTTAGAAGAACAATGATCATCATCATGCGTCAAAGTATCAAAGATTAATAATTGCTGCTTTATCTTCATCAAGAATCAAATTTCTCCAAGAATCTTAAGGTAAAATTTCTATGGAGATGGAGAGAGTGGCTGCATCAAGTGCCGGAAATCTTGATAGATTGCAGATTGATCCTTATGATGGAACTAATTTCATCTGCTGGTAAGACAATATAATCCTTCTTTTATCTGTATTATGTATCCCCAACATCTTGGATCCCAACTTGCCCGCTATCCCTAATCCAAAGGATGATTATGATGAAATCAAAGCTATAAGGAAAATGCATGAGGATGATGAAAGGAGGTACCAAGGAAGGATTTTCAATGCTCTATCAGATCGCCTATATGAAACTTTTCGATCTTACGCAAATCCCATAGACATTTGAAATGCCTTAGAGACCAAATACAATATCGATAAATAAGGTACTAATAGATTTACTGCTTTGAAATACTTTGAGTTTACTTGATCAATGGAAAATCTGTCTCTAAGTAAGTGGAGGAATTTTAAATATATGTTGCCAAACTCAAAGACCTTATGATTGAAGCTTATGAAACTCTTTAAGTTGCTGTAATTATTTCAAAATTGCTTTCAACTTGGAGTGATTATCGAAAAAAAAAAACTTCCCATATGATCAAGAACTTGACTGTAAATAATTTGCTAAAACACATTTTAATTGATGAAGGTTCTCGGGAAAGTGAGGCTAATTACGTGAAAGAAGTTGCAAACAAGGTGCAGTTTGTTGAGAATGGCAACATGAGCATAGACAAAGAAAATAAGATGGAAAACAAGAGGAAGTTCATTGAAACCAACAACATGAACAAGCTTGGCAACAAAAACACATTCAAGAAGAACAAGTTTTGCTTTTAAAGTGGTAAAGAAGGCCACTACAAGAAGGAGTGCTGTTACCAAAAAAAAGCAAAAGGTTGACACAATAGCAAATGTTGTACAGTAAAACACCAATGGATTGGTTGCTATGGTCTTTAAATTGTAAATTGAGATCGCGACTGAATTAAATATGGCAACTATGAATGGTTAAGAGGTTGGTGGTTTGACTACGGTGCAACTGTGTATGTTTGCAATGATAAGAAGCAATGTCACGCCCGAACCCCATCGGGCCCGCGACATCCCGTCCTCGGTCGATTATTTAAACGCGACGTCCCAGGACGCGTCGCCGACCCAAAAGAAATGCGCAAGCGGAAGCATGTAAAATAACCCAGACAATAAAAACATGACTAAGGAATAGACATCGAAATTTAATAAACACCCAACATTATAAAGCCTTCAATATTACAAACTGGCAACCCGGCTTCCAAAATCAACCACAATTTTCAAAAGAGGGCGGTGGTTAACAAGCCTATCTTCTCTACAAAAAGGTACTCAAAATACAGGGTAATTGATCTATCCTTCAATCCATGTGGTACTCCGCGGTCTCTCCGAATCTATCACGGTCGCGGATCTGAAAGTGGTTATGTAATAACCGTGAGAACAAGTCTCAATAAGCAACAACTTAAACCTAACCTAGGCTAATGCGTGCCTGACCAGTCTAACATGCGCACTACCACCAAAAAAAAGTCAATTACACATGAAAGGCTTATCTCTCCTCGAACCACGTACAATCCTCGCATATTAGTTCAAGCATAATAATGCAAGAATAAATCACCACCACATCACAATCACCATCACACACACTTCCACTCGAAATCAAACGATCCAATCAAGTATCCACACGCACCTTGAACCAAACCAATCAGTCACATCACGCACCCGCGTCCACACGCTCAACCAGCCAATCCAATCCTGCGCTCAATCAGCCCAAATCAGTCACGCTCAACGGTCAATTCAAATCACACTCAAATCACATGCGTGTCCGAACATCTTTCTCGCAACTCGCGCCATTGCGCCTCAAATCCAATCTCGCAGGCTCACAAGCCTCACATTTCAATCAATTCTCATGGCCGCCGTCAACACGTCCCAAGCCATATCATTCAAATCATTCCATTGGCGCCAACAACACGTCCCAAGCCACGATATTCAATCAATTCAATGATCGACGAAATACGTCCGGTTCGATCACACCTTTAACGGGCCACCGTCAACACGCCTCAAGCCCGCATCCAATTGGCACCTCGACCAGTCAAACCTTCACACGGACCGCCGTCAACACGCCCCAAGTCTCAGAGCCCTCCGATCGATCCGGGCTTAAAATCGATAGGCAAGCATGCGCCATTCAATTCAATCACATTCACACCAATTACATCAATCAATCAATAATCACATTTCGGTCCCGTTCACACCATACATCACCACAAACCCGACGCTCAAGTCGGTCACGCTAAACACCCACTCAAGCACTCTACTTAATCGGTCTAATTTAACCAAATGAGAACACCACATAATCTAATTTAATCATGAAATAATTAAATTAAATACACACCCTAACCGCTCTAGCCCGAAATCGGGTCAATGAAATACCCAAAATACTAAGTAGGGTCTAGAAGTCGCTTAACAAATTTGGCCCGAAATGGCTCGGGCCCCAAAATGGCCCGGTGAGAAGTTCTCGACTGGCGCTGGCGCGGGCCACGCGGGCGCCACCGACCGCCAAAGTGGGCACAATGGCCGATCAAGGCACCGTGCGCTGGCGCGGCGAATCGCTACGGCTGCGTCTGGGGTGCGCTCGCGCTGGATGGGCTACGCTACTGGGCGACGGCACGCACGCGCACTCGCCATGCAATTCCGCACGAGCGACAAAAGCGCGCTGGGTTTACAGGCGCGCCAAGCAGCCACGGCTTACAAGAGGTTGGTCAAGCCGCCGCTGGGGCCGGCCGGCGGGTCGGCCTGCTACGGCGAATGGCTGTGGCGGGCGACGACGACCGGGTGGACGGGCTGGGACAGGGCTGAAGTGGCCGGGGCCGAGGGGGGCGAGGGAGAGAGGGAAGGGAGAGGGAGGGTTGAGGGGTGAGGGGTGGCTTGGACGAAGTGATAGGGAGGAGGCGATTTGCCAGCTTAGCGGCTACCGACCCAAGCGAGGCGACGGGATCAAATGCGCACGGCGACGGGCCGGGTTTCAGCCTGACAGACAGGGAGGACGCCGGGAAGGAGAGGAAGGGGAGGATCACGGTTGGTCGTGGGTGGCGGCCGACGCAAGTGAGGCGATCGGGACGACGGCGGGGCGGCTGTGAGGAGCCGGGCTGGGGCGGCCGGTCAAGCTGCATAAATAAGCAGTCAGCCGTCATGGAGGATAGCGAGGGAGAGAAAGGGGTGGGTGGAGGCCGGCTGGCGACGGGCGGAGCAGTCTCGTGGCGCGGGCGGGCGGTCGGCCGGGCGAGAAAAGGGTGAGGGGCTGGCAACAAAGTGGAAAGCGGCGAACAGTAAAGCCAGGGAAAGAGAGAGGGGCCAAGGTAAAGAAGGAAGAGGAGGAAGAGAAGAGAAAGAGAAAGGGAGGAGAGAGGAGAGAGAAGAGAGAGACAAGGAGGGGATGCATGCAGGGGAGAGGGAGGGGACGTTTGCCAGGGGGGGGGGGCACGGGACGTCCGAGGGGGGAGAGAGAGAGAGAGAGAGAGAGAGAGAGAGAGAGAGAGAGAGAGAGAGAGAGAGAGAGAGGGACGCGACAGGGGGGAGAGAGAGAGGAAAAAGTACAAATTCAAACTTTAAGCGAACCAACGGACACGATCCAAACTAAAAATTGACCTAACGGTCCCGATTTAGATTCGAAAAAAGGCCTAACGACCCTCTAAAAATCCCAAATAATATTTTAGGGCACACGACCAAAATAAAATAACCCAAACCACACTACGAGGGAGGTCTACCACCTAAATTCGCACCCGTTCAAAAATACATTTTTCCACTATTCCCCGACAATCTTTAGGCTGGCCACATTAATATCGACACCGTCCAATTTATTTCGTCCAAACTCCCGGAAATTGACTCGCCAAATTCAGGGTATAAATAACGCCAAATTCGATCGAAAGTGATTTTAGCAGAATTTCTATTTTTAAAAATAAGAACCCGAGAGTAATCGGTTCCCATGGCGAAATTCTATTATAAGCGCATCGATTTAATTACACGCTTTATAATTCCCAAAAATGGGCCAAAATCCGGACTGTTACAAGCAATTCATAACTTTTGCACCTTTGAAGAAGGAGCGACAAGTGTAGATGAGAAATCACAATGCTACAATAGTTCTAGGGATGAGCACCATTGAATTGCAATTCATTTCGGAAAGAAATTAACTTTGATCTTGATATTCGTTTGCTGTGCAATAATAGAATTAAGGTTGTGTTAGAAGCTGATAAGTTTATCCTATCTAAGTATGGGATATTTGTTGGGAAACGGTATTCTTATAGTGAAGTGTTCAAGTGAAAAGAAAACTATTTGATTCTCCAAGTGAACCGAGGAGAAGTCAAAGAGTGAAGAAAATAAAAGATTTCGATTTTGATTTTGTAACTCTCTGGTAGAAGGATGTTGCGACCTCACCTCCCGCGGGGTGGCACCATCTAGGGATTCGTTTAATGGATTATTAAATCTAAGCCTAACTCGGACTTTCCCGAAACTCATACCAATTCACAACTAATGGTTCAAGTTCTTAACATGCAAATTATTTTCATTTCGGAGTTGCCACTAAACAATTCACAAAGTGGATTGATTAGAAACCCAAATAAAGTATAGGGAGATATACTTTATTCCTACAAACCAGATATTACGGATTTGGGAACTTGATTATGCTATATTACTCTAACGCTCTTTTTGATACCTTTTTTTTTCATGAAAAATATTTCAGCAGGCAGTTTGGATTGGTTTTAGTATTTTCTAATATGTGGGGTAATCATATGGGTACGCAAAACCACCAAAGTAACACTCAATAAGCAAAGCATTAAATAAATTGCAAAATTGGGAGAATTACTTACCACGAAGCAACATAAGCATCTGCATTGTTAGATAGAAAAGCACATCAATAATCCTAATATGATTTCTAATTAACAAGTAGTTCACTCAATATTATTGTTTTAGGATTTTCGCTAATTAAATGAAATTATCCTATATGCAATGACGTGTGAAATATGACATGCAGTTAAATAAACTTAACATGTGACCTATGTGACTTGCGATTAAATGACTTAATTCTAGTGATGGACAAATGATTTTTTTTTATATTTTTTCAATAAAATTGAATAGAGACTTCTTTAACCTATTCTAAAGTGACTTCTTTTTGGTATTTTTTTACGAAATTCGAAATTAAAAATTACCCTAAATGAACCATCAAGACTAGGATAATGCCTAAATTAAACTAGGAGATAAATGACCCTAAATTCTAATTTAAATTGGAAAATTAACCTATCTTTCTAGCGTATATTCAAAAAGAGTTATCTAGACATGTCCTAAACATATCCTAAACATATGACACTATCTTCTGAGAAGTTAATTTAAATCATAACTAATCTCTTTTGGATTTTCTTTTAGAGGAAACAAAATCAAACAAACAGATAACCACTGCCATCAAAGTTAATTCACGCAATCCGCCAAGTTTGTTTTAACATCTTTGAATTAGGAGAACGATATAAACCAATGATCATATCCATGTGGTTATGGATATTGATGAAAGGCTATTCGTTTAAATTTGGGAACAAAATAAAATATTTTATTGTATCCAAATGGTTATGTATAGAATAAATATTTTTCGTGTCGCCGAGTATCGTATCTCATGGTTGAGATTGGATAGTCGTCCAAGACGTTGTCAAGTTAGGAAAGTTTCCTAACTTGGGGTGTTTTAAAATCTAAGTGGATGTTCCATGTATTACTTAAATATGTCTAAAGACCCACAAAAGATAATCTATCATCCAAATTAGGAAATTAAATATTGAAAACAAATATCTGATAAGGACACTTACCTAATTTAGTGGACAGCTTCCAAATTTGAACCTGGTTCTGAATAGGGCATGCGGGTGGGATGTCCGACTACGTCGGATTAGCGGTGGCAACAAAAGGGGCAGCGCTTCATGGTGATCACTACAAAAAAAACGGATTTTTGCCACGAAAATTTTCCAACGAAAAATTTTCGTCGCAAATTTTGCGACAAATTTTCCAACGAATGGGAAAATTCGTTGGAAATTTCCAACGAAAATGTTTTCGTTGGAAAATTCGTTGGAAATTTCCAACGAAAAATTTTCGTCGCAACATTCGTTGGTAATTTCCAACGAAAAATTTTTCGTTGAAAATTTCCAACGAATTTTCAACGATTTAAAAAATAATTAATTTTATTCGAAATTTTTTTATATTCGCTTGGAAATTTCTAACGAAATTTCCAACGAATTTCAATTTTCGCAATTTTTTCATAGTGTTCAATTTTTCGTTGGAAAATTGCTTTGAAAATTTCCAACGAAAAATTTTTTCGTTGGAAATTTCCAACGAATTTTCCGACGATTTAAAAAAAAAAACATTAATTTTATTCGATATTTTTTATATTCGTTGAAATTTCCAACCTAAATTTCCAACAATTTCAATTTTCGGTAATTTTTTCATAGTGTACAATTTTTTATTGGAAAATTGCTTGAACTTTCCAAACAAATTTCCAAACAATTTCACTTTTCGGCAATTTTTACATAGTGTACAATTTTCGTTGGAAAATTGTTGGAAATTTCAACGAAAATGTTTTCGTTGGAAATTTCCAACCAATTTTCCAACGATTTTAAAAAACATTAATTTTATTCGACATTTTTTATATTCGTTGGAAAATTCGTTGGAAATTTCCAACGAAATTTCCAACGAATTTCAATTTTCGGTAATTTTTTCATAATGTACAATTTTCGTTGGAAAATTCGTTGGAACTTTCCAACAAAATTTCCAAATCAATTTCAATTTTTGGCAATTTTCACATAGTGTACAATTTTCGTTGGAAAATTCGAAATAATAATAAAGTAATATTTAAATCCGAAAATAATAAAGTAATATTTAATAATGGAATTAATATATTAACTAAGAAAATAATATTTAAAATTCTGAAAATAAATAATTTAATAATAATAATCAATAATAATAAACTAATCAACAATTTATATCCTAAACACCATTAACTAAACACTAACCTATAATTAACACATAATCCTAACTAATCAAACCTAATATTAACCTAAACACTAATTAATCTACCATAAGCAACTTTAACGTCCTAAACGTGGGATTAGGAGTTAACTTACTTATTTAACGCCGCGGGGCGCGAGGACAATGGCGGGCGGCGAGGGCGGTCCGCGGTGGTTCCGGTTCGACACACGGTGGCCGTGAACGACGGCGAAAGCGCGAGAGACAGTTCTTGGTTGGCTGGTCCGCACGGCTCGGATCGTTTCTGGCGGAGTTGGCGGTTAGTGGCGGTTTTTCGGCACCGGAACGGGCGCGTAACGCCCGGACGGGCGGTGGCGGAAGCGGCGGCGGGCGTCCGCGAGTGACGCCAAATACTTCGCTGCCACGGGCGAATCGGGACGGGAGTTTTCCGGGTGACGGAAGGCACACGTTTCGACTAGGGGCGGAGCCGGGTGGAGCGGTGAGCGGGTCGTTCCTATGAGGGGCGACATGGAAACAGGAGAGCTAGACGCAACAAGGGAAAAGAGGGAAGAAAAGTAACGCAAGGCCAAGGGAGGGAGGAGGAAGGGAAAAAGGAAGCGGCCGGGGCGAGCCGCGGTCGGATGGCGCGGCGGGTCGGGTCGGTCACCGACGAGGCGCGACCGGCATCGCTTGACAGCAAAAGAAGAAGCCAAGATGAAGTGTATAACGGTAATGTATGCAAAAGGGAGAAGAAGGAAAGGAAGAAAGAAAAGGAAAAAGAAAAGAAAGAGGAAGAGGAGAGAGAGAAGGAGGTGATGGGAGTGGTTGGTGGGGTAGGGTTGGGGAGCCAGACACGCATGGGGGAGGCAAGCGGGCGGGAAAGGGGGAAAAGAGGGGAGGAGAGAGAGAGAGAGAGAGAGAGAGAGAGAGAGAGAGAGAGAGAAGCAAAATCAAATCGCAATAATCGCGATCTAACGGACACGGTTTAAACTCGAAAACAATCCGACGGTCCCAAAAAAAAATCCTAATTAATAATTTTAGGATTTGGGTAAAATTGTGTTAATAAAAACACACCGCGAGGGTGGTTTACCAGTCCAAATTGCACCCGGTCAAAAATTCACTTTTCACATACACCGGTAATATCGAGGTTGGCAATAATAATATTGACACCGTCCAATTAAATTCATTCCGAATTCCGAGAAATTCGACACCAAAGTTTGGGCTCTAAATAATGACCAAATTCGATCGAAAAGGCTTTCTAGCGAAATTTAATTTAAAAATTTAAAATAACCGAGAGTGATCAGTTCCGGACGAGATTTTACTATAAGCACACTGACGAATTACACGCTTTTATAAATCCCAAGAATGAGTCGACAATCGGAATGTCACAGGATAAGGCTGGATTTTTCTGGAACTACGTAGACAAATTCAGAAAGAGAGAGAGGCGGTGTTCTCTAATAAATTGTGGCCTACACTAACCTGTAATATTCTAAGCATATTAAGCTGACTCCCCAAATGCTTTAGCCAGCATGATCAATACCCACAGAAGTTAAGAGACTTATTGAACATTGAGAATATTCAGCCATGCCAGTACAAATCAGAGATGAGATCGAAGAAGCCTCAAACCTGGAGATTTAAGAATTTTGTGATAGAAATCTTTGTCGAGAAAATGCGCACATCTTGATGCATAGACTTGCAGACGAGGAAAAGATTGATGAGACTCCTCATGGAATGTGGAGCATTTTCGATGACCAATTCTTTACATGAACAATGAACTAGCTTATCTCATATAAAATCAGTTTATATCTTATATTTTCTACAATTCTGTTCGTGAATACATACTGTTGAAAGTGTTCAGTTTCTCCACTGTGAACGCTGCAGTGTTTATAGTAACACACTTCCTTAATTAACAAAGCCACAAGAAGTTTATGACGGCAGGTTCTTAAACTTCTTCCTATGGTCTCTCTAAAGAAATATTTTTTTTGGTGTAAATGTAAGTATTATAAACCAGATGAAGTACAACAGCTTAGGGGCATCCTCCAACATTACAAAAAGTGCTAATAATTCAAAAAGATGGACGTAGGAAGTCTCCATATAGTAGCTAATACAACATTTGTCTGGGAAGGTCTACTTTTTTGGTAAAACGAAGCTCTACCTCCGACATTTTTACAAACCTTAGCCAAAAAAATATGAAAGTCAGTTGACTTATTTTGAAACCGTATGTTGTTGCACTCCATCCGTTGACACCTATTTCTAATTTGCCCAAAATAAATCGCACAAAATTTAGGAGTTAATTTCTATTAATTCCTAAAACAAAAAAATATATATTTCCATGCATTGCATGTAGAAATCAGGCATATTTTGCATTAATAGGGCCTATTAGAGCATATTTTTTCTTAATTAATCTTAAAAATGGTAAAAAAAAATCGGCTCGGGCGGGTCGGTGGGCCGACCCGGCCCTTTTCTCTCTCCTCCTCCCACTTGCAGCCCAAGGCCCTTTCTCTTTTCTTTTTCTTTTCCCTGCGGGCCTCCTCCTCCTCCCTTATTCTCTTTTCTTTTCTTTTCTTTTCCCCAGCCATTTAACACACTTCTCCTTTCTTTCCTCTCCCCAGTGTGAGCTAGGCACAGCCCGACCCAGCTCAGCCTTCTCTTCCTCTTCCCCGACCATGGTTGTCCTTCCTCTGTCCGCCCCTGCGCACATCGTCACGCCCGGCCTTGCAGCGCCCTCCCGCACCGTCGTCAACAAGTTAGGGATGGGCGGCGAAGCACGCTAAGGGATGGCATTAATTGCTAGTCCGTCTCACCTATAAAAACCGGCCTTTAGAGGAGAGAGGTCTCGGCCATTTTCCAAAAACAAAAAAAAATAGAGAGAGAGACACAGGCTCAAATGGCCGCGAAAGTCAGAACGCCGGGCCAGGCCCTTCACAGAACCAAACCAGCGGCGGTCATGGAGCAGGGTGAAGAAGCTGGGCCTCGCCACTATAAAAAAAAACAGAGGAGAGAGAGGACTTGGCCATTTTCCAAAAAACAAAAAAATAGAGAGAGAGACACAGAAAAGAGAGAGGGAGAGCCGTGGTCACAACCGAGTAGACTTGCCGCCGCCGTCACCACGCAGCCTATCGGAGACCACCCAACTGCGTTGGCCGACGTGAGAGCCCTCGGTCCTTACACTTCGTTCCTCCCTTGTTTTTTCTATCGGTTTGGCTGGACCACATTATTTTGCGCGAACCTACCATACTGCCCCAATCGTCCAGATGTCATTGCTTGTAGGTGAGGAGTCGCCGAGTCGCACCGTACCGCCGGAGGAAGTCAAAGTGTCTTCGTTCATCATTTTACCGCTACCGCTGTGTGTTTGATAAAATTCCCTGTAGATGACCCAGCGTCCATTCTCCTGAGTCCCCGTAAGTCGATTTTTTGGAGGAAGTTGGCCGCGCCCGCCGGTGTTTGATAAAATTCCCGGAGAAGTCGATTTTGATTTGGCTCGGGTTTGGCGACCAATCATGGAGGCCCTGTGGCGGGCGTTGAAATGGTGGAGGCCCGGCGTTCTAGGGGCGGTCGATGCAGGTCAACCGGTGGACAGCCAATTTTGGCCCACCGGAGTCCCCTCGATTACGTGGTTCGGGTCGGTCTCGATCAACTCGGATCGACAAGTCCACCCCGGTCAACGTCCCTGGTCGGATCCGTTGACTTCGGTCGGTCCCCCGACCGACCGGATCGCGGTCGACCGGTCAATACCGGGTCGAATCCGTTGACCGGGTTGAACCGGGTCGGACCCGACTGTCCGGTTTATATATATATATATATATATATATATATATATATATATATATATATTATATTAAAAAATAAAAATTAATTAATTAATTAATTAAAAAAGGGTTTTCTTTTCCTTTTTCTTTTCCTTTTTAATAAAAAACTATTAAAAAATTTAAAAATTAATTTTTTAAAAAATAAAAATAAAAATATTTCAAAAAATAATAATAGTTTCGTTTTTATTATTATTTTTTCCGAAAAAAAAATTCAAAAACATTTCAAAAAAAAAAATTTTTCTTTTTCTTTTCTTATTTTTATTTTTTTTTTTATCTCAATTTTTTTCCTAAAAAAAAAAAAATTCGAAATTTTTTTTTTGCATGACTTATCCGAGTATTTTAATCCTTTATGATTGTGCATGTTGTTATAATTGCATAATTTACCTTGTTTAAATTAGATAAGCCTAACGTTGCGCCGTAGTATTTTGCATGTTGTTACCGTTGTATTATTATGCATGTTTTTAATACAATTGCATGAGCTGTTTTATTTTTTGAATGTCATCCGACTCGATTAAGGTTAGAACCTTAGGCTGTATGAATCATTGTGTTTTTTACTGCCAATCACTTCGATTATGCACTCGCTTGATCACCTCACGTGCTAGGAGAAAGGTCCTAAAATCAATTCAAACCGCCTTGATAAATGTTTTAAAAAAAAAGAACAGGGTAAAATGATACGAAAGGGCATTAGTTATCTAACTAATGTAACCAAGTCCCCGAATTCATTTAATCTCTGGTTCGCAGGAATATGTTGATTCTCCCATCACTTTATTTGGGTTTCTAATCAACCCACCTCAAATCGATTAGTGGTGACTCTTTGTTATAAACCATTTCCATATTAAATATTTAAACCCTAAGTCGCGATATGGTATGGGCTTGGGAGAGCCCAAGTTAAGTCCTGAATCTAGACTTAGCACGTGCAGTGCGAAACCCCCTGCTTTTTGCATGTTATTCAAGAAGGCTCGGGAGTTCGGTCGCGACACCATCCAAATGCAATATATATTTGTTAAAAAGGACAACTTGAGGAGTCTTGCTGCCAAGTCTTTGCCTTTTATTACCCTAATCATCCATTGAAGTTCTTCATTCCATCCTCCTAAAAGGCACCTGATCCCATGTTATGCTAGGATACAACGCCATATGTTATTTGTCCATTTACACTTGAAGTATAAATGTGTTATGTCTTTAATACCAGCCCTACAGAAATTATACTGAATATCAACCTCAAGGTATCCATTGTGCGACGATTCTTGCTGTAGGTAGTCTATCTCTCGCAAACTAGCTAACCAATAAAATTGTGTTTGCTAATACTGCTGGTCCAAATTAGGTTATACCACTCCATAGCTGGTCTCACATGTCTAAGTTCATCATATATATCTTGGCAACAGTATTTTGGGCTCGGTATAATTGATGTTAGAATGGGTCACAGTTTGAGGAGACATCTCCAGCTCCAAGCCATACTGCCCTTGATGTCGAGCTGCATAATTTGTGTGCCTCTGCATTTGGTGTTGTGAACCCAAGTATTCCAAAGGGAAGAGGATAGAAGATTGATAAGATTCCATAGCATGCAACCTAGCAATACTTTGTTCCATAAGTTCAGATTAGGCAATTGTAATCCTTCTTCCCTTTTAGGTGAACATACTACTTGCCATGCAACCTTGTGCAAGCCATGATTTGCTGAATTACCAGCCCATAAGAATTGTCTAATCCTCTTCTTAACCTCGTATATAGTGTGCTTTGGGAGTAGGAATATTTGCATCCAATAGGTGCATATGGAGATGAGGGGAAAAAAAAGACAGAAATTTTTCTAGTGAGAAGAAAAGTGATTAAGACAATCACTTGAAAAAATAAATTGCAATTGTGAAGGAGCAGAATACGAATAGTCATCACAGTCTCAAATTGATGATCGATTATGTATCTTCAGGTTTATTTTTGAGAATTAAAGTAAATACAAATAAACCTGAAAATACAAAAATCATTCTCGGAATTTTTCAAAAAGATAAAAAAAAAATATACGAATGGTCCCAAAAATAAATTCATTTTTGGAACTTTTATTTCAAAATAAACCCGAAAAATAGATTGGTTCTTGGAAATTGTATTCCCAAATCGAACCCAAAAAGAGATGCTTTTTAGAATTA
The DNA here is from genome assembly GCA_024733475.1 of Syzygium grande. Classification (NCBI taxonomy): domain Eukaryota; kingdom Viridiplantae; phylum Streptophyta; class Magnoliopsida; order Myrtales; family Myrtaceae; genus Syzygium; species Syzygium grande. The sequence continues at coordinate 126,484 of JAMXDD010000008.1, read as the reverse complement.
TCATTTCAATTTGCCCAGTGCAAAGCGCCAATCTTTGACTTTAAGCAACAAAGCACCTTTTTTTTTCCTTCATTCCACCAAATTCAAAACACTACAGAATTACTACCTATCTTGGAATTTTTTTTTTTTGGTCGACCTATTTTGATGTTTTACACGTTAACATTTTAGTTGAAACGGAAGAAGGATACATAACGTCCGACAACTCCTTCTCTATGAGCGCGCGTGCGCGTGCGCGAGCGTGAGCAGCAAACAAGGGCTGAACGAGGCTGCATGGTGGCGGTGCCATTGCCCAACCATTGGCCATGGCCCCAACATCCCTCGTCAGGCCCAAGCTTGCAAGGCACCTATTACGCCCGAACCTTTCGAGCACGCAACATCCCGCTATGGTCGCCATGATGCAACGCGTCTCAAGATGTGTCGTCGACCCAACATTTCATCTTTTAACTATGCATGCGAAAGCTATAACAACAATCCCCAAACAATAATAATAAATAGGGATAGACAGGAAAATGGTTTGCAACAGGCAAACCAAAACACTATTTTAATAATCACTTGATGAACCCCTGGGAAAATTTTTACAAGCCCACTTTGGGCAATTCCACAAAAGTCTACAAAAGATATCAGGTTGGAGTCAATCTACTTCACCAAAAGGTCAGTCCCAAAAGTCAGCTTCCGGGCACCCCGAACCATACTGGTGCATCAACATGATAAGGGCCTGAAAAATGTTAACAACAACAAATGAGACAAAAGTCTTAAAAAGTTAACGGCCTAAGCCTCACTTAGGAGGCCAACTCGCCTTGGGGTTCCTAGTCGTGGCAACTACATATAGTATATAGATCAATCACATGCCGATAGCAATCACAAGTATCCTTACCTTGCTTTGGCACACGTGTCATGCTTGACCTTAGTCAACAAATGTCACAACAAAGCATCCAGCACAACACGTACTCGAACACAATAAGAGAATTCCCGTGCATCATGCATCCACATTCGCACGCGTCCCTCGATTATAAGATAAAATCATTTGGGCACGTCCCATACCATACCTAGCGAGTATTCACCCCATAATCAAATACTATGCAACATACGTGTTTCATTTATCACAATCCCTCCGGGCCACTTTGCACATCAAGCGATACGCAACGAGATGGTAGTCTTCCGGCATGACTAGGCATCGCCCCATCCCATCGGGCACAAGATTGTCAAACAATCTACATGAATGACGGCATTCAAATACGACAACATCAAATGATCTACAGCAAGATGGTATCCTATAAGGAGTATCGAATTCGACATTGGGCCGTAATTCGGCATTCGAGTATCGGCAATCCAGAAAATCTCCAGGCATCCGATAAAATCAAAGCGCGATCTGCGGCAAACCTCGATAAATCGAGCATTGTCAAGCGATCTACAATAAAACAGCTTCAACATGTGACTATATAAACACACAAGTATTCAAGCCAATTCTTATCTTTTCAATTAGCCAATGCAAACATGAACTGTGGCTCGAACTAATGCCACATAGCCATTTTCTCGTGACTACATATGCAAACAGTTGCTCAATTTTGTAAATCATCATTTCAAACATGCTTTTAGTTCTCAAGCCTCAAATTCCTTTCTCAACATAATTATAAAATAATTTATTTTCAAAGATTCAAAATCTTTTTTCAAACATAATCATTCTAATTATTTGATAATTCATACGGTGAAATCCAACATTGGCATTACAATCCAAGCATAAAACAATCACAATTTGGTACTAAAAATTATTCGAAAATACTAATATTTAATTTTCGGAATTTGAATATTTTATTAATAAATATTTTTAAGAATAAAATATTATTATTTAATCTGGAAAATCAATTTATTTAATAAAATAATAGATAACTTATCGTCAAAATAGCGATAACTTATCACGAATACAACAATAGCCTATCACACCAATAATCATATCTTATAGAACATGCTAATAACCTATCACTAAAATTTATCGATAACTTATCAATTAAACACCGATAACCTATCACCACATCCAATGATAACTTATTAACTGCCGATAACTTATCACCAATAATTATCTAATAATCTAATGATAACCTATCACCTAATCCTGCTTAACTAGTCAATAAATCAATTTAAACTAACCTAAGCAAGTTTATCACCCTAAACATAGAATTAGGAGTTAACTTACTCGCCTAACTACGGCGATTACGCGAGGAAAACAGCAACGGGCGGTTGTCCACAAAGGGTTTTCGGTTTGACTCGGCGAACAAGCGTGCGGGAAGGAGCGGCTCGCCGTGGGGTTGTTCGGGGGGTTTGGGGGCTGTTCCGGGTGTGGAATGGTGGCTGGTGGTGTCGGCTAGGCGGCTGGATAGCAGTGGACTAGCACGCATAAATGCAAGCGTGGATGGATGGCGGGCAATGAGCTGGTGTTCCAAAGAAACTAGCCGGCTCTAAGCGGCTGTTCGGCACAACTTGAGGGCTGAACCAGGGGCTGATCCGGGGCGGAATGGTGGCTAGTCCAGGGACAAAGGACTAGTCTGGTGGTTGAAATGGGGAAGTCGAGAAGCAAAGCACAGGCCGAAAGTGTAAAGAAGAAGTTAAAGTAAGCAAGAGCAAAAGCAAAAGCAAAGCAAAGAAGGAAGGTATAGAAGCAAAGAAACAGAAGAACGCGGTATGTTAGAAAGAAAGAACAACGGGAAGCAATGAGGGGTAGAAGCCAAGAAGGAAAAACAAAAGAAGAAGAAGAGAGCCGGGGTAGGGAAAGGGAAGAGAGAGAGATGAGTTTAATCATTACCCCCAAAAAGTCTTTCAATTTCCTTTTAGAAATGTTTCTTAAATTTTGTCTCTCGATTTATCATTTTATCCTCTGCCTAAGTACCGAATTATAGACCGACTTAACCTTATCAGCCTTAATGGCCGGTCTCCTCAAATGCGAGGTCCAACCGCTCGACTCAACTCACTTCCATTTCTTGCGCCAAATTTCCGATTCTTCGATTTTTTTTTTCAAATTGAAATTTTTTACGGAAAACTCGTAAAATTACGAGGGCGACGTCCTATGGTTCGGTGTGAAATCCTTGAGCATTTGACACTCAAAATCAAATCATAATTCGTGGCGAAATCGATCAATTGCAACTATAGTTCATCTCAAACTAATGGGCAGCTGTTAGAAATAAATTCTTTGATAGCTTTTCCCCTTTAGTTAGTATTCCCCGAGTGATCGTGTCGGAACGAAAATTAACTAATAGAGTGTCGACGAAATCATCATTTCAAAAATCAACAAAATGAATCGAATTTTCAGGATATCACGGCACCTACCCTTGGTAACACACATCGTCACTCTCTGATAGACTAAATTGAACATTTTCATATAGTTCACGCGCTAAATTGAACATATACTAAAACTTCATGAATAACATTGAACAAAAAAACGTTGCTCATGGTGGTGGTGCCATTGCCCGACCATTGACAATGGCCCAACGTCCCTTGTCAAGCTCAAGCCAAGGCACTATCAAGTGAGGCATGCAAGGGTTTTCACTTGCAACCATCGTCACCGCTTGCAAGGTGATGCTTGTATCGCTTGCAAGAATGAACAAGAAAAAAAGAATCTTTATTTTCCACAAAAATATTAGACGTAAATTATTGTCGATAATTAATCTTTTCTCATGGACTATTCATTTCAAGTGATCGTTTTAAAAGGATGTTTTCCAAGTCGTTTAATTATTTTCTGTAAAGCACAACAGAGCCAATTAATACGTATATACCCTTAGTCGCTTTGGCAGCACACATCGTCACTCTCTATACGCTGCGCCCATGGGTGCATGATGCAGCGAGCGAACTAGGGGTGAGCGGTTCCGGTCCGTCCGTCCCACCCAAGAATCGGGAACCGGACCGAGAGGACCGATTCTCAATTTTTAGGACTAAGGACCGGACTGGCTAATCCTAGAACCGTGGACCGGACCGGACTATCGGTCCGTCCGGTTCGATCCGATTCCAATGGAATCAATTACTTATTTGAATGAATTGAAACTTTATGTAGTAAAGCTTTCATGGCTAGTAACCAAGGTTGATGCCGGAACTTAGCCTAACAAAACTAGATGCAAGTGAATTAGATACATAACCAGAGGAACGTTGAACAATTATCCCAATTGGAACTCCTTAAAACACGCTTTAAGCATCAGCCCAATCACCATATCACCAATACAAACAATAAAGAAAAGATAGTCATAACTAATCTAGAACAAACTTTTTGAGGAGTAAAAAACGAAATCAAATTTTACAATGAAAGCAAGGGAAAGACATTCAATATTAAACTGCCAAACTCCACAAATCTCACGGAATCACTCACTATTGTTGTATACCCTTGAAAGAATAGATTCTTTGATTAAGTAAGCAAAATATGATCAAAGCCAAGAGCCCAAAAACCATGACTAAACTTGTTGATAGTCTTGAAATATATTAGATATTATTATTGAACATTAGTTTTAAACTAGAACTATCAAGAATCAAACTCAAATAATTAATGGAAAACTCACCACATATATTTCTTCCACTTCAACTTGCAAACTCTATTTACCGTAAGCTCCGAGTAAACATCGTCCATATCTAACAAAAACAAAATATTAAATAAAGCATTAAACATGTTAGATATACAAAAGAATTACAAGATAAAAAGATATATTTAGACTTACCCCACTCAAACTTTTCTGCATTCTCGATACACTCTTCAACATTAATCGGCATGGTAGTCACTCTCAACCAATCTTGAGTGCAAATCAAAGCTTCTACCACTCTAGGAGTCAAGGAACTTCGAAAGCCATCAAGCACACGACCGGATGTACTGAAAGTTGACTTCGAAGCAACGGTTGTCACAGGAATAGACAAAATATCCCGTGCCATGAAAGAGAGGATTTTAAACTCTTGGCCAGCAGTCTTCCACAACATTAAAAGGTCAAGATCACGAGCTTCTTCACGTTCGGCTTTAAGATACTTATCGAGCTTAGATAAGTTGCCCGCGGACACATTTTTTTCCTCGTAAAGAAAGAATTCGTATGCCTTTTCCGAATCAAAATCCGCAACCAAATCAAATTCATCCTTGTCACCCTCCTCATGACTATCGGGATCCCAACTATTAATAGTATCAATGGAAAGTTGACCACCCAAATTTTCATCGCTAGAACTAAGAAAAGATTTTTCATAAAAAATGAAACAAACGTTCCAAGGCAATCCTTGCCTTATCGGACATCTCATCAACTTTCGCACTATCATCATAAATTAGTCTAAAACAATACCGCACATAATTCATCTTTTTTCTTGGATCCAATATTACTGCAATCAACACCATCATATTTACTTTTTCGAAACTCCCATAATATTTGTCAAACTTATCCTTCATCTTCGCACCCATAGCTTTCACCCTAGGATCCAAAGCCTTCTCCGCTTGTTTCAAAGTTTTATATAAAGTAGCTATCTCGTTGAAATAATCATTCGAAGTGACATACAAAGTCCCGGACATCTTGTTGGTGGCATCATAAAACTTCTTCAAAAATATGGAAAGAATTTTGGCATTTTCCCAATCTTCATGTTTAGGAGTTTCATAATCAAGCTCGGTTAAGAAAGAAAAATCTTCCTCTTCCATCCTTTCAAAAGCTTTTCTGAACTTTAAGGCGGTGTCTAACATGAGGTAAGTGGAGTTCCACCTAGTTGCGACATCCAGACAAACTGAACCCTTGTAAGTGATCCTTGCACTTTCAATGCAATCTTGGAATGTTTTAGCTCTCATGGGAGAACTTCTTACATACCCAACCACGTTTTTGAATCGTGCAATAGAATCATGTACCTCAGTCAATCCATCCCTCACAATCAAGTTTAAAATATGAGCCATGCATATCATATGTAGAACATCACCATTTAAGATCAATAGCCTATCTCTTGATAATTTTTCTTTCAAAAAACCAATGGCAACATCATTTGAACTAGCATTATCCACAGTGATTGTGGATACTTTTTTCTCTATTCCCCACTCGTAGATGCATTTCTCAACCATTTTCCCAATATCCTTCCCCTTATGACTAGGCATCACCACAAAATTGATGATTCTTTTATGCAATTTCCAATCGTTATCAATAAAATGTGCAATGAGACATACATAGTTCAAATTCTGAATGGAACTCCATGTATCGGTTGTGAGTGCAACCCTAGACTTAAGCTTGCGAAAGTAAGTCTTCAAACTTGTTTTTTCGCAAAGATACAACTTCATGCAATCTCTAGCCACTGTAAATCGTGAGATGTGATTGAACAGAGGCTGTAACTGATTAATAAAATCACGAAATCCGACACGCTCAACCATCGAAAAAGGTTGTTCATCCATTATGATCATCCGAACAAGCATTTGCCTACAACGATCCTGATTAAATGTCCATGTCGATAAGACATTAGCACTATCGGTACTGGTATGCCCCTTGTCATTTGAGTCCCATCTACTCTACGTGCAACAAACAATTTTTGCTTCTTATCTATATTGCAAGGATACTTGTTGCACCGTTTCAAGTGCTTCAACATAGCAGAAGTACCATTAGCAACACTGTACGTATAGTGTGCCCCACAATAATTGCAAAACATCTCAGTTTTCCCATTTTCAGTTTTTCCTTTACGAAAATGAAGCCAGGCTACTGATTTTTGTTTACCAGAAGAACAAGTATTAGATACCTTGTTTGTGTCGGATCCCTCTACGAAGTCTTCTTCACCTTCATCTTCTAGTGAGTCAATTACTGGCTTCATAAAATCATTGGATTTGTCCACTTCCATCGACATTTAAATAGATTTCCTGAATCAAGCAAAACATAATTGGAGCCATCAAACCAGAACACCCACCAAATTCAGTAATAATTGTACCATTAGATACAAAACAAGTCCACATATCTTCAAGAAAGAGGTTGAAGAGGCCTTTGCTCGTGTTAGAGATAAGGTCGGTTTACACAATTTTTAGATGTTCTTTTCATATTTGTAGGTTCAATACTTAGCTACTTTGCCTTAGAATAGAGAACGCTATTACATCTATTCCTACGCTTACACACTTAGAATAGAGAGCGCTATTACATCTATTCCTATATTTGCAAGACAGGGCATGTCCTTAGTAGGGCAATTCCTAAATATGTAGGTAAATCACAGAGTCTATAAATCTTTGCCGTATCTAAGGTTCTTAACTTGGTCTCTAATAGAGGATGAATTGACTTGACTCAACACATCCCGTTTATGGATTGAGTCGATATGTCGATGCAAGGACACGATTGTTTCTTAATTTCATTTCAAAAGTACCATAAAATTCTTCTTCTTTTTTTTTTGTAGAACGATAAGTTCATGTTATACACTGTTGCATATTTGAAAACAATTGTTGCAGGGGTAAAGCTTTCCATAATAAATGGATACAAAGTGAGAAAAAACCAGAATTTTAGTGTATACTCTCGATTATGTCCTATTTTTCTATCTTCTTTTGTCTCTATAGAAGAAAATCTCCTGAACTAGGTCTGAGCCATTGATAACCAAATTTATGCAAAACAAAGTCACAGAGCACAAGCAAAGCAAACAGAGCAAAAAAATCCTTGGGACTTCACTTTTCCATATAAAAACCAAATTCAATCACATTCAGAGAATTTAAATGAGCAAATCTTAAAGAAGAATGCCACAGCTTGACCCCAAAAAAGAAATTATACACAAACCTTCATTTTAATAGAAAGTCGAAAGCGAGAAAAAACTTACCGATTACAGGAAATCAAGGGCTGTCCGTCGGAGACTAAGTGCTGTCGACGCCGAGCGAGGTATCAAGCAAGAGGGAAAGGCGAGATGTTGAGCGAGGTATGAGTCGAGGCAGCAAGAGGGAAAGCCGCCGACGCCGAATGAGGCTTAAGGCAAGAAGGAACGGTGTCAACGCCGAGTGAGGCGTGAGGCGACTAGCGAGGCCACAAGAGGGAAAGGCATTGAGCGAGGCGTGAGCGAGGTCACGAGAGAGAAAGATGTTCTAGGCTTCAACCGACGGGCGAGAGAGGCAAACCGAGTGAGGAATTTGGCAAAGCCTCGGAGGTAAGGGTGAGAGTAAATTGGGGATAATAGATTAGGGCTTCTAGGTTTGACTCTCTCGAGCATTAGATCGTGTATTTTCTATATGGGAAGCAGAAGGGACTTTTATTCTTTTGTGCAGAGGTAATCGGTGAAAACCTATATATTTAGGCTTTTTATTTTTTCAAATTTTTAAAATGTAAATAAATCTATATTTTCTGACAAAAAATAAATATATCTTTATCGGTCCGTCTGGTTCTCACCCTAGAACCGGGAACCGAACCATTGGGAACCGTTCCACTTTTAGAATCAAAACCGATCGTTACTCCCGAGAACCGGACCAAACCTGCCGGTCCGGTCCGTCTCGGTTCGGGCGGTCCATTATGCTCACCCCTAAGCCGGACAAGGGTCCAGCCACCCTCAGTAATGCAATGGCTGGGCGATGTTACCGTCCTTTCTATTTTTACATTCTTTCATTGCCGAAACCCGTTCCTTTTAATTTCTTGACGTTATCTTTCTTATTTCGCATTTTTTTAGTTTTATTAAGTTTTTTTTATAGCCATATAGGGTGCCAATGTGACATATAGCGTTGACTACAACTTTAGCATTTTTGTTTATTCGTTTAATCAAAAATTAACAACAGGAAAAACATATAGGTTTCATTATCCAATTGATAAAACAAAATACTACAATTTAGGAACTCAATTGATTTAAAAATTGTTTACGGACGACAGATAATTGGTGAAAGTTTAGCCCTTTTGGTTTCATTGTCCTTATTACAATATCTTATAGGTCCTTTTTGATGATGATGCTTGATATATGAGTTGATTGATAGAGTTCGCTTTAGCCTTTTGAAAATAGAGAAATTGTCTAATTTCAATACAGTTGCCCCTAAACTTTTAATTTGTTCTTGGACCATATTAAACTAATTAAAATTTCAAGAATAAAATTGTACATTATGCCAAAATTTATGGGTTATTTGTATCGTTTTCCCAAAGAAAAAAAAAGGGGGGTGGGCTGATTTTGGTTTTCTCTGTTCCTATTTTTGTTCTTTTATATGTTTAGAGTTACACACCAGTCACGTTCAAACATGTAACCCACCAATCATGAACTTATACGAGAAAATTTTTTCCAACCAACATTGGACGAAAACATGTCCTGAGTAAAAATAAATTGCCAAATGTAGGTGCGAAGACTAGTTTAGTTCGATTTCTGGGTTGCACAGGTTGATCTAAGTTGTCTTTTTTAAGATATTCACGCATAATTTACCCAATAAGGGCAGAGCCTTCTGTCACTTGTCCCACGAATTTTCTCTTTGTTCGGAACCATCAACACCTCTAACTGTTTTGGCAGTGCACCATCTCTACATTATAAAATGAATCCAATACCATTCTCGACTTCGGACAGAAATTTCAAAAATTATCCATAACTGAAAATTAATGAATAATAATTATGTATTTTAATTGATGGTTACAATGGTAATATACAAAGATCCATAGAAAAATTGTGTTATTACAATAATCTCTACCATAAATTATAAATTCGAATAGAAGCTTTTCCATCCTATGATAATTTAAATTAATTTGTATACTAAGGTCTATCAATCTTCTTCTTCCTTTGTTAATTTATTCCATTTTCCTACTTTTTGCCCTTTCCCTATTACTATTAGGGTTAATATCACAAAAATCCTAAACTGGTATGCCCATGAAAGATTTACCCCAAACTAATTTTTTAATCACCAAAATTTCTAAACTATTATACCTGTAATAAATTTACCCTCCATTAATTTCTATTAAATTTTACTGTCAAATTGTTGAATTAAATGATATGCAATAGTTAACAGGTGTATCAATATAAGGTTTTATCTTTCCATTTGTCACAGATTTATCAATTTTGTGATTTTTCGTGATATTAATCTAATTTTACGGAGGGTAAATTTGTTACAAGTATACCGGTTGAGGTATTTGATGGTAAAAATTAGCTTGGGATAAATCAGTCAGGGATGTACTATTTGAAATTTTTTGTGGTCAAAAAATTAATTGGGGTACATATGTATAAGTGTATTAGTTTGGGATTTTTGGTGTGTTAACCCTTACTGTTAGCCACAGAACACCTTCTGTTTTCCTTTTTGCTTTTGCTGGCTGGCAGCCACGGAACACCCTAGACAGGAAATAAAAGGACCACCTGGTCCGAATTCAGTGGACCAAAAATGATCCGACTCTTTCTCACCTAAAAACCACCCTCAAAGTCCACAAATATGAACCACCCTCTCTTTCACGCTCTCTTATTTTTACAGCATGTCTGTCGGAAGAAAACTTTACGCCGTCATTGTACAGAACAAAAGCCCATCGAAACAGGATTAATATTACACACACTATGTGTAAAAGTCTTTTTACACAAGCAGTCTCGGAACGGAAACGAAAATCTGTTTATGAAATAAATCCACATGTGAAAAATAAAAGTTGTATACCCTGCTCATGTAAAGAAACTTTTACATCGCCATTCATTACTTTGTTGATGTCATAAATTTTGAAAATGAAATCGCCATTCAGGAAAAGAGAATGGTACGAGTGTTGTTCCTTGCGTCGCATGTGAACAGTTTGAAAAGAGAAAGTAGTTAATAAGAGAAAGTGTTGTTCCCCCGACCGACAATACACATTAAAAATGTTCCATCTTTCTGTTTCTTTTCTTCTCATATATGACATCTACAAAAGGAAATCTACTTTAGAAATTTACAGTCACTACAAAAAAAACCGGATTTTTGCCACGAAAATTTGCGACGAAAAAATTTTAAATAGAAATTTTCGACAAATTTTCCAACGAAAAGGAAAATTCGTTGAAATTTCAACGTAAAATTTTTCGTCGCAAAATTCATTGGAATTGTCCAACGAACAATTTTTAGGTCATAAAAATTCGTTGGAAATTTCCAACGAAAAAATTTTTTCCGCAAAATTCGTTGGAAATTTCCAACAAATTTTATGACAATTCAAAAACCCCCTGTATTTTCGGCATTTTTTATATTCGTTTGGAAAATTCGTTAGAAATTTCCAAACAAATTTTCGAACAATTTCAATTTCCAGGAAATTTTTCAGTGTGTAAAATTTTAGTTGGAAAATTCGTTGAAAATTTCCAACGAATTTTCCAACGAATTTCAAAAAAACCCGGTACTATTCGGCATTTTTTATATTCGTTGGAAAATTCGTTGGAAATTTCCAACGAAATTTCCAACGAATTTCAATTTCCGGGGAAATTTTTCAGTGTGTAAAATTTTCATTGGAAAATTCGTTGGAAATTTCCAACGAATTTTCCAATGAATTCCAAAAAACCGGTACTATTCGGCATTTTTCATATTAGTTGGAAAATTAGTTGGAAATTTCAACGAATTTTCCAACAATTTCAATTTCCCGGAATTTTTCCGGTGTATACAATTTTCGTTGGAAATTTCTAACAATTTCAATTTCCGGGGAATTTTTTCAGTGTGTACAATTTTCGTTTGGAAAATTCGTTGGAAATTTCAGCAATTTGAATTTTCGGGCAATTATTTTAGTGTGTACAATTTTAGTTTGCAAAATTCGTGAGAAATTTCCCACAATTTTGCAGCGAAACCCTATTCTTCCTTATTCATATTTTTCGCGCTCAATTCCATAACATTTCCACATTCTCTCTCTCTCTCCTTTGCAATCGCTGGCGCCTTCACCTTCTCCCTCCGCCTCCGCTCCGCCTCCTCCCCGCCGCCCCCCTCCTCCTCTCGGCGGCTCCGGCTCGGTGCCATGGACACCAAGATCCAGGGCCCTCAACTCCTGGCGCCCGGATGCGGGCGGCGTCGGCTTCCTCCCAGCGGCCATCCAGGCGGCGTCGGCTCCTACGCCCGCGGTCATCGAGGCCGAGCCCCGCGGCGGTCGGTGCCCAGCGGCCGGTGGTGCCCCAGCGCCACCATGGGCGCCACCTCGCCCGCCGCCTCCAACCACCTCATCGCCGTCGCCCGGTGGCTCGGGGCCGCCCGGATCTGGCGAGCTCGAGCTCATCGCCCTGAGGCCCGGCTCGCCTAGATCCGGCGAGCTCGAGCTCACCGGCCATGGTGAGCTCGGCCCTCGCCATGGCCAAGGCCCAAATTCATCGTTGGCGAGAGCTCGCCCGGATGCAGGTGAGCTCGGCCCTCACCGTGACGACGAGGCCCTCGCCCGGCTTGAGGGTGATTTTTCGAAAAAAAAATTTCGTTGGAAAAAATTTCCACTATTTTTCGACAAAAAAACATTTGTAATTTTTCCAACGAAAAATTTTTCGTTGGAAAAAATTTCCACGATTTTTCGACCAAAAATTTTTTTTTTTTTGTAATTTTTCCAACGAATTTAGCCACGAGTTTTCCAACGAATTTTCCAACGAAATAAAATTCATCGCAAATTTCCAACGAAAATTGAAATTTTTCGTTGGAAAAATTTCCGACGACCTATTACCAACGAATTTTTTTTCGTTGGAAAATTCGTTGGAAATTCGTTTTCCAACGAATTTTTCCAAATTTTTCGTTGGAAATTTCGTCGGAAAAAACATGTTTTTTGTAGTGAGTGCTCACTAGGCATCACGGCAAAGAATCCTCCAAGGACACCCAAAGTAGTGGAGTGATGGGAAATTTGTCCAAAAGTCTTAAACCTGTCACACTTTTACCAATTTAGTCCTAAAACTTTTAATTGTGTCAATTGAGTCCTAAACTTTTTCATATTTTATCAATTAAGTCTATCCGCTAATTTTAGCTGGATATGTGTACGCCAACCGTCCCCACGTGGCACGATTTGACGTTGACGTGGATAATTTCTAATAAGGATCGCCGAGCCTTTGTTGCAAGCGAGGCCATCGGTAATGATTCACTCGCAGTGGACGGGACCAAAGTAGAGACGGGCTAGTGGATGCAGCAAGACCGGCGCGGAGATGCCAAGCTGGAGTGTGGTGATAGTGCAGCAGCCTGCTTGAACAAGTGGAAAGAAAGGAAGAAAGAGGGGTGGGCTGGCTTTGGCTCTTTGTTCTTTTTTTTTTTTTTAAAAAGTTGTTATATTTTAGAGTTATGTATGGGTAACATTCAAGCATGTAACCCACATGAACTAATAGGAGGATGATGCGGGCCAGATTGATAATGCCACCCGCATTGAAGACGAGCTCATTCGACCAAGGAGATCAGCCTGCATCCGAGCTCAACAAGTTGCTCGACTAGTCGAGGAGATATCAAAGGGACGCAATTCGAAGACCAAGAGTCTCATCCGTAAGTCCATGCCACAATAAAGTCCTTGCCTTTCCCTATATATTGGAAGCCTAAAAGATACTTTGGGATGATCAAGAAGATATTGGACATTTATCTAGTTTCTAGTTTCTAAGTTCTTTAATGTTTTATGCTTTCTAGGGTCTTTAATGCTCTTTAATCTCTTCATTTGCTTGAGTCTTTTCATTTGTTTTTCTTTGGCTATAAAAGTCCATCTACTTTATGTATTCGATAGACGAATTTGATTAATGAAAATTTTGTATCAAGCAATTATCTTGAACCTTGAAGAGTTCATACCCACGAAAACCTAGAAGAGTTTTCACTCTGTCCTTGAAGAGTCGAAGGTTTTCAAATCTGCATCCTTGAAGAGTTGCAGTCATCGATCTAGAAGAATCGGTGCCCTATCCACTTCCTTGGAGGCCTGGAAGAGCAACTAACGAAGTTCTATCTTTTCCTCTTTTCTGTCCATTTACATTTGTCCATTTCCACCTCGATTTCGTCCTTCCTATAGCGCTTTATTTGAGAAAACTCAAAACAGAGAAATTGTTAATCCAGAAGTCTTTGTCTATTTGGCTTTGGAATCAGGTCATTTCAATTTGTATCAACGAAATTACATACATTTTCCCGAGCTTGCACAGGACTATAATTACTGTTCGTCCCTGCTCCACGTGTGCAAGTCACTCTCCCGATCCTAACGCTCGAGTAGCCTATACCAAGCTGCATCATTTGGGGTCAAAACTTTGGAGGAGAGAACCATGCCACCAAGACAAGCTAGACGTCGTGGAGGCAGAACCATCCCATTGAATGAAGTGCATAAGCTCGTGACAATTTTGCAGCAACATATGCAACAACAAATTGATGAGCTGACGCGAGAAGTTGAGCGTCTGAAGGTGGAAAGAAACAATTCACCACTTCGTTCTAGGACCGAAGATTCCAATGGTGACTCTTCATCTTCGGAGATTATTCACCATTTTGCAATCGGAGGAATGTTCGATGTCATGAGCAAAATATTCGTGAACCGGAGTGGGAAAAAGAAGTTAAAAGGATATCCCAAATTCTCGTAATGATTCTCCTGAAGAAATTGTTGACCGCGCTAACACTTGTTAATGAAGTGTTTGAGCATCGAAATGTTCCGGAGGATCGCCGAGTCGGGATCATCACTATGCGATTCGAGGTAAAGCTATCGCTTGGTGGAGGTGTGAGAAGCAAACTCGCCAATCCGTTGGTAAAGCGCCAATCATCTCGTGGAGGAAGATGGAAGACAAGATTCGAAAGTATTTCGCACCTAAGGGATACAAGAGAGAGCTCTATCAACGGTACCAAAATCCGAGACAAGGTACGCGAACAGGTGGACCAATACACCAACGAATTCAATGAGTTGGTGATTCGCAACAACATTCAAGATCCGGGGAGATGCTTGTGAGCAAGTACTTGAATGGCCTTCAGCTTCATATTCAAGATGCCTTGGAAGTCCTTGACATTTGGGACTTAGGAGATGCACACCAACGAGCACTCAAGGTGGAGCGTTCTCGCCGAGGAGGCAACAATCCTCTATCATGACCAATCGACCCGCTAGGAGTACCCCGACACCACCAAAGTTATCGAGGCTATGACGCACACCGCTAGTAAGTTTCCTATTCAACCCAACCTTTTGAAGCAACCAACTACGTCCGATATTCGTTGCTATGCTTGTGGTGAGTTGGGTCATCGTGCTAGCAATCGCCAAAAGAACAAGAAGCGACAAGCCGGCAAAGCCTTCTTAGTGAATAACGATTCTGATGAGCATGTGGAGGATCCGCTCAAGAAGAGGTGAATGATGTCGAAGAGTCCGCAGGTGATGAGCAAATCGTGCATGCTAATTCTAGTGAATTTCTGATGGTGAGAAAAATCTTTCTAGTTCCTCGTGATGAGACCGAAGATGGGTGGCTGCGCACCAACATTTTTCATTCCGCTTGCATGATTAAGGGGAAGGTATGTCAATTGATTATTGACTTTGGATGCTGTGAGAATATAATTTCTGAAATGGTAGCAAACAAACTAAAGATGGAGTTAAAGGTGCACCCCACACCTTATAAGATGTCGTGACTATCGAAAGGTATCGAGATAACCGTTTCCAAACGCTACCTTGTTAATCTATCCATTGGTTTTGTTTATTTCGACAAGATATGGTGCGATGTTCTACCAATGGATGCTAGTCATGCTATTCTTGGGCGACCAAGGCAATTCGATAGGCGGACTACTCATGATGGTTATCGAAATACGTATTCTTTTGAATTTGGAGGGAAGAGGATTATATTAGCACCTAGTGAAGTTGCTTCTTCCATACCTCTTGAAGTTCAACCACTTTTGAAGAATTCAAGGTCGTTTTCCCGACGGACTTACCTCCGCAGGTCTCTTACTTATGAGAGACATTCAGCACCAAATTGATTTGATGCCCGATGCTTCCCTACCGAATTTGAAAAGTGGATATCATCAAATCAGAATCAAGCCCGGAGATGAATGGAAGACAGCATTCAAAACGAAAGATGGGCTGTATGAGTGGCTAGTCATGCCATTCGGATTGTCGAATGCACCATCGACATTCATGAGGTTCATGACCCAAATTCTAAAACCCTTTTTGGGAAAATTTATTGTGGTCTATTTCGATGATATTCTTATTTTTAGCAAGTCTACTGACAAGCACTTGCAGCATCTTCAAGAAGTACTTCACGTGTTGAGACAGGGGCGCTTGTACGCAGCCCTCGAGAAGTGCTATTTCATGGTACCGCAAATCCTTTTCTTGGGATTTCATATTTCAACAAAGGGCATTTTAGTGGATGATGCCAAGATCAAGGTGATTCGAGAACGGCTGACTCCATCAAATGTGCATGAGATGAGAGCAATTCATGAAGATGTACGCCAAAGGTTAGAAAGCAAGACAAAGTCATATAAAAAGAACGTCGATAAGCGGCAAAGTGTGAAGTTATCTTCAAACCAGGAGATTTTGTTTGGGCTTACTTGCCACCAGAGCGCCATTTTGTTGAAGCTATAACAAGCTTAGTGATCGAAAGCTTGGTTCTCTTTGAAGTTCTTGAGCGCATCAATCCCAATGCATATCGCTTAAGGCTTCCTTCTCATATGAAAACACATGATGTTTTCAACGCTCGCATTTAACACCTTATGCTAGTGATTCCTCCGATGATGACATGAATTCGGGGACGAATTCTTTTAAAGAAGGGGAGGATGATGCAGGCCAAATTGATAATGTCGCTCGCATTGAAGACGAGCTCATTCGACCAAGGAGATAAGCCCGCATCCGAGCTCGACAAGTTGCTCGACCAATCGAGGAGATATTGAAGGGACGCAATTTGAAGACCAAAAGTCTCATCCGTAAGTCCATGCCACAATAAAGTCCTTGTCTTTCCTTATACATTGGAAGCCTAAAAGATACTTTGGGATGATCAAGAAGATATTGACATTTATCTAGTTTCTAGTTTCTAAGTTCTTTAATGTTTTATGCTTTCTCGGGGTCTTTAATGCTCTTTAGTCTCTTCATTTGCTTGAGTCTTTTCATTTGTTTTTCTTTGGCTATAAAAGTCCATCTACTTTATGTATTCGACAGGCAATTTGATTAATGAAAATTTTGCATCAAGTAATTATCTTGAATCTTGAAGAGTTCATACCCCGAAAAACCTAGAAGAGTTTTCACTCCGTCCTTGAAGAGTCGGAGGTTTTCAAATCTGCATCCTTGAAGAGTTGCAGTCATCGATCTAGAAGAATCGGTGCCCTATCCACTTCCTTGGAGGCCTGGAAGAGCAACCAACGAAGTTCTATCTTTTCCTCTTTTCTGTCCATTTACATCCGTCCACTTTCACCTCGATTTCGTCCTTCTCATAGCACTTATTTGAGAAAACTCAAAACAGAGAAATTGTTAATCCAGAAGTCTTTGTTTATTTGGCTTTGGAATCAAATCATTCCGATCTGTATCGACGAAGTTACATACATTTTCCCGAGCTTATGTGATGACTATAATTACTGTTCGTCTTGTTCCACGTGTGCAAGTCACTCTCCCGATTCTAACGCTTGAGTAGCCTACACCAGGCTGCATCAGAGGATATTTTTCTGACCAACAATGGAGAAAAACATGTCCCCGTAAAAATTAAGGTGACCGGGATGCTCCTTCTAGAGTTGTTTGGTTACCTTAAACCTTGAGATC
>JAMXDD010000008.1:0-108886 GCA_024733475.1 Syzygium grande | reverse complement strand
AATTAATAAAATAATTATAAAATAAAAATTGCGAGGCCTTGTCCTCCGTTGGTCGTCGCCAGCTTCACGCCTTGGCCACGGGGTGGCGGAGAGGGGCGGGGTTCAAGGGGCGCAGGAGATGAAGTGTGGGAGACGGGGCAAGCCGGGCGTAGGGAGAAGGAGGGGGGCCGGAGGGGGACGGGAGGCAGGGAGCGGAGGGTCCTCCCGGCCCGGAGGAGGGGAGGCGAAGGGGGCGCCGGCGCCGCCAGCTATGCTACAAGGGGCGGCGGCGGGCGCATGAGGGTCGATCTGGGAGACGGGGTGGGCGGAGGAGCAGTAAAGGGGAGGAGGAGCGTGGCAAATGGCGGGAAGGCCAGGAGGGCGCCGGGCCAGATCGGGAAGACAAATTAGGGATATCGACAAGACGATTTGATGCGGATTTTCAGAAAACCTTAATCATATATATTAATTTAACATAAATTTATTATAAATATATCAATTTAAAATTTTTTTTGGATATTAACTCTATTATTAATTCTCCTGAAAAATTTTGCAAGCACCGTAAGTAAATAACTATCACTATAGTAAATATGTCAACATTTTAGTAATTTAATAATTTATCAACTTCTTTGCTGCCTTCACATCGCTATGAGCTTTAGAATATATAGTAATAGTAGCGTTCCCACTTCGAATGGCCCATAAATTCATCATTAGCATGACCATGAGGCATGTGAGCCTTCTTTTGATACCAAAGGAAAATTGAAGCAGGGTATAAACAAAGGAAGGGGTGTAAACCAAAATTTTCATACATATCCATTCTAATTTTTGACAAAACAAAGAATCTTCTTGAGAGGATGCCAATGCCTCATGTAGAGTATCTCAAATTTGAATTGCTCACATTCGTATAAAATTATGAGATAACTACATTAGAAGTCCTAAAACTTGTCACGAAAGCGCAATTGAGTTTTAAAATTTTCAAAAAGTGTAATTAAGTCCTAAAACTCATCAAATTGATCTAATCAAGTAACTTTTAAAAAGTGTAATCAATGGAAGAACTTAGCTTGTTTTCCTATTAACGTTGCTGGTGAATTTGGATAGATATCACCCTTTATCTAGTCGGGCGATACACTCACTTACTTACCAAGAGAAGCACAAAGTACGACAACCGATCTATATTGGACATGTTGGTGAGGATGCAATCTCACTTTCCCAGCGGAACCAGGCTCAGTGTTTTGGAAGCATTGATATTCAAATGTCCGTGCTTTTTGCACCCGCATCTCTTCATTACTGGTTCCCTTCAAGATGATCATACCTAGCTTATCATCTCCTCTTTTGTTTCTCAACTGAAGGTATTCCGGTGGACTTGAACCACAAACCAATAGATGAATATTTGAATCCGGGTGGGTATGCATTTTTGCTGTTGGGCATTATGTTAGGACCTTTAATGATTTTGAACATTAAGTCAACTTTTTAGATTAATTCCTTCCGTACTAGCAAAAGAAACCTGAAATGATTGTTTCTATTGTAGGATATATCTTGGTTCCTTGACCTAGTTTTACTTGAAGAGTGGCCTGAAATCGAACTATTTTATGGATCAGCTAGTTCTTGAGAACCACATATGAAACCAAGTGCATAAGTATCGTATAACTTGATTGATTGGACAACATAACGAGCGAATTATGAGGTCTTACAATGATTTCATATCCATTGACTAGGTTTTCTTTGCAACTTGATTATAGTGCTTCAATGTCTTACAAAGTCACTTTGGCATGCCGCCAAAATTGTAGGTACACTTCCATTTTATCAAGACACCGTCTTTATCTCTGTCCCTCCCTCTCCAACTAAATGTCTATGGCTTGCTTGTTTTTGACTTCTTTTGTAAGTAGAAAAAAGCTCCTGCTTAATTCTTTGCCATAATTTGGAAAAGAATTTGTGTTAGGCCCATTGCCTATTTGACAAAGCCATTACACATATACTGTTGGATGAGTGACATGTGTGTTTGAAGTTAGTTTTGTAATTAAAAATTTTCGCGTATCAACCATCTAAGAATGAATATGTAACTTATTATTTACACCATCAATTGACCTAATAAAAATCTTTCAAAACATAATTCAAACTTGACGAAGTTA
Source organism: Syzygium grande (assembly GCA_024733475.1). Lineage (NCBI taxonomy): Eukaryota > Viridiplantae > Streptophyta > Magnoliopsida > Myrtales > Myrtaceae > Syzygium > Syzygium grande. The sequence continues at coordinate 106,778 of JAMXDD010000008.1, read as the reverse complement.
TATATTATTTTTTGGGTTGGCATTTTTATATTTTGAAAGATTTTAGATATTCACCAAATTCTAATCGCAAGAGTCGTGTAATTGTAAAGAAAAAGTAAGAAAAATGAATAATTGAAACTGCAAATTGAGGGGGAGATTTGACGTTAACCTAGTAATTTCTTGCTTGTGGCTAAATGATCTAAGCAGAAAATATGGAATAAGAGTTAAGTAAACCTAGGACTTCTCATTCAATCTTGATTGGTGAGAATTATGTTCGCTTCATCATCTCTATAAAAGCATGAAAATCTTTCTGGAAAATAAGAACAATAAACCCATGTGTATTTGTTTCCTCCATTACGTATTATTTTCTTTGACTGCTATTTCACCTCAATACAACACGAAAGAATACGTCGAGAGGGTGCAGGACTTGGACATGGAACCGAGGCAAGCCCTTCGCATCGTTGACTATGAAATAAGGTTGCAAAAGATGAAGGCATGGGTTTATCATTTAATCGCATTTAACATAGTAATTCTACACTTTTATTTGGCAACTTTAAAAAGGTGTGATGTTGACACCTAAAATCTAATTCCCCAATTAAATTAATTGCAAAAAACTTAGGCGTTAAACTTTTAACCCCTAAAATAAAAATATTTTTCAATTAATTGCATGACATATAGACATTAGCTACATTTTGCATTATTAGAATATATTTTATTTTTTAATTAAAAAAAGAAAGAAAAAAATTTGAATTGGGCCGGGTCTGGGCCGAGTCAACCTAGCCCTCTCCTTCCCCCCTCGGGCCCGGGCCCTTTCTTTTTCTTCTTCCGAGCCCTTCCCTTTGCACAAGCCGGGCCCAACCCACTTCTCCCTTCTTGTGAGCTGGCCTGGCTCGGCCCCTTTCTCCCTCTCTCTCCTTGTTGCCATGGACACTGTTCAACCAAGGAACAACAAAGCAAAAGCGAGCGGAGCAAATAGCCAGGTAAGAGATCGGCCGCTGGACAACCAAGGGAATTGAGCAGACAAGACCAGACCATTCCGACCCCAGTGAGTCCCCTAGACGTAGCCTCAGCTAGTGAGTCCCCCTCGACTCCTGTTCTACCTTGTTTTTGTGTGCGAGTTGGCTAGGATTCATGCTGTCTGTTTCGCGCGATTCCCAGCCCATACCGACCCTGCTCCCAGTCCATATGCCATCATTGAGGGTGAGTCGTGGCCACTGAAGCAGGGCCGAGCCCAAAGAAAGGTCGGGGATCCTCAATTTTTGTCGTACATACCAACTGCTCGATGAAATGCCTGCATGAGATCCATTTGTTTTGGTCTTCGGCTAGCGATGTAGAGATCGCCTGGGAACCTAGGTGGCCGAAGATGGCCTTGTGGTGTCCTTTTAAGGCAGAAATGAAGCCAAATATGGCCTAGGTCAGCCAGCCAAACCCTAACCCACGTTTAGGCCGAGAGGCCCTGGTCAAGGCTCACCTTGGTGGGCCATTAGGTGGCCGGCCAAGCAAGAACCTCTTCGGCCTGAAGTGTCGAGGAGGATGAGGCTAATGGCTGAATCTCGCCTGGCCGGTAGTCTCATGTGCTTGAGGCACATGAGAACCTAGTGGGACCGGGCTTGCAAACCCAATGGGACCAATTTGTTGGCCTTGGTCGACCCGGATTAGCCCCAACCAGGTTTGGATCCACAGATCCGACTCGGGCTGACCAATTTAGAATGGGTTTGTGGATCCAAGTTGGTCCCGACCCGGTTCGGATCTAGAGATCTGACCTGGTCTGTTTATTATATAATATCATATTATTATATTAATATTTCAATATTTAATTTTAAAAATAAATAATTAATTAAAAATTCCAAAAAAAATATAACTTAAATAGCTAGATTTTGAGTATTTTTTTAAAAAAATATGTAAAAATATTTTGATAAAAAAATTGTGCTCAAGTTGAATAAGCCTTAAAAGCTACATAGTAGGACTCTGAATGTCTTGTAAATGAACGCCGTGTTATTATTTATGCATGTTATTTTGTTTATTATATGACTGCATGATTTCAATATGTTGAATGTCGTCTCTGTCGTGACCTAAATTTTCTCAGACTAATTGATTATTAAGACTAAGCTTAACTTGGGCCTCCCAAGCCCTATCAATTCGCAACTTAGAATTTAAGTTCTTAACATGCAAATGTTTCATGCTTGGAGTCGTCACTAATCTATTTATGGTAAATCGATTAGAAACCTAAATAAAACATAGGGAGATATGTTTTATTCCTACGAACCAGAGATTCTAAACTCGAGGACTTGGTTACGCTAGATCTAGTTTAACGCCCTTTCGGTACCTTTTCTTTTCAAAAAATATTTTGGCAAACAGTTTGGATTCATTTTAACTTAGTCACTAGCATGTGAGGTGGTCATACGGGTGCGCAAACCACCAAAGTAACACTCAATAATCAAAACATTAAATAAATTGCAAAATTGAGAGAATTACTTACCTTGAAGCAATGTAAGCATCTGCATTGTTAGCTAGAAAATCACATCAACAATCCTAATATGATTTCTAATTAACAAGCAGTTCACTCAATATTTTTTGGATTTTCACTTATTTAAATGAAAGCTAACCTATATGTAATGACGTGCAAAAATTAACATGCGATTAATGCAGCCAAACATGTAAACTATATGTCATGCGATGGCGTGACATAATTCTAATGACGGACAAATGATTTATTTTTGCTAATTTCAAATGAAATTCGGAATTAAAAATTACTCAAATTAATATGCAATATATCCTAGAGAAAATAATTTGATCTATCCTAAAGTGATTCCTTTTTTGGGATTTTTATTAAATCCGAAATTATTAAATATCCTAAATAATCCACTAAGATTAAAACAATCTTTAATTTAAACTAGGAAATATGCTAGCCTAAATCCCAATTTAAATCAAATAATTATCTTATTCTTTTGGATACATTTAAGATTCCCTAAGCATGCAAAATTTCTAATTTAAATTCTAACTAACATATTTTTGGATTTTCTTTATTTAAAAAAGAAAGCAATCAAATAAAGATAACAACCGCACTCAATCCACGCAATTCGCAAAATTCTTCTTATCAAATTTGGATTAGGAAAAGAAATCAAACTAACGGTCATATCTGTAGGGTTATAGATATCGACAGAAAGTTGATTGTTCGAATTTAAAAAGCGAATAAAATCTATTGTCGTATCCAAGTGATTATGGATAAGATAACGATTTTCCGTATCGCCACGTATTGTCCCTTAGGGATAAGGTCAGATAGTCATCCAGATACATTGCCAAATTAGGAAAAACTTCTAATTTTGAGTGTTTTAGAATATTGCGGATAAAGCAAACATTATCCTAAGATATCTAGCTATCCACAAAATATTCACCCAAATATTTGAAATATCGAAAAAACTAGGAAACCAAATATTCTAAAAGTATCGGATAACATTCTTACTTGATTTGCGGATTACTTTCCAAATTTGAATAGCTGAGGTTGCAGATTGGGACGGTGACCGATGGTGGGTGATCGACGGCGGACGTGATGGCGGTCAGGAGTGGCTCGGCTAGGCTCCGAGCTCACGATGGATTGCGAGTGGCGATACCGACAATTGATGGTTGACGCTCGATTGGAATCGTGGCTGGATGGATCACGAACTTGCCCAAAAATATAAACCTGTAAAACAAAGTTCGACTCGGGATCGACTGGGACTAGTGGCTCAAGGTACTAGACGGTGGAGGAGCGAGGACCGGCGGCGAACGATCACTGTGATAGCAAGGATGACGGCCTCCGAGCTTGGGGATCACGGGTGAGCTACCAAGTCAATGTGCAAATCCCTTTGTGGGTCTATTTGTCCAAACTTCCACTAAAGACTTTGACCACCACTATACTCAAAAGAAATCAAAAGGTGGCGTCTTCTGCATGTGATGACGACGAAGCCATGGGACTCGTGGACAGCTAAGGATCTGCTGAAAACTTGCTGGCTTTGCTTCGAGACTGTGAGAGCATCGTACCGAGGGAGAACGCGGCGTGAACAGTGCCAGCAGGGAGGCAGCAGCAGGATGAAGACGGAACGACGACAGGCGGCACAAGCGGCAGCTTGGCGATCAACCGGCTTGTGTGCTTAGCATGCTTGAGCGATGAGTGGGCTCGAGTGGCGATGCACTGGCGCTAGTTGGTGCAGCGTGACTGACCTTTCCTCACTCTCACTCACGTGTATCACTCTTGCTCTCAGGAATTGTCTTTTGGAAATTATCAGAGCTTCTTTTGACTATGACGCATAATGACATATTTATATCGCAACCTTAGGTCAATTAACCGGGCTTCCTAGTCCTAATGGGCTTAGAGTTAGGCTTTATTATTTAATTTTATTTTAATTCCAAATGGGCTAAATTAATTCAGGTTGATTTTAGCTCAAATTAAAATAACGAAAGCCTTTTAAACTCGTGAATTTTGGCCCCCAATCCCTTGAGTGAATCGAGTGCTCGAGCACGGCTTACGCGATGGATTTTCAGCTTTCTCGCCATAGCCGTCCGATGCGGAATGCAACTAACCTATATGAACTTAAACTATATGCTATGCAATTTTAATATTTTTGCTTAGGGGTTAAAATTTAATCTCTAATTTTCTATGCAAATTATTATTAAATGGTTAGTCGAAATTTATGTGTCAACAGCCTCCTTAGTTAGGACTAGAACCCTAGACTGCATGCATACATTAGTTGCCAATTGTTAGTTTAACGATTGTGCACCCGCCTGATTACCTCACATGTTAGTAGATAGATTTAAAATTAATTTAAACTACTTGACAAATGTTTTCTTGAATCGAACAAAATAAAGTACTCAAATGGCACTAATTATTTAACTAGTGTAACCAAATCTCCAGATTCACTGAATTTCTAGTTCATAGAAGTAAGGCAATGCTCCTGTTGCCTTACTTGGGTATCTAATCAACCCACTGTAAATTGATTAATAGCGACTCCTAGATAAAATTGATTTACATAATAAAAATTTGAATCTTAAGTCACAAATTGGTATGGATTTGCAACAGCTCGAGTTAAGTCCTATGTTTAGACTTAGCAATCCATTAGCCTTAAGCCCCTTAGCCAACCACTTCGGGGAGGCCGTGACACATGAAGAATAGGAATAGGAGCAGGTGGGAAAAATCAAAATAATTTGTTTGAGAAGGGTTGGAATAGATGAATTTTTCGTTGGGAGCGAATTTTGTGGTCCCAACAAAATCGTCCATCCCCAAATTCCACCCTAAGTTATGTATCCTATGCTATCATGCTGTTGGTTCGATAATAACGGAGTTTTCTCCTCTTCTTATTATCCTGCATTTTGTTGGTAGCACACTAGAAATTAAGATCCTAATGAATCCGATATGGGAGAATGCACTCCTAAAATTACCAAGAAGGTGGACCACCTGAAGTGCACGAAAATTAGTCCAAACACTACCTGACCGCTTAAAAAAGTACTCTAGTTCCGAAAACTTATTCAGAACTTTTGCCTGTAGTTGCATTTGTCATCTTCACCTTACTTTTGTATTCACCCGAAATACCCTTTAGCCTTGTCCCTAATTTTTTTATTTTTGTTGAATTAAAAGTTATTTTAAAATAGAGTCAAGTTAACTCTACACACTATGTCATTAAAGTGTAACAAGTAAATTCTGAATGTCACGTACCATTATGTGATCTCATGTGGAAGTTTTGATTTTGTTAGAGACAGATAGAAATGAGAAAGAAAATTTTTTTGCTTTTGCGCGGAGCATAAATAGCAATACAATGGTTTGTACGATTAATATGATTTTTTTATTACTATCTGCTCTGCATATTTAAATAATATTATCTAAAGTAATCTTATCTATGAAAAAACTACCGTGATTTACTCTGGCTAGACAGATTTCATTAGAGTGGTTATTTTTAAAGCTGTTCTATCAGGTTAAATCTTATAATTATGTTCTCTTAATTATGATTAACACTATAAAGCCTCGTTTGAACTTCAAGGACAATCACTCTCTTCAGTTACCCTCTAATCACTTCTACTTTCTTCACATCCATTTATTTTTTTTTTCATTCAGACATGATATATACCTTTTCTTGGAAAATGCCAAAAATGATTTTCTACCTTTTTTTTATACTTTGCACCAGCAATTACTAAAACTCTCACTTTGCAATTGAGGACTGAATCTCAAAGGAGAAAAAAGAACAAAATAGATTTCCTAAAAGATTAAAAAAAATTAAAATGAGTTCGTTTCCGAATCACCCGCCAACCTAAGCTCTAAATGCGGGCAATCATGACAATTAGCAAACTGTTGTTAGATACAACTTGGTGTCTAAAAACAAATAATGGGACCCAGAGCTGGAGAATCTTTTTCTTAAATCTTAATCCAATTGCCGCCCCTTCGTTTTTCATTTTCATTTTTTTGTTTTGACATTTTGTAGTTCCTATAATCAAGAGAGTTCACGAGCTAAAGCTGAGACACATGTTGGCAGTCGAGTTGGCAAAAAAATTTGCAAGGAGATCTCTTCTATGAATAGTACCGATATCATTGATTTTTTTCCAAGAGAGCGACCCGCTGTATCAAGCTACAATCAAGGGAATCAGTGAACTCATGAAGCTCTGTATTAACTTTTTCCCGGAGCTTATTTGGATTTCGCGTCGTGGTTCGAGGTTGGCGACACATGCGATGGAGTTTTGCCAAGAAAGGACTCTCTCACTCTTTCTGAAGGTAAGCTCAACCAATGAGTTGTCATCAGTTCCAGTGCCTACACTGGAAGAATCGAACGGGATCATGTCTGCAATAGCACAGTACAAGCCCAAGTTCCATGCCGCAACTAATGTCTCCGGAGCAGCTTTTCAAATGCAAAGGGAACTCCAATGGTATAAGGTAAGTATCTTTCTTTTCGTATGTTTAATGACCACGCTTAATGATAAATATTACATCTTCTTGACAAGTTTCTTAAAATATGATAGCCAAAATTTATTTAGATAGTCTTGAGAATATAAATAGTACGTTTTTGTTATAGCGGTTGGGCGATATCCAGCCAAGCTTTTGAGCAACACAAGGCCTAACTTCCTGGGTGATTTTAAGGGTGAATTGCCCTGTCACGCCCCAGACCCCACCGAGCCCGCGACATCCCGACCACGGTCGATCATGTGAATGCGACGTCCCAGGACACGTCGCCGACCTAAACGAATTACGCAAGCGGAAGCATATAAAATCACCCAGACAATAAAAACATGACTAAGGAATAGACATCGAAATTTAATGAACATCCAACATTATAAAGCCTTCAATATTACAAAAAGGTAACCCGGCTTTCAAAATCAAACCACAATTTTCAAAAGGGGGCGGTGGTTGATAAGCCTATCTTCTCTACAAAAGGGTACTAAAAAATACAGGGTAATTGATCTATCCTTCAATCCCTGGAGTACTCTGGCGGCCTCTCCGAATCGATCACGGTCAGCGGATCTGAAAGTGGTTATGTAATAACCGTGAGAACAAGTCTCAATAAGCAACAACCTAAACCTAATCTAGGCTAATGCGTGCCGACCCAGTCTAACATACGAACTACCAAATAATACAATCAATTTCGTATGAGAGGCTTACCTCGCCTCGATCCGCGTGCCAATCCTGCATATTAGTTCAAGCATAATAATGCAAGAATAAATCACGGCCACATCACGATCACCAGCGCACACACTTCCACTCGAAATCAATTAATCCAACCCAGTACTCACACGCACATTGAACCAATCATCCACACGCACCATCAGCCAATTCGATCGACATCCACACGCTCAACCAGCCAATTCAATCACGCTCAACCAACCAATCTAGTCACACGCTCAACCAGCCAATTCAGTCATACTCAACCAGCCATTTCAATCACACTCAAATCACATGCGCATCCATCTAACTTTCTCACAACCCGGGTCAACACCCCTCAGGTCTTTTCTCACTGCCCGCGTCAACACGCCTCAGGCCCGTTCTCACAGCCCCGTAAACACGCCTCAGGCTCATTTTCACTTTGCCCGCGTAAACACGCCTCAGGCCCAACTTTCTTTCCAATGACCCGCGTAAACACGCCTCGGGTCAACCTTCCTTCCACAGCCAGCGTAAACACACCTCGGGGCTCAACTTTCTTTCCAATGACCCGTAAAAACCGCCTCGGGTCCAACCTTCCTTCCACAGCCCGTAAAAACGCCTCGGGCTCAACTTTCTTTCCAATGACCCGCGTAAACCGCCTCGGGTCCAATCACACCTTTAACGGGCCACCGTCAACACTTCTCAAGCCGCGTTCCAATCGGCCCATCGGCCATTCCACGCCTTCATGGACCGCCGTCAACCGTCCCAAGTCCGTAGCCCTCCGATCAATCCGGGCTTAATTTCTCACAAGCAAGCACCGCCACTCGATTCAATCAAATTCCGCCAAACAACTCACATTCACAACTCAGTCAATTCACGCCCGCCACTCCAATTCCACGGACCCGGCGTTCAAGTTGGTCACGCAAAATACCCAACTCAAGCACTCTACTTAATCCGGTCTAATTTAACCAAATAAGAACACCACATAATCTAATTTAATCATAAAATAATTAAATTAAATACACGCCTAACCATTCTAGCCCCGAAAACTGGTCAATGAAATCGACGGGGCGCTGACGGCTGACGAAGTCGACCGGGCGGCCACGGTACTGCTGGCGCGGCTCGCGCGTAACTGACAGGGAGGTGGCCGGGGAGGAGAGAGGCAAGGGGGAGGGGCGGAGCTGCAGAGGGCGGCGGCGACGGTGACGGGGCGGAGGGGCGTGGGCCGACAACACGCCGGGCGGCCGGGCTAGCCTCGAAAGCACGGGCGGTATAGCGGGGGCACCAGCCTGTTGCCGCGGAGAGAGAGGAGGAAGGGCGGCCGAGGCGGCGACGCTGACGCAGCCGGGCTGGCCGCAGCCGCGGCGGGCGGTCGGGCTGGCGACGCCGGCATGAGCGACGGCCGGCGAAGCTTGGGCGGGTCGGGTGGGCTGGCGGAAGAAAGCTGGCGAACCAGACGCTGCGGGAAAAGGGGGAAGAAGAAGAAGAAGAAGAGAAGAGAAAGAGAAAGGGAGGAGAGAGGAGAGAGAGGAAGAGGGTGTCAGGGGGAGGGTAGGCATGCAGAGAGAGAGGGGACGGGGGAGGGGACGGGTGTGGGGGGTAGCGTGCACGGGGAACCGGGGGGAAAAAGAGAGAGAGAGAGAGAGAGAGAGAGCGAGAGAGATAGAGAGAAGGGAAGAGAGAGGACGGACGCGCTGGGAGGGGGGAGAGCTCAAGAGAGGAGGAGAGAGAAAGAGAGAGGAAAAAGTACAAATTCAAACTTTAAGCGCGAACCAACGGACACGACCTAAACTAAAAATCGATTTATCGGTCCCGATTTAAATCCGGAAAAAGGCCTAACAACCCACGATAAATCCCAACAATATTCTAGGGCACATGGCCAAAATAAAATAACCCAAACCACACTACGAGGGAGGTCTACCAGTTTAAATTCGCACCCGGTTCAAAAATCCACTTTTGCACTATTTTTGACAATCTCGATGCTGGCCACAATGATATCGATATCGTCCAATTTATTTCGTCCCGAAACTCCCGAAAATCGACTACCAAGTTCAGGGTATAAATAACGGCCAAATTCGATCGAGTGCGATTCTAGCAAAATTTCTATTTAAAAAAAAAAGAACCCGAGAGTGATCAGTTCCCGGGCGAAATTCTATTATAAGCGCACTGACGAATTACACGTTTTATAATTCCCAAAAATGAGCCAAAATCCGGACTGTTACATGCCCCACGTTAGTTTAGTGCATACAGGATTTTACTCCTCAGATGCGTCTCATATGACTTGAATCCAAGACCACGATGATCAAAAGAAACTCTTTTGCCATAATAGAACTTTTAAATTCCACACAGGTAACTTGAGAAACAACACTACATCCAACACTACCTTACGGAAAATAAGGTAGCCTAAGTCGAGAAATTGGGGTATTGATAACTGATTGAGAATAAGTATAGTTAAATTGCATTTCAAATTTTACTAATATAATTATCATCCAGCACTTTATCTAATCCAAGTGACTCTTTCTTAAATTCGACCGACTATTTGTATAGGTGTCTGCCACCATGCAATTAGGAAATTATTATGCAAATCATTTCATGCATAAACCATGTATATATATTAACTTGGAGCCCAAAAAACATGTAAATTAATTTTGCTTATACTTTCACGATAGCTTTGCTCTTTCCATTGTATAATTTTTTGTATTAAAGATTACATTGTAGTTCAGGTATAATTAAATGTATATAGATGGATAATGATTTTATTTAAAGTAATATGAATTGAATCTTCTCTTTTTCAATCAAAAGGTTAGCTAAGTTCAATTATTACCACTATTTTCCTCTGAATAGCTATTAATTCAAGCACTTCTCATTTGTTAATTTAGCTATCAACTAAGATTTACTCATGCAAACCATTGCTACAAAAAAATGATATCATCAGCATTTACTATATATTTACCTATATTTCATTTCAACTCTCTATTCCTCTTTGTCATTAAAAAAAGAGCTTTGGACAATTACGTGAAGTCCTGAAGCTTGACACTATCCTTCTCGTTAGTACTTTGGTTAGTTCCACCAAGTTTTTATAACCAAAACATCTATGTGGCATTTTTTTTTATTAATTTTCTTTGATATTTTGCACTTGTGACACTGATATGGCGCAAAATTGGCGCCAAATCTAAACAATAAAGATAAAAAGACTAGAGTTTTTTTAAAAAAAGTCAAGGAATAGAGAGAAAGAGATCATCGAACACTACAAAAAAACACGGATTTTGCGACGGAATTTTGCGACGGAATTTGCGACGTAGCATATTTGCCGTCGCAAATTTGCGACGAAAAATTTCCGTCGCAAATTTGCGACGGAAATTTTTGCCGTCGCAAATTTGCGACGGGATTGTCAGGCCGTCGCAAATTTGCGACGGAACTTGTTTCCGTCGCAAATTCCGTCGCAAATTTGCAACGGAAAATTTTGCCGTCGCAAATTTGCGACGGGATTGTCAGTCCGTCGCAAATTTGCGACGAAAACACCCGTCCGTCGCAAATTCGTACTTTATCTACCTGTGCTGTCTCTCTCTCGCTCGCAAATTTGCTGTCTCTCGCTCTCTCTTGCTGTGTCTCGCTCTCTCTCTCTCTCTATCGCTTTTCTCCCGCTTTCATATATCTGAAATCAGCAAAATCCGCGCACGCACGTATTAATCTCGGTGAAGTTTTTGTACCGGTAAGTGCAAAATTGCTAACTTCATAACTATTCGTCGTTGCATGATAATTTTCATTTTAATATATGTTTATGTTTAAATTTTTTTCAGATTCTGCATCACCGGTGTAATGACCGGTGACCGTGAACCCTCGCCGTTCTTGAATGAGCGGAAGCGGCCCACGCCGTTTTTTGCGACGGAACCGTTTTTTCCGTCGCAAATTTGCGACGAAATTGTTTATCCGTCGCAAATTTGCGACGGATAAATGAAAAGTACGTCGCAAATTTGCGACGGAGATCAGTTACCGTCGCAAATCTGCGACGGAACCGTTTTACTCCGTCGCAAATTTGCGACGGAAACGGATCTCCGTCGCAAATTTGCGACGGAAACAGCACTCCGTCGCGAATTTGCAACGGAACCGTTTTGGTCCGTCGCAAATTTGCGACGGAAACCGCACTCCGTCGCGAATTTGCGACGGAGACCCTTTGTCCGTCGCAAATTTGCGACGGATACCCACCCGCCGCAAATTTGCGACGGACCAAACGGTTCCGTCGCAAATTTGCGACGGAGATTCGCAACATATCTCCGTCGCAAATTTGCAACGGAGCACAATTTGCGGCCTATCCTATTTTCCGTCGCAAATTTAAGACGGAATTTTCATTTATTCGTCGCAAATTTGTGACGGATGAATTCCGTTTCCATCGTTCATTAAAAATTAATAAAAAATATTGATTCTTATGTGATTAATCTTTTCTGGGTTTGTACCTAATTGAAGGTCTTGCAATCCAAGTGGACTTTGCAATTCTCATCAAATTGATCACTTTGTCCTACCAATATTTCAGTCAAATATTTAGGTAAGTCTTCTTTACATTGTAATTTTTTCTATTTTTGCAATTTCATATTAATTGTTATGTGACTAAAAAAAAAATTATAATTTCAAAAATTTTATAGTTTTAATTAAGAACAATAGATATGATATTTTAAATATTTTACCATAGTTTTATATTTTAATACGTACACAATGCAAAGAGAAAGAGCTTGGATGTATAATAAGAACTTACCTGGACGCCGAGGATTAACAGATGAGTTTCAGACTTTGGTTGGAACAATTTTTAGACTTTGCTAGTAGTAAATATGAGTTTATGGATGGAAATAAGTTAAGGTGTCCATGCAAAAAGTGCGGTAATGGTAAATTTCTTGTGTGTGATCAAGTTAGAGAACACCTTACTAGATTTGGGTTTACTCCGAACTATTATAATTGGACTTCCCATGGTGAACCATTTATATCTGATGAAGGATATGGAAGAAGTGACCAATTTTCAGTTAGGGAAGAATGTGGCTATTATGAGCAATTGAACCCATACGAGAGGATGGTGATTGATGCAGCTAGTTATAATTTTGTCCCAGAATCAAATCATGCAAGTACTAGTTTTACTCCTACACGTGAACAAGCGAGTACTAGTCATGCTTCACAATTGGAAGATATAGGAGTAACGGGTTTTGAGGAAAATGTGGATAATGAAACTTTTCAATCTAATCAGTTCTGGGATGTGTTGAAAGCAGCAGATGAACCTCTATGGGCAGGTTGTGAGGACCACACTAAGTTATCGGTGACAGCCCGACTATTAAATATCAAGGCAGAGCATAATGTGTTCATGGATTGCTTCAACTCTTTGTTGAAGTAATGCGGAATCATTGCCTCGTGATAACAACATGCCAAGTGATTTTTATGATATGAAAAACTAGTGGAAAACTTAGGGCTTCCGGTTGTAAGAATTGATGTATGTAGTAGGGGTTGTATGCTATATTGAGAGATGATGAAAATGCAGAATCTTGCAAATTTCAGAGCCAACCTAGGTACAAGATTAACAGGAGGCTGGGTCGAATCGAAGCGTAGACCATGCAAGCAAATGTTTTATCTGCCATTAATTCCCAGATTGCAAAGGCTTTATCGCCTAAAGCCATCACTGAACACATGACTTGGCATGCAAATCATGAAATGAAGAAGGTCTAATGTGTCATCCTTCGATGCGGAGGCATGGCAACATTTTGATAGAACATACCCTGAGTTTGCAATGGAACCTCGGAACATCAGGTTAGGTTTATGTGCCGATGGATTTGCTCCATTTGGAAAAACAGGAAAAAGTTATTCATGCTGGCCAGTTATCTTAACGCCGCATAATCTTCCACCGGTATGTGCATGAAGACACCTTATATGTTTTTGACATTGATCGTGATGGCCGCAAAATCCGAAGAAGTTGATAGATATTTATATGCAACCATTGATTGAGGAGTTACAACGACTATGGGTTGAAGGTGTCCCGACGTATGACGCTTTCTACCGATCAAATGTTTGTAATGAAGGCTGCTCTTCTTTGACGATAAATGACTTTCCAGCTTATGGAATGTTATCCGATGGAGTACAGCCGGGATCTTAGGATGTCCGATATGTTTGAAGAGGTCAAAGTCATTTAGATTAAAACATGGAAAGAAGCCTTGCTATTTTGACTGTCACAGTATAATTTTTGCCGCCAAGTCATCCTTTCGTAAGGAATAAGAAAGAGTTCATCAAGAATAGGATCGAAAAGAACGCGGCCCACCATTGAGGTTGACCGCGATCAAATTTGGGAGCGTGCGCAGACTTTCCAACTGTTGTTGAGAACCCGCATGGCACGACTATTTGCGTCACGGAAGTTCACATAAGTGGACAAAACGCAGTATATTTTGGGATTTACCATATTGAAGGTGCATCTTATTCATCATAATCTTGACGCTATGCACATAGAAAAGAATGTTTTCGATAATGTCATAAATACTGTGATGGATGTCGCTGAAAACAAAAAGACAACTTGAACGCAAGAAAAGATATGACAGATATTTGTGATCGGCCAATACTAGCTGTGCATGCAAGCAGCAGGGGACCAAAACCGAAAGCAGTTTATACATTGGATAAGGAGCAGAGGCGAGTTGTTTGTCAATGGTTGAAATCTGTGCGGTTTCCTGATGGATATGCTTCGAATCTCGGAGATGTGTTGATTTGAATGAATGCAAGTTGACAGGTTTGAAGAGTCATGATTGTCACATTCTCGATGGAAAGACTAATTCCAATAGCTTTGAAGGAAGTTCTACCGAACTTTGTGTGGGGCGCCATTACAGAATTAAGTAATTTCCTCCATGATATTTGCTCGACAAAGGTTAAAAGCATCGCACATGGAGAAACTAGAGAGAGATATTCCAATTATTCTTTGCAACTTAGAAAGGATATTTCCTCCAGCGCTTTTTTGATTCGATGGAGCATCTGTTAGTTCACTTGCCTTATGAGGCCAAAGTTGCAGTCCCGGCCCAATTTCGATGGATGTATCCATTTGAGAGGTAATTTTTTTTTTTAAATACAGTTGAAATTAGTGTATTATATAATCTGTTCCGATAAGCTTCTTTCTATTTCAACTAGATTCTTATATCATTTGAAGAAAAAAGTGAAGAATAAGGCACGTGTTGAAGCTTCAATTTGTAATGCATATATTGTGGAAGAAGTGACAACATTTGCATCATACTATTTTGAGCCGCACGCTCAAAGGTAAGAGCCGGAGAGCAGGCAGAAATGATGAGGGCCCCGCTGATCCTAATTGCACGGCATTCTCTATTTTCAATTATTCTGGGTCGACCATGCGGTGCATGTCGGTTTCGTTACTTATCAGGCGAAGAATTTCATGCAGCCCATACTTATATTTTACTGAACTGCCCAGAAGTTGAGCCATACTTCAAGTAAGTGTAAATTTGCAAATATATGTTTTGTGTGTCAAATATTTTCTAATAATGATATGGTTTTTAATATTAGGATTTTCCAAACTTCAATGGCTGGACTACAACCAAATGAGTTTGACCGTTTGTGTGATGAACAATTTGCAGCATGGTTCAAGACATATGTAAGTTGCCTATGGATCAAAACCAAGTTATTAAAATTATATACGTTATATATCATTTAGTAAAATATATATTATTGACTTTACATGTGTAACTCTAGGTTCACAGTAATTATGATGAATTTGGAGGGCAAGGATTGCTATATTGTCTATCATGGGGTCCACAGTTATAAGTTCAAGTTGGCCAGCATATTTCATAAATGGATATAATTTTCATACTCAAGAATACGGAATGGGAAAATCCACAATGAATAGCGGTGTGTCTGTTCGGTCATGCAATGGTGACAGTTGGAAAGATGATTTTTATGGCTTGTTGGATGAAATCATAGAGATAGAGTATCCTGGACCATTAATGATGCGGGTTGTGTTATTTAAGTGCACGTGGTTCGATCCCATCAAAGGAATGAAGGTGCATACGAAGTTCAATTTGATTGAAATAAATCACAAGAAAAGGTATATGAAGTATGAACCATTTGTCTTGGCACAACAAGCAATTCAAGTATGTTATGCATCATTTCCTAGTTTGAAACGTGACAAAGCTGATTGGTGGGCCAGATGTAAAATCAAAGCACGGAGGAAAATCGAGGAACACCGGAAGGATAGAGCCTACCAACAAGAGGAAGTGTGTAACACGGTTGAAATTGAGGAATATAACATACCAACTTTACGAGATCCGTGGTGGAGCAATGATAGATGTGGATCCAACTGAAATTTGCGAATTAAATGATCAAGAATGTTCCGAATCTGATTTTCAGACAGATGAAGAAGAAGAAGAAGACGAGGACGAAGACGAGGACGAAGACGAAGACGAAGACGAAGACGAAGACGAAGACGAAAATGAAGACGAAGATGAAGATTAAATTTTTTGGCACAACACAATACAGATGTGTAATTATTAATGCTACAAGTGCTATTTTTTATGTTGTCATCATTATTGTTATTGTGCTTTTTTATTATTGTTATTGTCGATTATTCTTTATATTTTAATTTATCGTCGAAAATTTTGTCCCTAAATGCCGACAAGTTAAATATTATTCACGTGCCGTAACATTTCCGATATTTCAATTTCCATTGCAAAATTTGAGAAGACAAAATTTTTGACTGAAAAAAAGACGTAGCAAATTTAGGACCCTAATTAATGAGACGCTAAAATTTTTGACAGAAAAATACGTCACAAATTTACAACGATAATTTAGTTTGTGCAAAATTGCGATGGACTCGCAAACCTGTCCGGCTACAAATTTTGTTAGGGAATATTTACTGGTAAAAATTTACGCTGGACTCAGATTTGTCAATTGCAACTTTTAAAAATTTTTAGCCGTCGAAACAATTATACATGATTGTCGCAAATTTGTGACGGACTTTGCGTGTCCGCCGCAGATTTTCGACGGACATATACAGATCCGCCGCAATATATAGATCCGCCGCAAATTTTTTGCGACGGAAATACATAGATCCGCCGCAAATTTTGCGACGGAAATACAAACGCCCCGCCGCAACTTTTTGCGACGTGACAAAACAAATGTCCGCCGCAAAACGGTTGCGACGGAAAACAGTCCGCCGCAAATTTGCGATGGACAAGAAAGGTCCGGTCGCAAATTTGCGACGGACGAAGAGGTCCGTCGCAAATTTGGGCCCGGAATTTGCGACGGAAATTTCACGGCAGATTGTCCGTCCGCCGCGAAATTTTTCCGCCCGATAAAAATTTGTTCGTCGAATATTTGCAAATTTAAAACTGCGTGTGAAATTTAAAATTTATTACGGGAGTCCGTCGCCAAATTTGCGGCCGACAAATATTTCCGGTGATATATTTGACGGACGGACAAGTCAATTTGGCGACGGATCTTTCCTTGATTTGTAATTTCTGTGCAAATTTTTTTTATAGAAAATTTAAGCGGACATCTTGGTTAAATCGAAATATTTGCGGTGACATATTTGCTAAACGGACCAAGATAACTCTGGCCGCAAATTTGAGACGGAGGAAAGTCCGGCTGACAAATTTGCGACCAGACGAGGAAATCGGTTTAAATTTGCGACCAGATCGTTTCCGTCGCAAATTTGCGACGGACGATTTCCAGACGAAAAATTTGGCGACGGACAGGAAATAATTAGGTCTATTTTCTAATATGTATTTAGTATATTTAGGTAATTAGTCCGATTTGGTTACGGATTATTTAGGATTACTTTTGATTGGCTAAATTACGGGTCGATTTGAGGATTGCATATGACTTTTTATCGATAGTCGACTGGTTAATTTGTTTATTACGTGGATGATTAAGCGTTAAATGACGATAGAATAATTGATTAAACGTTTTCGCAGAAAATACTTGAAAATTAAATAATTTTATAAAAAATTATGGAAAATTAAAAAAACGGTAAATACTGACAACATATATGAAATTTGACCGTAAAAGTTTTTTAAACTTTTTAACAAACTAAAGTTTCATCATTTCACAAAATTGCAAAAATTAATAGTGCCAACCCATTTTCAATGAAATTTACATTTTTTAACGTTCCGGCGAAAAAATTATTAAAAAATTTAAAATTTCCATAACATGATAACATGGCTTAACATAAATGTGATCACCCATTATGAGGGAAATTTTTTTTTGGTGAAGAAAAAGTTAAAAAATTTAAAATTTGAAAAATGCACAGAATTGCCTAGAAAACATATGGCCATCAACTTGCGATTAAATTTAAATTTCTTTGGATGGCAAAAAAATTAGAATTTAAAAATTTCCAAAATTTCACGCAATTGTTTATAATACCTGTGGCCACCCACTTTTAGTTATATTTAATTTTTTATAACGTGCCTTAAAAATTGTAAAAATAAAGAATGACTATAATTTAGAAAACTTTACCTAATAGTTTAGACGACTTGTGGCCACCCAATTTTAGTATGGAATTTTTTTTTTTTTCACGAGAGAAAATTTATATTAAAATTAATAATATAAAAATTTTAAAATTTTAAAATTTCAAAACTTTACGGAATGTCTTAGAATATCGGTGGCTACCAACTTTTAGTGAAATTTTTTTTTTTTTACCAAAAAAAAAAATTTAAGAATAACAATAATAATTTATTTTTTACAAAACTTTATAGAATGATTTAGAATATTTGTGGCTACCCACTTTCAAAGTGAAATATAAATTTTTGTACGTGGTAAAAAAAAAATAATGAAAATGCATGCGATTCATATAGTGATGTTTGATACCGTGGCCACCCATATCGTTATCATACATTGATGTTTCATATGAAAATGAATGGGATTCATAGTATATTTATTTGTAGGAAATTACACGCCATAAGAACTCGACATTGGCTCATTTGAAGGAAACATTTTATCAGTCTTTTCATCAAAATGGTAAGTTTCGTCATGTACATCATTATGTGTTCGTAATACGTGTCAATAGTTCTTTACATATTCGTATAACCTTCCTACTTGTCAGTTTAAACGTGGAGGATTTATGTCTAGAAGACGAGGCTCGGCTCTTCCTCGCCCCTCGCCCCCGGCCCTTTCCTCTTCTCATGTGCCGGCATTGAACCCTCAACCACAATATGATCCGTCACAATATGAGCACGCTGGCCCTTCCTCCCACAATCAACAACATGTTACAGGACTTCACCACATGCCAACTGGACATTCTCCAGTTCAATCTCCTGTAGCTCCCCTCCTTCCGCTCCACCCCATTATTCGGGCGGAACAATCGAATATTGACGGAAACAGAGGGCAAGAAGATAACCGATTCTTTATATGTCCATTTGGAGATTCGTAAGTACTTCATTTTTATTTTAGTATATGTCATATTTAGGGCTTTAAATATTGATGTTAACTGAATTATCCATGTTGCACAATATTTGTATAAATGCAGATTCACGGATGCAACGTCTGTTGTGAGAGAATTGAACAAAATAGTCAGAAACTTCTGGATGGGAGAGTATCTTAATTACAGAAGTGTTCCACAAGAAGTAAAAGAAATGTGGTGGAATGAGTTCAAGGTAAGTTGTACATATTTTATTTTCTCAGAAATTAAGTTTGGTGTAGTATATTGATGGTCAAGAATGATGTAAAGGGACCAGAACAACTCTGTAGTTTTCGATATCTAAAGGATCAGATATTTTTCTCGACATGAACTTTACAAAATCTGTCTATATGTGTTTGGTGCATAGTTATGGATATGTGATCATCATAATAATTTTCAATTTGTGTTTTTATTTATTGCAGCGGAAGTTCACGTGGGACGACACGGAAGAGAATGAAGTGAGACGAATTTTCGATAAAAAAATAAGTGATTTTATGCGAAATGTTATGAATAGAGCGAAGAGCAAGCAAGCGAAGCCGTCTTTTTTTACAGCTGACAATTGGGTGGCAATTAACACATTTTGGGCATCTGAACAGAGTCGGCAACTCTGTGAGCAGAATAAGAAGAACCGATCTTCTAGTTCTAGTGATGGGTCAGCCACATATGCTGGGGGCTCTATCAACATTGCGGAGCATCGCAAACGACTGGTAAGTCTGTTAAATGAGTTATAAGTTAATTTAATTCAGTTACTCAAGTTTACATTTTGTAGGCAAGTGAATTGGGGACGGAACCGACATTTGCAGCTACATTTGAACGCACATTCCAAAAGAAAGATAAGACATGGATCAAGCGATCGAAAGCAAAAGCTGTTAAGGTATGTAAGGTTATACTTTGACTTATATGTAAACTATAATGCAAAACCGTTAATGCTTTCAATATTTATGGTATATATATATATTAATGATTTTATTTTCATCTACATTGTTAATGTAGGAAAAATATGATGCTCTGTTAATTGGTGCAAGTGGTAGTGCTAGTGGTAGTGCTAGTGGTAGTGATGATTGTCCTGAGTCCCGGCCACAAGTTGATAATATGGCATTATGGATGGAGGCATCGGGTGGGCCGAAAAAAGGGAAAATATTTGGGCTGGGATCGTTGTCAAGGATGTACATGCCGAATAATCCTGAAGTTCATCACCACCGACATCACCGTTGGGACTAGTAAAAGGAAGTCACGAGTGGAGCAGCAATTGAACCAAGAAGTGGATCGTCTGAATAATTTACTTTTTAAGAAGGATGAACAAATATATAGCTTGCAAGAACAGGTGAGAGCGATTATGGAACACCTTAACATCCAACGCAATGCCGGGCCTCCTGTACCTCCAGCCAATCCAATAGGTGATGACCAACACATTGATGCCGAGAATGCTGATGCTGATGATGATGGTGATGATGATGATGATTTTCTCCGGTCTCCCTAGTTAAAATTTTGGGTAAGCTTGCTTCATAATCTTGGTTTTTCATAATTTCACTCATATTCATATGTAAGAACATTTATGTTCGTCCTGAAACGTATTTTTGTTATATTCTGGACTGATTTTTGTATTGACATTTCCTCAGGTCTTGACGAAAGTGACTATTTTTGGTGTCCTGTCAGCGTACCAAAGCCGCCTCTTCTTCTGTATGGTTTTTTTGCATCTTCTATGGTTGTCCTGTCTTTTAGTTCATGTTTTGAATGTATTGTACTATTGGATATAAAATAGCATCATGTCAGACTTTATAACTTTTCGTTATGTTATTTATTTCAATTATATGTCATTGTGGCTGATTTGTCAGAATTTATGGTTTGTTCGTTTGTCTGTTTCAATTATATGTCATTGTCTCTTTTGATTGATATGAACAATAATTTGTGGTCGAAATAATGTAAAAATAACGACGAATATTTTAAGCCAAAATTTTCTATTATTAAAGTTTTTTGCTAATTTGCGACGAAATTCGCGACGAATTTTTCGACGAAATTCGCGACAAATTTTCCGATGATTTTGCGACCAATTTTGTACAGAAATAAATTAGCGACGGATCGTGTCCGTCGCCAATTTGCGACGGATTTTTGCGACGGACAGTCGTGCGTCCGTCGCAAATTTGCGACGAACCTTCACGCGTCCGTCGGAAAATTTGCGACGGACGAGCGAAGGTCCGTCGCAAATTTTTCGGCGGACCTTTTCTCGTCCGTCGCAAATTTTGCGACGGACCTTCGCTCGTCCGTCGCAAACATTTGCGACGGACCTTCGCTCGTCCGTCGCAAATTTTGCGACGGACCTTTTCGCGGCCGTCGCAAAATTGCGACGGATTTTTCCGACGGAAATAGTCCGTCGCAAATTTGCGACGGAATATTTGCCACGAAATTTGCGACGGATTGTATTCGTGGCTAATTTGCGACGAACTTTGCGACGAATTTTGCGACGAATTTTATCCGTCGCCAAATTTGCGACAGTTTGTTAATTTTCCGTCGCAAATTTTTATGACGCCGATTAGCGACGGAATTTTTTCCGTCGCAAAATCCATCGCAAATTCGATTTGCGACGGATTTTTCCGAAATTTCCGTCGCAAATTCCGTCGCAAAAAACAAGTTTTTTTGTAGTGGAAGAGGAACAAGAAGAGGCCACCCCTTTGTCAGGGTCGCTTCGAGTGCAACGACACTTGCTGGACCACCAACGAGGGTCAGCCACCCTCGCTCAAATGACTCTAGAAACAAAATACAACACATAGGACTCAACAAAGTACCAAAAAACTCATTCTCGGATTTCTTGACTTGCTCTTAATATTTTTTCCATAAATTCCTCTGGAAGACTCCAAATTGGATGAAACTGGATTCCTTTGAATGTAGAAACATAGTGCTTTCCATACACATATTATTTGACTATACTGAAGCACGAAATCATCATCGAAGCTTAGAAAAAGGTGACACCTTGGGATTTTTCCGGTAAAGATGGACTTAACCTACAAGCAATTTCGCATTGAAGTGTTGAATAAGTCTTGATTTCCTTGAGATGTTCCTTTGTGAGTTTTTTTCTAAAAAATTTCAATAATTAGTCCACTTATTGTAGCTTATGTTTGTGACTCTTATGCATAGGCTATGGGAAAGTGGATTGTCCCTTCTTTAAGAACCTACCAATTTAGTCATGGCTCAACATCCTGGAATGAATTTGTGGAGAAGCACAAAACATTGCGTGAAAGTGGAGAGAAGTGGGTGAAGGACACAGCAAATTCATGTATGCTTGTCTCAACTTTAATTGCCACAGTATTATTCGCTGTTGCTTTCACGATGCCCGGAGGCAGTGATGACCAAACCAGAGTCCCCCTGTTGTTAGGACAGGACTCTCTCCTGGTTTTCGCAATTTCAGATGCGTTAGGTTTATTCTCATCCGTGACGGCCATCTTGCTATTCCTAGCCATCTTAACCTCGCGGTATGAGCCAAAAGATTTTCTCTTCTCGTTGCCTAATAAGATCATAATGGGGCTTTCTTCTCTCTTTCTTTCCTTGGCTTCCATGCTGGTGGCCTTTGCTGCAACTCTCACAATTGTGCTGGATAAGAGACTAGAGTGGATTCGAATTCCCATTACTTTGCTAACCTGTATCCCCGTGGTTTTATTCTTAGTACTACAGCTTCCCCTGCTATACCAAATGATTCGATCAACTTATGGGCCGAGCATCTTTTGGGCCAAGGGCATTTGGGAGTCTGGCACAACTATCGGATGAGATCACGTGATTGGCGAATTTGATTTGAGGGTACAGGTCTTCATTATAGTTGGTTGCAGCGGGGCCAATCCGATTTAATGTATTTGCTCAAAGCATATGAGCAATTACTATGCAAAATTATGTTTCCTTGCCTTGTTACCAAAGATCTACTTATAGAATAATTTGATCAATTTAAAGTGTCGACAACCTATAAATATTTCAAAGTAAAATCTATAAGTACATGAAAATTTGTTTCTTAAACATTTAGTACCGAAAGATGGTTAATCATGGTTATAACTTTGAAAAAGAAATTTGTTTTTTTAGTTTTTCTTGTTGTAATTTAGATGAAGGAATTTTCAGCCTGGAGGTATTTCAAAATACAATCTCTATGGTGTAAAAGCAATTATTTTCAACATTTATTACCAAAATATGCACAATCACGGAATATGACTTTTCAAACATTTATATTTCCTTTTATACCTTAAAGGCATGAATTTGTTCCATCAACTTAAAAGTTCAACCTTAATTTTTTTTTAAATCACCCTTATTGTTTTATAGATATTTCACAAACCTATATATACCTAAACAATTATTTTGAACAATTTATTACTGCAATACGCACAATCATGGATTACAGCTTTGCTCGTGTAACAATTTTTTAAACATTTAATTTTTCCAATAGATGCTCTCGAGATGAACAATTTGATATACGAAGTGATCTATATACAAAGAATACCACTGATAAGAATTATACCAAACGTTGGCCTTTATTCTTATGAACGATAAAGCAATTGGAATTATACCATATAAAAGACTTTGTTCCCATTAACTGTGAAACAGATGGAATTCTACCTACTATGAATCTTTGATCATTAGTTCTATATAGATCTCTCATAAAAGAATCTATATATACATAACAATAACTTCTAAACATATATTGCCGAAATATGCGCATATAATTTTTCTTTTTATAACATAGATGTAGGAATTTGTTCCACCAACTTAAAGATACAACTTTATTTTAATATTGATAACTCAAAATAGATTCCATGTATACATACACAATTATTTAAACCATTTATTACCAAAATTTGGGCAATCATGGGATATAACCTTTTAAACAATTAGTTTTTCTTTATAGGTGCTCTTGAGATGAATGGTTTAATAATTAAATAATCTGTGTAAAGAATATTGATAATCAACATGATACCAGTCGTATAACTCTATTCTTAAGAACGGTAGAATTGGAATTACATAATCTATAGGACTTTGTCCACATAAATTGTGAAGCACATGGAATTTATACTTGTCATATCTTTGTTTATTCATCTAATTAAATCTATAGATAATTTGAAATAGAGTCCACACATACATAAACAATTAAGTTGAATTTATGCATACAAAAATAATTTCTTTAAACATTTATTTCTTGTCAATTAATATAAATTTATTATCAAGATATCCATAAGAATTTGATAAGTGGAATTAGATATTTGCTAAAAAATTAGACATCTGCTAGCATTGAAGGTTTGCTAAAATTGAAATCAAAAGCAAATCATAGCATAAAAGCTTACACAAGAGCGTGATGCGTGAGTCAACATCGAGCCAGTTTTACCTATTTTGGTATGTATTTGATAGTATGATTTCTTTAAATTAGTTCATCTCACCTTGAAACTTTGTGAGCACCTAGATTTACGGTAATCTTTCTAATAATACATCATTCATTTGATACCGTGTTTGTGTCGAAATTTTTTTCAAGGAAAACTCATGGTAAAATAAAAACCCAAGGATCTAATCTGAAAAATACTTACGCCTCACAACTATTAGTCCAGAGCTTTCCGATGGCATGACAGTTACAAGAATCGAAAAATGGATTTAAAACGTACTTGAATTCGAAAATTTATGAACTTCTGGTCAAACAACCAATCAAAAGCGACACCTCAACAGTTTCTAGTGCAATCCAGAGTCGTTGAAGAAAAACAAGTTCGATGCACCAGGTTCATCTGAGCGCAAATTTAGATGTACCGTTGGATGAAATGGCCCCATGTGGGACCCACCTAATCTAATTGTGGATGGGAGCTAGATTCATATGATCCAACTGCATCTAATAATTGCTCATTGTAGATGTGATTGCTGGCAAGACTCTAGTATATTTGAAAAAAAAAAAGGAACATCTTTAAAGCTAAGCTTTAAATTAGAATTTGTGCTTAGCTCAGCACGACAGTGCTCCTTTAATTAAGTTATCCATAGTAAAGTTCGTGTCAAATGAATTGATCCATTTGGCTTCATACAATACTAAACGAACTTATTGAATGTGTTGGCATGATGTGCCACGACTAGTTAATAATTTGGCTGGATCAAATACACGACACGATACGAGCTGTTATTATATGAATGTAATATCGAATGTTAGTTTATCTCGCTGTAGATAGGGTCCAAATTCTACTGTAATCACATCTATAAAGCGTAGATTATATTACCACATCCCTTTGATTTATTGAGTACATTTATTCCCAGATGAACATTAGCTCTCAAGGAATTGACGAATCAACCTACGTTTATTCATCTAGTCAAAATTCAACAAAGAGAGAGAGGCTTTTTGCTCCATAGTCCAAACAAAATACCAAGTTAGAAAGCACTAACAATCCAATTAAATGCAAGAATGCGGAAGAGAGAATGGGAAATTTTCAATATATTTCGATATATAATAATAAATATTAGATCTGCTTATTTATTGGCTTTTACAATATGACTATCTATAGTAATATTTATTAATCAACATATGCACAATCAAGAGAGATATACTTGCAATCTTGAGAAATATATATGATCAACAGTAATATCATAATTGTCTCTAACATAGGAAAATATCATATAAATTTTTTTAAAAATCTCTAATATAATATAGCTAATGAATCCAATCTCCACTCCAAGGACGCAATTCAACACACAAGCAAACCAAATACAACCTCACCTTACAAGAAAAATCCATGGAAAGCCATTGACGACGACAATATAAGCTGAATTCATATTTTCCTTTCAATTTTTTGAAGAGGCCTTAAAAGGTGTTGATTGTTAATGGATGGGTTCTCTAATAAAATGAAATGAAGCCACTTCGCCGGTGCCACCAAGAACAGAGCACCCTTAAGCTTCATAACATGAGCATCATCAAGGAAAGTGGTGGCCTCCACCAACTCAGAAGGCAAATTATTAGCGAACAGAGCAAAGTCCAAAGATTCAAAACCTAGGGCTTGGACTTTTACTGGCATCCAATTGGAAGTGCAATAGCGCCCCGAGCGAAAATCATGCTATCCCCTCTATTGATGGGATGAACCCGGCACAGATCAACCCCCTCGGAGGACGATGAGTACCTCCGAGCTGCGTGGGTGCGGGTGCATCAGGATGACCCCTCCGCCGGCCATATTGAAATTAATGGTTGCACCCAATCTGTATATAATAGGGACAATATAGCTGCTGGGCATATTCACAACTTATCCTAAAAGTGGCAAAGATTGTTCAATCTACACTAGAATGTTTTTTTTTTTGGGTTAAATCTACACTAGAATGTTCATAACCTTTATTTTGGAAGTTTACTTAATTACAATTGAGCACTACATCACCAATAAACCAATAAGTAGACCGGCTACATTACTCGTTACTCACGATTAAAACTTGGATTACGTGCTTCTCTAGCTCTAATTGAAGGAATCTTTCCTCCCATCAGTATGTGAATAGAAAGTTTTTCTCATAAATTTTACACAAAATTTCCATCCACTTGATAAAAACACAAAAAAAGGAGACACCCGAATTTTTGCCGGCACATTGAATATGCATTCTTGTGAAGATTGTTGACACCTATTTTTAATTTGGCCCAAAATTAAATGCATAAAATTTAGGAATTAATTTTTTAGTTCCTAAAACAAAAAAAAAATATTTCTATTTAAATGCATTGCATGTAGAAATTAGGCATATTTGTATTAATAGGGCCTATTAGAGCATATTTTCTTAAATAATCTAAAAAAAAGAGGTAAAAAATTTAAAAAAAAAATCGGCTCGGGCCGGGTCAGGCTGGGTCGACCCGACCCTTTTCTTTTCTCTCCTCCTCTCCGCGCGGGCCCCTGGCGCTTTCTCTTTTCCTTTTCTTTTTTCCCCCCCTCGCGCGGCCCAGCCCGCCTTCCTTTCTTTCCTTTCTACCTCCGCGTGAGCTAGGCCCAGCTCGCCCCAGCTCCCTCCTTCTTCATTCCCCCCCGCGCGACCATCGCTGTCCTGCCCTGTTCGCCCCTGTGCCGTCGTCGTCGGCGCGCAGCGGGTAACTGCCCTACGTCTCGTCGTCCGGCGGGCGGAGGAAGGCCGAGATGAACAGCAAGCAGGCGGCATTAATTGCGGTCCCGTCCTCCAACCAGCCTCCCTCCCCTCCTTCTTCCCTCTCTTCTTACTCCGAATGGCCCCACACCTTTCTGCCTTAGGTCTAAATAGCCTGAAAGTCGCGGGCCAGAAGTAGGCAGTGCAACCCGGCGTCATTGTAGGCATAATGGAAGCGAGGCGTCATCGTCGTCGCCACTATAAAAGGCCAGAGAGAAAGAGGCCGGTTGGCCATTTCCCAAAAAAAAAAAAAAAAAAAAAACAGAGAGAGAGAGAGATCTGAGAGAGAAATAAAGAGGTTGGCCGAGGCCTCGTCGGAGCAAGCCCCGGTCGCGTCGCTAATGGGACCCGCCCGAAGCCTCCCGAACGTGCCGTTGACCGGTGAGCCGCCTCCTGACCCAAACTGCCCTGTTTTACCCTGTTTTTTTTTTCACGGTCGGGCGAGACTCGTCACCCGGCCACATGTAGCGATTCGGCCTATCTTAAGCGCCGGTCCCGATCTCCGGTCTCAATCGGAGATGGACCGTGGCTATTGGAATCGATCCAGCCGTCGAGGGAGGTCGGATTCAACCAATTTTAGCTGTGCTCGCCAGGTGCTCGACAAAATGCCTCAATGAAGGCGAGTTCTAATTCGATCGCCGGCCGGTGAACGGTGGCCGGACAACGAACCCAGCCGTCGAAAAAGGTGAGTTGGGGTTGGGGTTGAACCCGGGCCGTGGTAGCTTGGGTCATCAGCCCAGTCATTGGATTTCGTCGGATGAGGCTCCGCGTGCGGTCCGTGGGGAGCCATTCTGAAACGGTTTATGGACGGTTCAACCGATTTGCAGATCGGTTTGTAATCAAATTGGGCCGGTTCGACCCGGTCGAACCGGCCCAATTTTGCCTTTATCCATCGGACCGGGCCCTAACCAGGCCCGATCCGATCCATACCCGGGTCAATGACCTGGGTCGACCCTTTGACCTGGGTCGGATCCGGAAATCTGACCCGGTCAACGTGATGGGTCGGGTCCGTTGACCCGAGTCGGTTCTAGTCGACCCAGATCCGACCCGACCCGACCGGGTTTTTTTTGGTTTTTTGTTTTAAATATTAAAAAATTCAAAAAAAATTTAAAATTTTTTTTCTTTTCCATTTTTTTTTGTCAGAGGGAGTGCTGAGCATTCCTTGACACGATGATGAGCAAAACATCATTTCGTACAAAAGTCGGGGACAGATCAAGAAAAGATTATTCCTTTTGAAAGAAAGAGGTATGTCTCATTCCTCAACAAATTTTGAAAATAATATTCTATCCCTTTTCTTTTGCAGATAATTGACTAGGGAACATGCTAGACTCCGACGAGCTAGCGAGTCGAATAGAGCACCAATGTTGGGACCTCTCAAATGAAGCATGACGAAGAAGTGCTTAATTGGAAGAGTAGATTAAGGGGGCATGCAATCCCCCAGTCCATCAAAAAGGGTGTATTTCGTTCCTAAAGTTCATCCGCTTTAGAATAGAAATGACACATTTTTTCCTTTTATGTAGGACAAATTTGAGTAAAGATTCTGTGCAAGCAACTGAAAAGAACTTCGCATATAACAAAATGGCGTCAAGACCAATCTCGACAACTACGGGAGTGTCGATGGTAGCCACGCTCGCATTCGTCGAAGACCTTTAAAGTAGAGATTAGCTTTGCTGCGAAAATCCGCATGCAAGCAGTTGCACATGCCCTATGCATGTCGGGGATCAGAGAATTTTCGAGAAATGCCTCAGCATGCCAGAACCGCGTTGGCACAGCATGCGCCGACAATAAGACTTTCCAACTGGAAGCACCCCTAATTATAGAGGATTTCATTCGAGCTTCCGAGACCAAGAGCATGGAGAAGCAAACTGAGATAGAGGAGGCTGAACAAAGTAAAGAGGATAAAAGACTCTGCAAGCTTTGAAGGTAAAATGGAAGAAGGGTAATCTGTATCATTCTCAATTTACCCTTAATCATCTCACTTCTAACATAAACTCCTATCCTTGTCAGAAAGGAATTGTCAACATCCAAAAAATTCAAGGAGTTGTCACGAAGGGTAATATTATATCGTTTCCAATTCCTATCCTTTAAAAAGCCACTCATTAACACGGTCCTTCTTATTACCTTGCAGGTATGCCTCACTGTCCTAGCATAGGTAAGTATCTCTTTCCCTAAAAAAACTTTTCTCATAAGAGTAGAAAGAAACAAGAATGAAGAAATAATTAAAGAAAATAGATACAATTTTCCCCCTCAAGTGCATTACATGGAAGGGACTCTTGCATGGTAATTTTACTTGTTTAATTCACCAATTCCCTGTGAAAATTTTGACAATTCGATGAATGGTGTCGAACTGCTTCGATGTATTGAACGAGGTGTGTCAGGGTGATGAGAGGTAACCCTTGATCTATACACATTTTCACGTACCAAACTCTTGCAAAATGAGTGAAACAGGCCTCATTTCTACAAGGTAAAGGATTTCTCGCATAATGTATGGTAGCCAAAGTGACGAGAGGCAGTTCATTTCTCTGCCCCATACACTACCATTGATCCTTTGCTTGATCATTTTTGAGCCCATGCACTCAGAGATTCCTTTCAAATTACCCTTATCAAGAACACCCCACATTGGGGTAACTTGAGGTAAATTAGCCTCACATGATGGACTCAAACTCAGAGGAAACAAGAAAAACATCTCTTCCTTTCGGCCAACCTGGCTTCGACCTCACTGTTTTCATGGAACCCGTGGTCCTCGACAGAGTCCTCCAAGACAAGCACATCATCGACGACCGGACAGTCGAGACTAAGAGGGCTTTGTCAGGAGAGAAGCAGCAAACTAATGCTTGCCCAGAATGCCAATGATGTTATTGATAACAGTGATGTTTTCACTGAGCAAGACAAGAAGGATGAGGAGTTTGTAATATTTAAAATTTTCTATGATCATCTGCTGCAATAGCTCACACAAGGCGAAAAGATGTATAGAAATTTTTTTGCTCTCACTTGCATTCTTTGAGTGTTTTTATTGCAGATGAACTCTCGCGGTAATCTAAGTGCCCTAGGATGATGAAGAGCAATTTTTTTTTCTATCCCATACACTTATATCCCCTGCTAGCCCAATTGAGCCGGCAATTTCATTTCGTACAAACCCAATTGGTGATCATCTCCCACATCGGGGCAAGGCAAAAGTCACCATAGTTTGAGTATCACAGTCCCAAGTACCGAATGAAGATGGAGACTCCAAGAGCCTAAAAACATGGTTCTGTTCAATCTTATTTAGGCTAGTCCTGACAACATCAAGAAAAAAAATGCTAAAAAATAGGGGCATGAAAAAGTAGTGTGCCTAGTAAAAGCAAAGCTCATGCCCATGAAAAAAAAAGGAAGGGGGGAGAAGAAGAAAAACAATGACAAAGATGAAGAGAAAGGGGTTCCCAATTTCTGGGTGACTACTATGAAAAAAAAATGAAATTTTAGCTGAGGTGATCTCTGAGCGTGATATGGTGCTCTCAAATACCTCAAAGTTGTTAAATGGTGGAGAATAGACAACTCCAAAAGTTTTGGACTTGAGTTCTCCTTTGATATAAATTCCTACTTTAGGAACTCTGTCTTGGTAAAGATCTGCTACATGATAGATAAAATGGTATCCAGGAAATGCTTGACACAGAAGCTCCTCAAGGAAAAGTTGTTAAAGATGCTAAAACACAAGATTACCCGGGGAGTCTTCCAAAAGGATCCTGATGGTGGAAAAAAGACTGGTGACAATGCCAAGAGGATCACCAATTCTCACCCTTACACACATTTTTGAGCCCAACGATCATTTTGTTCCTCAACCCATAAACCAAACCCATGTACATCCCTCATGAAGTCTCTTCTTGACTGGGATACTTGAATTAATACGGGATTTCAAATGTTTATAAACAACGCTCGAGGAGGTGCGAGCAAGACTATTCTTATCTCGTTTTGCAGGGTTCTTGACTTGTAAACCTAGAGATAATTGTAAAATATTTTCTTTCATGGCCTTGACTCAAATAGTCTCCTTTGTTAAGCCATTGACCAAGCCTACATTACGACCCTGAAGAAGACCTCTTAGATTGGCAGTGTCTTACCGCTTGCGAGAAAGCTCAGACCCTTGTTGATGTGATAGCGGTCAGATTGAGTGTTTTCAATGTTCCTGCATCAATGGACAGGACAAACAGCCCCTTTCAATGAGAGCGAGTGGAAAGTCCTCTCTAACTGAAAGTCTCTCGTTTATCATCTCGAGAAAGTTCACCTTGCGAAAAAATTGTCTTGATTGACCCTTGGTGGATTTTTGGTGATGTAAATATGGTAAAATCATCATGCATGAACCTTCAAATGCACACTCTGGAGTAGCCCAGCTTGTCTATCCTTGATGAATGTGTGCATGTTGTGCTAATTATCTTTGACAGCTCAGAGTTTCAATCCCCAGTGATAAAATACAAAAGTTCAGGCACTGGAAAAGCCCTCATTATCATCCCAAGAGAGATGCTCCGAAAAGGTTGGTTATTCAGCAGATGATACATCAAACCTTTGAGAACGTGCCCAGGTAAGTACATTCTACCCTTTACCCAGTCTCAAAATCATCAGATTTCTTTTCAAACTACCCATAAGGTAAACCGGGTTTTCCTTTGAAAAAGAAAAGCATCTTGACTAGCTGGTCAAGATATTTCGTACAACATTCAAAAACAACCTCAGTTGTTTATTTCTCCAATGAATGCGTACGGGTTTGCGCAAAGAAAAACTTATCTGACAGGAGACATGCCCTTAAGAGGCAAGAACGTATTCAGGTAAGTATATTCTACCCATGCATGGTTCCAAAAATCTATGTACCTACGACTGTTATGGTACCCTTTGAACATTGGACTGACCCCTCTGTTCATCCTTCTGAGCACGGAATTGACTCCCTCTGTTCACATCAAATCCTCGGGCGAAGACCCCGAGGTGCTCATCGTTTGAGCTTTCCAAGACCTGATGGCGAGGACCCACCAGGCAAACCATCAAATCCTCGAGCGAGGACCCCGAGGTGCTCATCATTTGAGCTTTTTCAAGACCTGCTGGCGAGGACCCACCAGGCAAACCGTCAAATCCTTGGGCAAGGACCCCTAGGTACTTTGGCAAAACAATCCCCAGTCAAGGCGATCGAAGAAAGGTTTGGGTCTTAGACAAACAAAATCCAGTCAGTCAAGGCGACCGAAGAAAGGCTCGGGTCCTAGACAAAAACAATCTCCAGTCAAGGCGACTGAAGAAAAGTTCGGGTCCTAGACAAACAAAATTCCCGTCAAGGCAACCGAAGAAAGGTTCGGGTCCTCGACACACAATATCAATTATCTGGAATTACTCTACCCTTCGGCAAGGTAAGTAGCCCCAGGAATGTTTTTATTTGCTTTAGCATGTATCATCTTATCGCATCATAAAAATGGAACTCACGGTCTCGCCAAAAATAACATTCGTTGAGCATATATGGGCCAAATTTAGGTGTCATTTTATCTTCGAACGTAACTTCTGCGAGCGCAACCTCTGTGAGCTCACCTACAAAGAGGGGCAGCTGTTGACACTTATTTTTAGTTTCTATTTAAATGCATTGCATGTAGAAATTAGGCATATTTGCATTAATAGGGCCTATTAGAGCATATTTTCTTAATTAATCTAAAAAAAAGAGGTAAAAAATTTAAAAAAAAAAAAAAATCAACGGGTCGGGGTCAAAATTTGGGCCGACTGGCCCTTTTCTTTTCTCTTCTCCTCCCCGCTCGGGCCCCTGGCCCTTTCTCTTTTCCTTTTCTTTTTTTCCCCCCTCGCGCGGCCTAGCTCGCCTTCCTTTCTTTCCTTTTTACCTTGCGCATGAGCTGGGCCTGGCCCGGCCTAGCTCCCTCCTTCTTCCTTCCACCTGCGCGACCGTCCCTGTCCTGCCCACCTGTTCGCCTTTGTGCACGTCGTCACGCCGACGCACGGCGGTGCCGCCCCTCGTCATCGTCGTTAGCAGGCCAGAGGAAGGCAAGATGAACACGTCGACGGGACTGGCATTAATTGCGAGTCCCGTCCTCCCCGAAAACCCGGCCTCCTCCCCTCCTTCTTCCTCTCTTCTTACCGTCGAATGGCCCCACGGCCCTCGCTCGCTACGCAGGTCTAAATGGCCCGAAAGTCGCCGGGCCAAAGTAGACTTGATCTGTGCCGGCGTCATTCTGCGGGCGCAATGGAAGAAAGGTCATCGTCGTTGCCACTATAAAAGGCGGAGAAGAGAGGCGATTCGACCATTTCCCAAAAAACAAAGAGAGAGATACAAAGAAGAGAGAGAAATAGAGAGGTGTGGTTGGGGGCCTCACGAAAGCAAACCCGGCCGGGGTCGCCGTTGCTTGTGGGACTGGCAGAAGCATCTGAGAGTAGCGTCGTTGGCCAGGTGACGCCTCCCGGCCCAAACTGCCCTGTTTTACCTTGTTTTTTCGGCACGGTCGGGCCGGGACTTGCGCTGGCCCCACATGCGCATTTCAGCCCATCGCCGCGCTAGTCCCGGTCTCGATTTTCGGTCCGGAGAGCGGACCGTGGTTATTAGAACCGATCCGGCCAGCAAGAGGTCGGATTCGACCAATTTGTTTATGCCCATGAAGTGCCGACAAAATGCCTCAATGGAGGCGGTTCTAGTCGATGTTCGTCGGTACCGTGAGCGATGGCGGATAATGAACCAATGGCCGGAAAAGGTGAGTTGGGGTTGGGGTTGGGGGTTGAAGACCAGTAGTGGGTAACAGGTCATCGGCGGTAATAGGATTTCGTCGGATAAGGCTCCAGCGTGCGATCCATGAGGCCCGTTCTAAACGTCTGTGGACGGTTCAGCGGATTTGGAACTGATCTGTAATCAAATTGGGTCGGTTCGACCCGGTCGAACCGGCGCAATTTTGCCTTTATCCATCAGACCGAGCCCTAACCGGGCCCGATCCGATCCGTACCCGGGTCAATGACCCAGGTCGACCCTTTGACCCTGGTCGAATCCGGAAATCTGACCAGGTCAACGTGATGGGTCGGGTCTGTTGACCCGGGTCGGTTCTAGTTGACCCGGATCCGACCCGACCTGATCGTTTTTTATTTATTTATTTTTATTTTATTTTAAAAAAATTTTAAAAATTTTAAAAATTTTAAATTTTTTTTCTTTTCCCTTTTCTTTTCCATTTTTTTATTATTAAAAAATTTAAAAAAAAAAAAATTTTTTTTTTCAAAAAAATATATTTTCAAAAAACAATAATATTTTCATTTTTTTTTCTTTCTTGAAAATTTTTTTTTCGAAAACAAAATTCAAAATTTTTTTCTTTTATGACTTATCCGAGTGTTTTAATCTTTTATGCATGTTGTTGTTTAAATTAGACAAGCCTGAGGTCGCGCGGTAGTACTTTGCATATTATTTTTACTACCGTTCTGTCGTTGATTATGCATGTTTTAATACAATTGCATGAACTGTCGTCTTTTGAATGTCATCTGGCTTAGTTAGGGCTAGAACCCTAGGCTGCATGACTTGTTGTGTTCCTGACTGCTGATCATTTCTGATTATGCACTCGCTTGATCACCTCACATGTTAGGAAAATGGTCCTAAAATCAATTCAAATTGCCTGATAAATGTTTTCAAAAAATGAATAGGGTAAAATGGTACCGAAAGGGCATTAGTTATCCAAGTAGTGTAACCAAGTCCTCGAATTCGGTTAATCTCTGGTTCGTAGGAATAGGGTGATCCTCCCGTCAACCTATTTGGGTTTCTAATCGACCTATTCCAAGTCGATTAGTGGCGACTCCTGCATGTAAATCACACACATGTTAAAAACTTAAACCTTAAGTCGCGATATGGTATGGGCTTGGGAGGGCCCGAGTTAAGTTCTGAACCTAGACTTAGCACATACCGGGCGAGTCTCCCTGCTTTGCGCATGTTGTCTAAAACGAGGGCTCGGGAGTTCGGTCGCGACAAAGATAAAAAAAACATATGAAAACAATAAAAAATAAAATAAAATAAATAAAATTTTGTCCCGTCTCATTACAGCCTCGCGTCCACATATACGTATTTTTAACATGTACGCTTTCGGCAGGGTAGAATAGAACAGAGGGAACGCATATGCACGGAGCTAAGGAGATTCTCTCTCGCATCATCAATTTCCAAGAGCTTCTGGGTCACGCTTCCCTCTTCATCATCAATCTCCGATCGCCGAGCACCGTAGACTCTTCGCATTTGAACCTCAGAGAACAGAGCAGAGAGTATAAGGTAGGAATTCTCGCGTTTAGTTGTGATTCTCTCTCGATATCCTCTATGAATCCTTACCTCTCTCTGTCATCGATTGTCGTCGCAGGCCACTTCCCCAACACCACCAGCTTCGCAGCCACAGGAAGAAGTGCTCTGTTCGCCCCTATTTTCCTGCTAACGTCATCAAAGTGCTGGATTCTCCTTCTCCCTCCTCTCGCCGGTTCCCGTCTTCAAATGCTACAACTCCTGAAGCTTCACTCCTCTGATTTGATCACCAATCGCGGTCAGCTATTACTCTTAGTCAAAGCTAAATTCACTTGCTCTGTTTTTGCTGAAGGTCGGGACCGAGTGCTCGATTCCGTCAGCAAGAAATCCGGTCACATACGAGCTTTTGTGATAAGTCTGGATGTGACCTCTCTCTTATTTCTGCATCTAGATCATTTGGCCGAAATGTCTATCACTTGTTTGACAAGATTCCTGAACTAGATCAGTGTGTGTTCCAATTCAAATTCTGACTGAGAGCTTTCCTTTTCTATATCGATTCATTATTTTCGTTGTGCAGACTTTACCTTTTTTTTGTTTCCTTTCATTTCAAAATTTAGAAGCTATTCATTATTTTTGAGTTTACTTCCTTGTACTTTCTTTTTCTCGCATTGATTGTGATCGTTTAGTGGCATAGGATAATAAATGGGCGAAAATTGCACAAACAACATCTTTGAAAGCTTGAGAATTGGTACCGAAAGGACATTAATTAGACAGTTAACATAACCAAGTCCGCAACCTCAGAATCTCATTTTGTAGGAAGTG
This sequence comes from Syzygium grande, assembly GCA_024733475.1. Taxonomy (NCBI): domain Eukaryota; kingdom Viridiplantae; phylum Streptophyta; class Magnoliopsida; order Myrtales; family Myrtaceae; genus Syzygium; species Syzygium grande. The sequence continues at coordinate 70,664 of JAMXDD010000008.1, read as the reverse complement.
AAGCATCCTCTCGCACTTCACTTGACTACTAACCGATCCCAAATAAATTAGTGGTCACTCTAATTAAATAGAAATTTTTTATAAATTAATTCGATCCCTCAAACTTCGTGATCAGTTATGGTTTGGGAGGACTTGCTCCGAACGAGAACAAGCACCTCGATTAGAGGGACCTTTGTTCCCGTGCAACAAATCGTTAGTCCCGCTCCTCTCAAGAACACCTTAGGCAGGGTAGCAACATCTCTCTCTCATCCTGGGGGACGGGGGAGAGAGTAAAGGACCGTGGTGAAATTTGACCCGTAAATTCTTTTCAATGTTCAAAATACTCCTTCGGTTGTTTCAATGAAAGAGGAGGAAGGTTCTTGGGTAGGATAAACTGGTGCGAATGAACCAGTATTTTCTGTGTTGAGAATGATGTGTGATCGGTGCATGTTGGAATCTCCATGCTAGCAAGTATTGATAATTTAATATTTGGATCACTCACTTAGGTTTTCAGTCACATTCTATTCAATCCATGAAGGAAATCAATCGATAAGAATTTCATCGGTTGAAAAGTAACCTAACGAGTTAAATGAGCTTCTTCTTCATTAAAAAAGATTATTGCTTCTATTTACTTAATCATAGAAGTCAATCTTTTGTGAATAATTTAAGGATATGCATATTTACATATTTGAGGATGTCGTTGTCTTCGAAAAATTTGAGGATGTCGATTGTTATCACATAAGAAATTTCTATGCAAACTAGTTTTGTCAACTCAATAGCCACCTCATCTCTCAGCTTTGCGTCGTGAAATTCTCTGGACCGGAGGAGTTGCATGCGAAGCACACATGATGTCGTGTGATTTTTTTACAAAGATGAAACGCATATACATTTTTTCCTCTAGATAAAAGTAAATTAAGAGGAAGTAAAATAACTTTCATCGAAGGTCCAATGTTGCCAGCTATTACACTTTAAGCTGAATTTAGATATTGCCATTTCCTACTTAAAGTATTTATTTTTATCTAAATGTTTCATTCCCCATGCAAACTTGCACTTTGGATCCGAAATCTAGTGAATTCATGAAGGACTAAAATTAGTTGTTGCTCACTTCTAATTGATGCTGTCGCCGGCCGTCATTGTCACTATATTTGTGGCAAGCTCATTTGTAGTGGCATGGGCATGTGAGCTCGAGGCCGCCGCAAGCTGCGCAAGATTGGCCTCGTGCTCACAAGGGCCACGGTAGGCCTTGCGAGCTCTGCAGCAGAGCTCGGCCAAATCCACACGAGCTCTGCTGCAAAGCTCGGCCATGGCCGCTTTTGAGAAGAAAAGCCAAAACAAGTAGAAAATTTGAAGATGAAGCAATAAGGAAAGAGGAACGGAGAGAGAGTCTTTCCCAACCCAAAAAAAACCAAAATAGATGGAGACTTTTTGGTCTTCATGTGAAGAGGAAGAGAGAAAAATGATGGTGGGGCTGGCTCACTGGAGAAGTGTACTTGATAATTATATAATTGAATCACCAATACACGGACGTCACCCAATGAGCAGCTACTAATTCTTGTCTAACACCGAGAAAACTGATGCGGTAAACCTATTCTCAATAGATTACTTAATAAGTTTCCTGATTTTATTTAACAAAATCCATTTCTTTTCAGTAATTACAATGGCATTCTCCAGAGTAAGAAGAGTCGAGCAACTCTAATATCTGCTGAACCATTTGCGTTTCCCAATGTCCCTGTTCAAAAGCAAATGATCAAATAGGGGGCTTTGAATGGGCTAGAACATGGCCTGTGAAACATAGACGGACCCCCGAGCTAGATCCTAACACAACTGAAAAGCGGCCATTTTCCTGGCCCATCAACCGACAAGAATTGCGGACTTGTCCACGTCCATTGAGCCACATTGGCAGGAATCAGGAGTCCAAAGCAAATTAGGCATGAAGAATTCCATGAATGGATTTTGTTGGAGAGGATTCCCAGAATACCCGTTAAGCTACCGATTAAGAAAGCTTTCCGATTTTTCAATGTATCGACCGTGTCTTGTTATGTGTAATTATTGATTTGAAAAGTTGGTTATCACTCTTATATTATACTTAACAAGTGTTTCGGAGACACTTGTTATCAGAATCCTTATGGAAAATGTCAAGTCCTAGAGAATGAAATTATTCTCTCTTCCTGCATTTAGATGAAACTTGCAAGATATAAAAAGGAAAATTGGATGAATTGTGTAAGATAACAAGGCAAAAAAAGATGATTTACCCGTCAAGTTGTGATGTATTGTCTCTATGGTTATTAACTAACTTGATGGCCAATCTCTTCATGGGCAAAATTACCTACTCTTCTTCATTGTTTTCTTCAAGCATGCCTTGGTGAACCGTGATTACACGAGAGAAACTTCGAATTGCACTTTTTGGCTTTATTTTTTATTTTTTGGTGCAATGATTCTCTCGAAAGATTTTTACCATGATAGTCTTGCCATATCGTAATCGTGTCAAAGATCAAATGTACAAGAGTAAGTGCAGTAGCTTCGAATTCAACACTCCTTGGAAAACCGCCGATGATGGTTGGCTGCCCTCGCTCAAATGAATCTAGAAACAAAATACAACGCATAGGACTCGACAAAGCACATAGAAGTACTAGAAGACTCATTCTTGGATATCTTGACTAGATCTTAATATATTATTTTCTCCATCAATTCCTCTAAAAGACTCTAAATTGAATGAAACTTGGTTCCTTTGAAAGTAGAAACATAATGTTTTCTATACGTATATTATTTGACTATATTGAAGCACGAAATCATCATAGAAGCTTAGAAGAAGGTGACCCTCGGATAAGTGTTGAATAAGTCTTAATTTCCTTGAGATGTTCCTTTTTTAAATAATTAATCCACTTATTGTAACTCATGTTGGTGACTCTTATGCATAGGTTGTGAAAAAGTTGACAATTCCTCCAACAAGAAACACCAAAGATAATGGGAAAACAAATTGGGATAAATTCGTAGAGCAGCACAAAGACTTGATTGCGGATGGACAAAAGTTGAAGGACACAGCAGGCAAATGTATGCTCGCCTCAACTCTAATCACTACAGTATTATTTGCTGCTTCATACAATGTGTGTAGAGGCATGAGCGGCATTACTAGAGTCCCATTGTTGTTAAGAGAGGGCTCTTTATGGGTTTTTGCAATTTCGGATGCATCAGGTTTGTTTTCTTCTGTGATGGCCATGTTGCTATTCCTAGCCATCTTAGCATCGCGGTATGAGCCGCAGGATTTTCTTGAATCATTGCCTAAGAGATCATAATGGGCCTTTGTTTTTTCTTCCTCTCCTTGGCTTTCATGCTAGTGGCTTTTGCTACGACTCTCACAATTGTGCTGGATAAGAGACTGGAGTGGCTTCTCATTCCCATTACTTTGCTGGCCTCTCTCCCCGTGGCATTATTCGTAGTACTACAGCTTCCCCTGCTAATCCAAATGGTTAAATCCACTTATGGACCAAGCATTTTTCGTCCTGAGGGCATTTGGGATGGAGTCATATATACTGAATAAGATCAGTGATTGATGCATTTGCTTTGAGGGTATAGGTCTTCATTATAGTTAGTTTTGTGCATAATTTAACTATATATATATTATAGTATGGTTTAAGCAATTCTCACGTGTTGGTGGGCCTCACGCATGAATTGCAGCAAACAATCATACAACTGTCTCTGTATCAAGCGACTAAGTGAAGGCGATAATACTTATACAAAAACAAATAGAATAAGAAAAGAAAAAGAAAATTCCAAGCTAGCATCGGCCGTGCTACTTAAAATGGCCAGCATTCACGTCATCAATTTTCAGGCAAAATTATCTAGATGGACTATATTGACAAATTGTTAAACTGTTTAGGACAAAATTGGTACAAGTGCGATAGGTTTAAGATATTTTTGGTACTTTTTCCTTTTTAGTAGCCACATAGGGTGTCAACTTGACATATAGTGATATAGGGTGTCAACTTGACATATAGTGATATAATATAAGACTAACATGAACAAGAAAAACATATAATTCAGAAATCAAATCAATAAAAAGAGTTTAAGAACGATATCAAATGATTGGTAAAAACTCAGAGCCTTTGATTTTCATTAGCTAATTGATAAAAAAAAGTACATAATAGAGGAACCCAATTGTTTCAGAAAAGGATTACATACGATGGATAATTGGTAAACATTCAGCACCTTTGGTTTCATTAACCCGATTACAATATCTTATATCTCTGTTTAAATGATGATGACTATATAAATGAATTAATTGATAGTTCCATCTTTTGAAAATAGAGAAATTGCCTGAGTTCATTAAAGTTGTTGTTCTGAGCCCGCCTTTCTCTGCCACCTCTGTTTCCACTGGTGCTTGGTCGGCGATGGTTCACTCGTGGTGAACGGGACCACTGTAGAGGCGCCAGTGGATGCAGCGAGGTAGATCGCCGGAGACGGCGAGGTGGAGTGTGGCAATACTGCAGCAGCCTGGTTGAACAAGTAGAAAGAAAGGAAGAAAGAGAGGGGGTGGGTTGATTTTGGTTTTCTCCCGTTTCTCTTCTTTGTTTTTTTGTTATATTTTAGAGTTATGTATGGGTAACATTCAAGCGTGTAACCCACATGAACTGACAGGAGGAAATTTTTTCTGACCAACAATGGAGGAAAACATTTCCCCAGTAAAAATCAAATTGCCAAATGTAGGTACAAAAACTATTTAAGTTAGATTTTTAGGTTGCACAGGTTGATCTAAGTTGTTTTTTTTAGATATTCAACCATAATTACCAAAGATGGGCAAGGCCTTCTTTCACTTGCCCAATGAAATTTTCCATTGTTCGAAACCATCAACACCTCACTGTTTTCACAGTGCACCATCTCATACATTATAAAAGCAAATCCAATACCATTCTTGGCTGCGACCCAAAATTTCAAAAAATATCCGTAACTGAAAATTAGGTAACAATAACCATGTATTTTTTTTTTGGTTGACATAACCAGGTATTTTAAACGGTGGTTAAAATGGTAGTGTACAAAGATCCACAAAATTATGCTTTTACATAAAAATCTCTACCATAGATTATAAATTTGAATTGAAGCTTTTCCATCCTATGATAATTTAAATTAATTTCTATATTAAGCTCTATCGGTCTTCTTCTTTATTCGTTAATTTATTCTTTTTTCCTACTTTTGCGCCCTTTCCTTGTTACTATTAACCATAGAACACCTCTTTTTTTTCTGGCCGGGGTTTGCCGGTTCCCACCTTGCCCGCAGAGCCACATGCTTGCTGGCAACTACCGAGCCCCAGTAGACATAAAAGGAAAAGGACTAACCTGGTCTGAATTAGGTGGACCAAAAGTGATACGACTCTTTCTCACCAAAAACAACCACCCTCGAAGTTCATAAAATTTACCAGGGTGCCATTGTGAGGGAGTCGAAATGTTTTACTCTGTTGTCGGTCCATGCAGCAAAGCTCAAATATGAACCACCCTCTCTCTCTTAACTCTTCCATGCCAATGCCTCATCTCTTCTCTAAAACCTATTTGTCGAAAGAAAACTTTACACCATCGTTGTACAAAATAAAAGATCATCGAAACAGGATTTATATTACATACACCATACGTGTAGAAGTCCTTTTGCACAAGCAGCCTCACAATGGAAAGAAAAATCTGTTTATGGAGTAAATCTACATGTTAAAAATGAAATGTGTATAACCTGCTTATGTAAAGAAATTTTTACATCGCTAGTGCATTGAATAAATATCCATTGAATCGTGTAATTTGCAAAGCAGCCGAAGGTGGAAGAAAAGGCAAAAAGTAATTATGCGACACTTGTATCTTTCTTTTAGTAAGATTTCCAAATGTACACTTCTGAAAAGAAAAGGAATTTGCACTAATTTGTTGATGTCGTAGAATTTGAAATTGAAATTGCCATTCAGGAAAAGAGAATTGTACGAGTGTTGGTTCCTCGCGTGATACATGAACTATTCGAAAAGAGAAAGTAGTCAATAAGAGAAAGTGTTGTTCCCGTGACCCACGAAAAACGCAAATTGAAATCCATTTTAAAAAACGCAAAGTAGGCAACAATTGTACGATGTACAAGAAAAATGTTCCATCCTTTTTTTTTAATATGAAATCTATAAAAGGAGGTCCATGAGAATACCTAATGACTTCGACTTCAACCACGAAAGTATACTTCTCTACTTCAGAAATTTACAGTGCTCACGAGGCATCACGGCAAAGAATCCTCCATGGATACCCAAAGTAGTGGATTGACGGGAAAATTACTAAAAAAATCATAAACCTATTATATTTTTGCTAATTCAGTCCTAAATATTTTAATTGTGTCAATTGAGTTCTAAACGTTTTCACGTTTTGCTAATTGAGACCATTTGGCCAATTTTGGCCGAAAATTGCTGATCTGAACACCAGTTGTCCTACCTGGTAGAATTAAAAGGTTTATGACTGAATTTTCAAAAGTAAAATAGGTTTAAAACTTTTTTGGTAATTTTCCCATGGGTTGACATTGCCACCATTGGCACCACTACGGCATATTTTCCGTTTTGTCCTTTGTTGTTGCGATTTGATCCCAGAAGGCAAATTTCACTTTTTGTATGTTAATTTCAAAGTAGTATAAGCAACATCATGGACAGCGAATGTATTGGAAATGAAATATTTCTTTCTTTTATTACTTAATAAGTGTCTGGACATTTTTTTTTATAAAATCCTTGTGAAAGAAGGAGAGAGTGTTAAAGAAGAATAATTTGCTGGACTCTAAGGGAATATTTGGTACGAGGAAATTTTGCAATTTCTTGTTTTCATTTCCAAAAATTTTCAATGAGAATACGTTTGGTAGAAATTTTGATTTTTGTGTTTTCAAAATTTGAACCTTAGAACTGAAAAAGACTAAAATTGACATTATTTCATATGAGGATCACTTTGAAAAACTACATCAATGGAGAAAGATTTCTAAATAATTTGGAAAGCTCTACTAAATCATCAGAAATTAAAACTATTCTTTTTGAGAAAGACTTACTTAAAATTATTCGGGCAAATAACACGTTTTGTCCGTGTAATTTTGATAAAGTGACTTTATTTTCACCACATAACTATATAAGGAAACAACATATAGAAATTAAAGTGAGATTTCCCAATCGATAGGGACCGAAAAATAAAATTAATATCCCCGAACTAAAAATTTAAAAGCAATGTGTGGCCACCAAGTACATTTAATTGATTCATTAACCATATTGGTAAAATTGAAAAGTTTAGGATTGAATTGGCATCGATACAATAGGTTTGGAACTGTTTGGACAATTTCCCCAAAGGTATTTAGTGTGCATTTGGTTTAGAAAAATGTTCTACTGGAAACTGTTTTTCGGTTTCATCTTCCATTCTCTTGATAATATATTTGGTAAGTGAAAAAATATAAGTTTTCAACTGGAATGAAAATTATAAAAACATTTTTGGTGTCCTGTACAAAATAAGGTCAATTTTTGGTCGTTTTCAGTTATAAGGTTCAAAGTTTGGAAAACACAACAACCAAAATTTTTACCAAACGTATTTCATTGACGGTTTTGGAGATGTAAACAAGAAATTGGAGAATTTCCATTGTATGAAAGCTGTTTCTTTAGAAAGATTCTACCTTGAATCAAATTGAAATTTTTTGCTTTTGCTTTTGCTTTTGGGCTTCTGTCAAAGTGAGGCGCTCATCTTGCTGATAGCTTTATTTTGGGCTTTAATTAAAGGCTTGCGAATTAAGTTGACCTAACAGCTTTCCCAAGCCCAAGAATCAACTCAACTTGGTAAAGACACAACATGATCACGATGTCAAGAGATAAAATGAACTCTATAGTAAGAGGGATAGAGTTATCTTAAAATAATAGTTCCATCACTGGGGACTAAACCTAATGATCTGTGACACTGGAGCCTAAGGCTGCTTGCTAACTGGTATAGGACTAGTCTATATTCCCAATAATAAACAATTTTACACTTTAGTTATCCAACTGCCATAAAGTGGAAAAAAGAAGAAGCTTGCTTGCTGTAATAGTAGAGGCTCACCTTTACTTTAAGGAAGGTACTTACAAGGAAGGAATGAACTCCCCCCAAGGGAGACAAACTCTTTGATGGCTGAATATCTTACCCATTTTTGCATTCTCCGTTCACTTCGTTGTTGAAAGACTCTAACCAGGAGAGCAACCCAATGGCGACACAGCCAAGTGAAGAACAAGGAAATTTGGATCATGCAGAACAACCTGCAGGTACATGTTTCATGTTCCAACCGAGAAAAAATTAGATATAAGTGATGCCGTCTTAAAACGTGCTGGCACTTGTATTATCTCGTGGTTCTTTTGCTTTGCTTTATCATGGAACAAACATAACCCTGACCTTGGCTAGGAAAAGAGAAAAGAAAAAAATAATGAGTATGGGAAGGATTCTGTGCTCACTCTTTCTCCTGCATATATTGAAGAAGATGTTCGTGTAAGCGTTGGATCCGCTCCTTCTCAATCCGGAGGTGCTCCAGGTGCGTTATCCCTCTAAAGAATTATTTCATTGTGAAATTAATATCACGGGTGGATCTTCATGAAATTGTTATTTTCTAGGACACTTCTCAATGTCTGCAAAGAAAACGTATTCACAAAATGGCCTGAAAAGTTTAACGTATTCACAAAATGGCCTGAAAAGTTTGCATCATTGCAGAAATATCGGTAGAGCAAGTGGGTGGACGCTATTACCGACCATTGTTGCAAGCTACATTCAAGGGTGATTGGGAATCTGCTAAAAGATTTTTGGAACAAGATTCTTCTTCAAATATGGCCACAATAACAAGCAGATCAGAAACAATGCTTCACATTGCCGCTTTCAGTGCACATGACCAATTTTTTGAGAACCTGGTCGAGATCTTGTCTCCACATCCGGAAGCGCTTGAAATGGTTGATTGTGATGGCCGCACAGCCCTCCACATTGCTGTCCTGTGTGGAAGGATAAGGATGGTCAAGGCATTAGTTAGAAGAAATCCTAAGTTGACGCAACTTCCAGATGATGAAGGACGTGTTCCTTGGGCAATGTCTGCTCTGGAGGCTTCTATGCATAAGGAGATTGCCTGGTTCCTAGCGAAAAATACAACAGACGATGAGCCAAGTCATCCCTTCAGCAGTTCCTCTGCGATTGACACCATTATAGATCTCACGTACGCTGGTCATCATGGTAAGATCACCATCGCTCTTTATCTCAATCCCATCTGTTTTTTCCTAGACTTAGCTTACTTTCCTCATCAACTTTGCTGGTGAATTCGGATAGAAATCACCCTTTATCTAGTCGGGCAGTACCCTCACTTAATGACCATAAAAGGTATAAGGTTTGAAGGCAATTCTATACTGTACGCGTTGACGATGATGCCGTCTCACTTTCTCAGCAGAACCAGGCTCAGTGTTTTGGAAACATTGATATGCAAACGTCCGTACTTTCTGCGCTCGCATCCCTTCATTATTGATTCCCTTCATGAAGATCATACCTTACTCATCACCTGCTCTTTTGTTTTTGAACTGAAGGTATTCCGGTGGACTTGAACTACAAACCAACGGATAAAAATTCGGATCCTGGTGGGTATGCATTTTTGCTGTTGGGCATTATCTTAGGACCTTTCATGATTTTGAACTTTAAGTCAATTTTCTTAGGATTTATTCCCTCCCTAGTAGCAAAAGAAACCTGAAATGATTGTTTCTTTGTAGGATATATTCTGATTCCTTGACATAGTTTTACTTGAATAATGGCATGAAATCGAATTAGTTTGTGGATCAGCTATCCCTTGAGAACCACATATGATTCAACCAAGTGCATTAAGCATTTTATAACTTAATTAATTGGACAATGTAACGAACCAATTACGAGGTCTTACAATGATTTCATATCCATTGATTGGGTTTTCTCTGCAATGTGATTGTAGCGCTTCAACGTCTTACAAGGTCACTTTGGAATGCCGCCAAAATTGTTGGTAAGCTTGCTTCCATTTTATCAAGATACTGTCTCTATCCCAGTCAAACCCTTCCCAACTAAAAGTCTATGGCCTGTTTGTTTATGACTTCTTTTATAAGTAGAAAAAAGCTCCTACTTAATTCTTTGCCATAATTTGGAAAAGAATGTGTTAGGCCCACTGCATGAGTGAAAACCATTACACATTTATCATTGGATGAGTGACATGTGTATTTGAATTTAGTTTTGTAATAAAAATTTTCCACGTATCTACCATCCAACAATGAATATGTAACTTATTCTTTACACTATTAATGGACATAATAAAAATCCTTCAAACTCAAACAAAGCTATAAATAATTTTCTGAGTTAAAATTTTTATATTTTGAAAGATTGTAGATATTCATCAAATTCTAATTGCAAGAGTTGCGAAATTGTAAAAAGAAGAAGTGAAAAAGAACATTCGAAACTACAAATTGAGGCGAGATTTGATGTTAACCTAGGAATTTCTTGATTACGGCTAAATGATCTAAGCAGAAGATATGGCATAAGAGTTACGTCAACCTAGCACTTCTCCTTCAATCTTGATTGGTGAAATCATTTTCGCTTCAACATCCCTATCAAGCATGTAAATCGTTTGTGGAAAAACAACATTCAATGAACCCGTTATGTACTTGTTTAATCCATTACGGGTGAAGTGATTTTCTTTGACTGCTACTTCATCTTAATAGAACACGAAAGAACACGTTGAGAGGGTGCAAGAATTGGACATGGGACCGGGGGTAAGCCCCTGGCGTCATTGACTTTGAAATAAGGTTGCAATAGATGATGTTAAGGGTTTATCATTTAATCACATTTCACTTAGTAAATTTACACTTTATTTGGCAACTTTAAAAATGCCTGAAGAACAAGAATAGGAGAAGGGAGGAAAAATCAAAATAATTTGTTTAAGAGGGCTTGGAATAGAAGAATATTTCAGTGGGGTGAATTTCGTGCGTCTCAACAAAATTGTGCATCCCAGAATTTCACCGAAGTTATATATCCCATACCAACAAGCTGTCAGTTAGACAGTAAAGTAGTTTTCTCCTTTTCTTATAATCCTATATTTCAGATTTGTTGGACACACTCCATAAAGTAAGATCCCGAATACATCAAGCCGATATGGGAGACTCTGCTCTTAAGATTACCCAAAAAGGTGAATCACTCCAAGTGCGCAAAATCTAGCCCAAATGGCACCTGACCGCTAAAATTGATCCTATAGTTCCCAAAACTTATTCACAATTTTTGCCCGTAGTTGTACTTGTCATCTTCACCCAACTTTTGTATGCCCCCAAAATACCCTTTTGCCTTGTCCCTAATTCTTCTATTTTTGTCAAAGAACAAAAAAGGAAACAGAATAGTGTCGTTGCGTGTTTTTATCAAATTAATAGTTATCTTAAGTAGAGTCAAGTTAACTCCAATCACGACGTCATTTAGGTGTAACAAGTAAACTCGAACGTCACATACCATTATGTGACTTCATGGGGAAGTTTTGATTTTGTTAGATACAGATAGACTGGAGAAAGAAAATTTGTTTGCTCTTGTGCTGAGCATAAATAACAGTACAATGGCTTGTACGATTAATATAATTTTTTCATTACTAGCTGCTAAAAGCATATTTGAATAATATTATCTAAAATAATCTTGTATATGCAAACACTACTGTGATTTACTATGACATTCCGCGAAATTTCGTCCATTGAAATTTATGAAAAAGTTGATTTTATTAATGTACTTGTAGGCAGTCTCGCCCGGAACTGATCATTTCTAGAATACTAACTAGTAGGGAAAGGCTAATGAGGGATTTCAATTCACGCGACTAAAAAGAAATTCAATCGTGAACTAAATTTCGATCAATAAATCATAGAGGTGACATTTTGAGCCAGTGTAGGCCAATCTTAGGACAGTGATGGGTTGATTCGTTAATGTTATACACGTGGATCACGAGGTGAATCCGTTTGACCCCAAAATGAATTAACAAATGATTCAAAACCTATTCCGAAGTATTGTACTCGTCAGAACTAGTGATTGATCCTCATGATTTTATTCACAACCGAAATCGTTACGGTCTGAATAAATTGTATGTGACTCGATTCAATATCAGTCACAGGTCGACTCTGCGAATTTCCCGGAAAGCCGCCCGTTAGTCAAAGATATGCGCAAGTTATATTATATAGAATTCAATTATTAAATTTAGACCAAATTGGGCATCGAAAAATTAGGAAGTCACGGCAAAATGTTAGGACGACGTTGCGGTTGTAACGTGTGATATTTGGTGTGCCAAAGTCTTTTAGAAAAATTCGATTTCGACGAGAAAGGAAGAAGTTGATCGTTTCGCCCCTAAGGATTTCTAAAGGGATAGTTTTATGGGCAAAGGGCATTTTGGTCATTTTACCCCCCCAAATTTGGAAAAGACAATTTTGCCCTTGAACTTTTTGAGAAATTACAAGAATACCCTCGGATATTTTTGGATGAGATGCGATCTCAGCCGTCGGTTTAAGATTAGATCGAATATGGACTGTTGGATAAAAATGTGAGAGAGGGGCATTTTGGTAATTAGCCAAATTGGGTCAAAAATCCACTATTTGAGTCAAGAACCCATTCTCTCTCCTCTCTCTCTTTTTTCCCCTTTCCATTTGGCCCCCCCTTGCTGTGAACACCCCCCACCGTGACTCTCTTCCTCTCTCTCTTGCCCGGACCGCCGTTGTCGTTGCACCATCATCGCCGTCCGTACGCTTGCCGGACCGCCACCGCGTCACCACTGAAGCTTCACGTTTTTCCCCCCATCCCGCCGTTCTCTCTCTCCCTCTCGGTCATCCTCTCTTGGCCGTGAGTCCCGGCCACCGCCCAAACCGTCGCTGCTCGCTGGTCGCCACCACCGAGCCACGCTGCCGTTCCCAATTAAGTGCCGCCGCTTTCGTTCTAGCCAAGAAAGTCTAGAACTTGGTAAGTCGCGCTCTAAACCCGACTTAGGGTATTGGGTATTGACGGATGATTTTTGGGTGAAATCGGGTTTAGTTTAGGTGCGAAATGTTGTGATTCGGAAGTGGAATCAATTGGCGGGCCTAGGATTGAAGTTCGGAAAATTTTTATTGGAAATTCGAGGAAAACAGTGGGCTGTGGATGACTGTTCATGGAGCTGTGATGGGCCGATTGGGACGTAAGTTGGATTTTTAGAACAGGTATTTAATGGCGAGAAAGTCTCGTGAAGGATCGGATTCGATTTGACGTCGTTTGGTGGGAGAAAAATAGCAATTTCCGTTTTTTTCGTGCATTGGAAACATGACCGAGTGTGGTGTTGAAATTGAGCGTGTGATTGTACAATTGACTGACTGAATATGCTTGTTGGGTGCACGTTTGGGGCTAGATGTTTTAATTACTAAAATTGGCCATGACAATTGTTCTATGAGCATGAATTGCATGTGAATTGTTGCATGCATGGGCCACGTGTGACGGGCCAGTTAAGAGTGGCAAGTGGTGGTTGCGCGTGTAAATTAAATGAGAAATTGTGCGTGTATTGGAAAGTGAGATTGTGAAAATCCTTGAGGCGTGTACTTCAACGCGGGACGATGCTCGGTAATACTGGAAGATTGCCGGCCTGAGGCGTGTGCTTCAACGCAGGTTGCGCAGTAGGTGGTAGGTGTTGAGCTTGAGGTATGTACGTTTACGAGGGCGAGGAACACAGCCTGAGGCGTGTATGTTTACGCGGGCCTAAAGTGTTGTGATAAGTGGTCGCAGTGGACCTGAGGCATGTACGTTTACGCGGGTCACTAGCGAGGATGGAGAAAGAAACATGATAAGCCAGGATTGAGAGCATGAAATAAGAAGTAAATCGCGCATGTGATTGATTATATATTGGTTGTGGCTAACGTGCATGTTGCACGCTGGAAAGGCTCAACTATGTCTCGGGTTAATATTTCTGCTATGTAGTGATTGCACGTGTGTGGTTGTATTATATGAAATTGTCTGGAGGTATACGGTAGCCTAGGTGGGGTTTAGAGGTGAACTTACTGAGATGTGGTCTCATGGTTGTTACAAGCAACATTTTCAGAACCCCAACCGGATCCATGAATATTCCACCGCCGCCATCGGAACGTTTTGGAGTCCCAGTACACACCGAGTTAGAAGTTTTGGAATTTCCGATGGGCGATAACTTTACTTAGATTAAACTTATTACCACGGTGTTCATAGACGTAGGGTTACCCCTGTGGGAGAAACATAAATACACGGCCTGGTTCTTTCGGGATGAAGAAGGGGCTGAGTTCGGGCCGATTAGGGGATTTGATGTCCCGTTTGACTTAGTTGGGAACTGGGACTCGTCTGCCATACCCCCAACAAACGGAGAGTTGACTAGTGCAGAAGTTAGTTTAGCACAATCTGGAATGCAGCCAGCCCCTGCAGTGCAAGGATCATCCGAAGCTGAGCACGAACTCGAGCCCGAGGAATCGCAAGCTAAAGGCGATTTGATGGACATAGATTTGGAGCCAATTCCCAAGGAAGAACCTCAGGAGGAGGAACCACAGGAGGCGGAAACCGAGGCCGAACCTGAGGACGAACCAGTCGAGTCTAAGGAACCAGAGGGAGAACCGAAATATATACTTCCGTTTGAGCAATATGCGGATCCCAATTTCGTACCGGAATACCATTTAGCGGATGAGCTAGTTGGGGAGGATCAAAATGGAATCCCGTCCGTAGTCGAGTGACATTAATCACCCTATTGAGATAGAGGCAGAATTTGAGTCCTCAGCGGATGGGACGATACAAGGGGATTCCGACTCAGAGGACGAAGAATCGGATTCAGAGTGGACGCCCAACAAGGGGCGTAGGGACTAGTATTCTAGGTATGGAATAGGTTTTGCGAGTACCATTTTTGGGGTAATAGAAAATCCAGGTCATCAACTTTTGAAGTAGCAATTTTTGTAAGATGGTGTGCATACACATGTTTGGGACGGTTTGTAAATGTAAATATTATGTTATAAGAAAGAAATGATATAGATATGTATATTCTCTCTATTCTCCCCAAAATTTTATTTGTCAGGGTGTTTATGGTTTCCGCTAGGTAATTTATAATCTCTGAGTTTGTAATGAGGTCGGCGACTAACCTAGGATGTCGCACAAATCGACTAGGTAAGGGTGTCGCGAGCTCGATAGGGTTCGGGGTGTGACATTTACTCTATCTAGACAGACATCATTAGTGTGGTTATTTTCAGAGTTTTTCTATCAGGTTAAGTCTTATAACTATGTTCTATTAATTATAATTAACATTATAAAGTCTCATTTGAACTTCAAGGAAGATCACTTTCTTCAGTTACCCTCTAATCACTCCTATTTTCTTCACATCCAATAATTTTTTCCTCCATACATGATATAAACTTTTTGCTTGGAAAATGCCAAAAATGATTTTATACCTTTTTTTGTACTTAACATCAACAATTGCTAAAAGTTACTGTCTGTATTTGAGGACTGAATCCCAAAGGAGAAAAAAAAATCAAAATAGATTTCCTAAAAGATTAAAAAAGAAAGAAAGAATGAGATCGTTTTCCCAATCACCCGCCAAGGCAAGCTCTAAATGTGGGAAATTATGACAATTAGTAAACTGTTGTTCAATGCAATTTGGTGTCTAAAAAAATTTGAGCTGGAGAACGTTTTTCTTAATCCAATTGCCGCCCCTTAGTTTTCCATTTTCTTTTTTTGACGTTTTGCAGTTCCTATAATCAAGAGACTCCACGAGGTGAAGCTGAGACATGTGGTGGCAGTTGAGTTGGCAAAACAAGTTTGCATTGCGATCGCTTCGAAGGATACTACCGAGATCAACGATTTTTGGCAAGAGGGGCAAGTGCTGGTACGAGCTACAGCCAGAGGAGTCAGTGAACTCGTGAAGCTCTGTATTCAGTTTTTCCCGGAGCTTATTTGGATTGCGCCTAATGGTGTTAGTTTGGTGGCACATGCTGTGAAGTATCGCCGAGAAAGGACTCTTGGACTCTTTTTGAAGGTAAGCTCAACCAATGAGATGTCATTGGTTCCAGCGCCTACACTCGAAAAAACGAAGCGGATCATGAAGGAAGCAGCAGAGTACAAGCCTACTTTGGACGAGGTAATTAATGTCTCCGGAGCAGCTTTTAGAATGCAAAGAGAACTCCAGTGGTTTAAGGTAAGTATCTTTCTTAAAATATGATAGCTAGAACTTTATTTAGATAGTGAACATACATAGAACAATTTTTTTTATAGCGGTTAGGCGATGTCTGGCTAAGGTTTTGTGCACCACAAGGTCCACCTTCCTAGGTGGTTTTAGGGGGCACATAGCCCCACATTGGTCCGGTTTATTCAGGACTTCATTCTTGAAATGTTTTCGATATGACTTGAATCCAAGACCACAATGAAAAAAAGGTACTCTCTTGCCATCTAAGCTAACACTTCGTTGGTACATAGAAATTTTAAATTCCACATGCAAAACATAAATTACTAAGTAAGTTGAGAAACAACACTAAATCCTTAGAACAATTTATAGAAAATAAGGAAGACTGATTAAAGAAATTGGGGCACTAAAAATTGATGGAAAAAAATACCAAAAAGTCATAAGCCTATTGCCTTAGTATTAGTTTAGTCTTAAACTTTTCAATTGAATCAATTTAGTCCTAAATCTTTTCACATTGATACCAGTTCTCGCTGAAAATCGTTGACGTGGATGCCGGTGATTCTACGTGGCATAGCCGCCATTGACATGAACATTTTTTTAAATAAAATTTTCTCTTTTTTTTTCCTTTCTTTTCTTTTCTTTTTCTACTAGTAGCTGGTTGCCGCCACTAGCCACAGCCCATTACTGTCGAGGGCGAGTGCCTGCGAGGCCTATCAAATCTGGCGAGGTTGACTATCGTCGGCTGTGATTGATTTCGTTGGGCCAAGTTGGTCTTTCTTAGATCTCAGAATCGATCCTTTGTCTTGGCTTGAAGCCACTAGAAGCTCCTAGAGAGACGGAGGGAGAGAGAAGCTTGTGGTGTGCTCTAATGGAGGAGACTTCTAACGGAAAAGTGGAGGAGACAACCCGGAAGGAGGTTGCAAAAACAGGAGACGAGAGAAAGGAGGGAGCTTTCGAGGAAGATGGTGAGTACAACTACAAAGTCGAGGTCTAGTCAGTGAGAGGAGTGCTGATCGTCGATGGGAATTCGAGGGAAGCGATAGAGACTCAGCGCGAGAAGGAAGCGAAAGACTTGAGCTCGAGCAGCAGCAGTTCAGATGACAAAGAAGGCAACGATGAGAAAGAAAAGAAAGAGGAAAGATCGTTCCTTTGGTAGAGGAGGAAGAGAGCGTTGCTAAAAAAAGATAGTCGGCGAGGCCGCCCTGGCTTGCCTATGCTCACCCTTGCCCAGGTGCAGCCCAACAATGCTAACGCTCGCCGGTCATGGCTTGTGGCTGGAGGATGGCAACCAACCACTAGCAAAAAGAGAAGGGAAAGAAAAAGAAAGAGAAAAAAAAGGAAAAAAATTCAAAAAAAATACTCAAAATTTTTTAAAAAAATGTCCACATCAATATTGGCCGTGCCTCGTAGGACTACATGTATCCACGTCAGCGATTTCTGATCTAGATTGGCTGAATGGACTGAATTGGTACCAGTGTGAAAAGATTTAAGACTAAATTAGTCCAATTAAAAAGTTTAGGACTGAATTTGTATCAATGCAATAGGTTTATGACTTTTTTTGTACTTTTCCCAAAACTAATCGAAACTCATCAATTAATTGCATATCAATTTTTGCTAATACAAATATGATCCACCACTTAATCTAATCCAAGTGACTCTTTCTTAAATTCGACTAACTCTTTATATAGGTGTCCACAACCATGCAGTTAGGGGATTATTATGTAAATTATTTCATGTATAACCCACGTATATTAATTTGGAACCCAAAATAACATTTTAATCAGTTGTGCTTATATTTTCATGATAGCTTTGCTAGTTCCATTGTATCATCTTCTGTATTTAAGATTATAGTGTAATTCAGATATAGTTGAATGTATGTAGATGGATAATGATTTTAAAGCAGTATGGCATTGAATCCTCTCTTTTTTAATCAAAAGGTTAGCTAAGTACATTTATGGCCACTATTTTCATTTTATTAGTTATTAATTCAAGAACGCTTCTCGTTAGCTAATTTAGCTATTAACTAAAATTTTACTCATGCAAACCATTGTTTACAAAATAAAAAATAATATCATGAAGCTTTTTCTATATATTTGCCTTTATTTCATTTCAACTCTCTATTCTCTTTGTCACGAAACAAAACTTGGGACAATTACGTATAACAAGAGTCCTAAAATTTGTGTCAATCCTACACTTAAGAGTCCTAAAACTTTCAATTCATGCTTACTAAGTCTTAAAGTTTGTCTATGTCCTGCAAATTAGTTTCATTGGCTTCGTCAATTTTTTACAGATGGAAAATCTATGTGGCATTTTTTTTTATTAATTTTCTTTTATTTTTTGCGCAAGTGGCACTGGTAGAGGCAAATAGGCGCCGCATCATAAAAACTAAAAATATAAAGGACTAGAATTCCAAAAAAGTTCGAAAAATTGAGAGAGAGTAAGCGTCGAAGAGAAACAAGAGCAGGCTGCCCCCGTTGTCACTGGCAAGGTTTGGGGAACCTTGTTGGGGTCACTTAGAGTGCAACGACCCTTGCAAGACTGCCAATTGGTGGCAACGACATAGCTCACCACCACTCGGGGAGGCTTGATTGGATCTCGCATGGGTGTCATTGCCACCAACTAATTGAATCCACACTTCTGGTATTTGTAGTTGACTCTAACACAGAGCAGTTTGTATATAGTTGATGAGATTTGAAACTCTGAATCCAGTTTCTAAGTTGAAAATCCCCTGCTTCCCAACCAACTACGCCAACCATGGGAGGTTGAGCTGCTTCTTTTCATATTACGTAACTACACATTCATATAGTATGTTATTAATTTATTTTTGAACAATCAATTATGTAGTATGAAGACATAACTCCCAGTATGACGAACACCATGGCAACTTCCAAATCAATCACATCAATCAATCAAAGGAATAAGAACAGGAACAGCTTTGCAGATTTTAGAAGAACGCAAAATACATATAATCCTACCAGAGGAATGAAACAGGAGAAATATGAATTCGCAAGTACCATAGTTGAACAAAGCATCCCAAGTGGAGAAACATTGTGCCTTTTTTCTTTCAACTTGTCTTAAGCCAATAGATGAAGTCTTTCGAGATGTCGAATTTGACATTGAAATCGTAAGAATCACCATTCATTTGATGATGGCACAACGGAGCCCCTTCACTAGATGGGTTGGAACATCAGAGAAGAGGTAATCTCCTCTTTTTTGTCTTCGTCTTTAGGATCATAACAAGGATCATCACGTCTCAACAATTAAGATTTCTCCAATTGGTCTTGGAGTTGTTGTATTTGTTTGCTCAAATCTTCTAGTTCGACGTCACGATGGTCACCATCTAGTCCACAGTGAAAACAACCAGCCATGGTCTAGGTTCTGATGCCAACTCTTACTAGAGGAGCTGGAGATTTGGAAGGTAACTCAAATACGATAAAAGAAATGCTCACCACCCAAAGAATCCCCTCAAGATATAGGGCATATGATAGGATAAATGCTCACCATCTAAGGAATCCACCAAAGAACACAAGGCATATAAAGAGTAGATGCTCACTACCTAAGAAATCCACCTCAAGATGCGAATACGAAACTTATCACTCAATGGAATCCACCAAAGAGATACGGAGTTAACAAACTCCTTTCCAAGTGTTTAGTTCCAAAGATTAAGAAACCGTTCACTCACCGTCAGTGGAGCCTTAGCGGGGTTTATCTATATTCGCAACTTGGAACAACCTTCTAAGTATAGACAAATCCCAAGAAACTATAACCTTTTATTTCCAAGAAAAGACCAACAACACTAGACAAATCATAAATACTACCATCGATTCTTGACTCAAGTGACTCTAGCAAAAAAAAAAAAAAAAAAATACAATGCATAGGGTTCAACGAAGCACATAGAAGTACTAAAAGACTCATTATCGGATTTCATGACCAGCTCTCAATATTTTTTCCATAAATTCCTCTAGAAGACTCCAAATTCCATAAAACTTGATTCATTAGGAAGTACAAACACAGTGCTGTCCATGTATTGTTTGACTATATGGAAGCACAAAATCATTATCGAAGCTCAGAAGAAAATAACCCTTGAAATTCTACCAACAAAGATGGACTTGACCTCTAACCAATTTCGTATAAAGTGTTCTATAAGTCTTAATTTCCTTGAGAGGTGCTCTCGTCAGTTTTTTTTTTAAATTTTCAATACTTTATCCACTTATCGAAATTCCCGTTTGTGAGTTTTATGTATAGGCTGTGGAAAGCTGTACTATGCCAATAATGAGAACCTACTATGACGAGGGGACATATTGGAAAATATTCGTGGATAAGCACAAAGATTTGCTTGAGAGTGGAGAGAAGTGGATGAAGGACACAGCAAATTCATGTATGCTCATCTCAACTCTAATTGCCACAGTATTGTTTGCTGCTGCTTTTACTATGCCTGGAGGCAATGACGACAAAACTGGAGTCCCATTATTGTTAGGACAGGACTCTATCCTGGTTTTCGCAATTTCGGATGGGTTAGGTTTGTTCTCCTCCGTGACGGCCATCTTGATATTCCTAGCCATCTTAACTTCACGGTATGAGGCGCAAGATTTTCTTGAATCGTTGCCTAGGAAGATCATAATGGGCCTCTCTTTACTCTTTCTCTCCTTGGCTTTCATGCTGGTGGCCTTTGCTGCAACTCTCACAACTGTGCTGGATAAGAGACTGGAGTGGGTTCTCATTCCCATTGCTTTGCTGGCCTCTCTCCCCGTGGCTTTATTCGTAGTACTGCAGCTTCCCCTGCTATACCAAATGGTTAAATCCACTTATGGACCCAGCATCCTTCGTCCCGAGAGCATTTGGGAGTGAGGCATATTTATTGTACGTGATCAAGTGATCGACGAATTTGATTTGAGGGTGTATGTCATCATTATAGTTGGTTGTAGCGGGGCCAATGCAATACTGAAAGTATTTCCTCCAAGTATTTAAACAATTACTTTGCATTATGTTTCCCTACCTTGTTACCAAAGATCCATCCATAGAATAATTTGATCAATTTAAAATTGAATCTACTCGTACATGAACAATTTTTTTAACATTCAGTACCAAAATATGCTCAATATTGGAATAAAATATTTTAAAAATTAGCTTTTTGTTTTATAATTTAGATGGATATATAAAATTAGCTTTCTGATTAAAATTTTTTTCCATCAGATTAAACATTCGGCCTCCAAGTATTTCAAAATATAATCTAATTGTTATATAAACAATTATTTTAAACAGCCGTTACCAAATATGCGCAATCATTAGACCTTCCCAAATAAATGTTGTATTAGCTACTATATGGAGACTTCCTACCTCCATCTTTTTGAATTATTAGCACGTTTTGTAATGCTGGGGGATGCCTCTAAGCTGCTGTACTTCATCTGATTTATAATACTTACATTCACACCAAAAAAAAATTATGCGCAATCATTGGATATAACTTTTTAACATTTAATTTTTCTCTTTATAGCTTAGATGCATGAATTGTTCCATCAACTCAATAGTATAACCTAAAAACCAGTCTTATTTTTTTTTTATAGATACTTCAGAATAAAACCCATATATACATAAACAATTATTTTAAACAATTGACTATTTAAATACGCTCAATCGCGAAATACAACTTTCATCATAGATATAAGTTTTTAAATATTTAATTTTTCTTTATAGGTGCTCTCAAGATGAACAATTTGATAATAGAAAAAAAAAAAGGAAAATGTCTCCAAAAATTCTAAATTATACACACTATGATACATTTACTCAAACCTTTTTTTGTGACTACGAAAGCTCCAAACTTGTACACGTAACGCATTTACGGGCATCGGGGATGAGTATTGCCCGCTTGACTTTAAGTGAAAGTGACAAGAACAATGACGTTCGCCTGAGTTTCTTTGAATTGATTATGGGCTTTAGGTTTTATGTCGCTTAATTCTCTCTCAAGGAAGCTCGAATTGTTCGAAGCTTGTTTCCTAGATGAAGACAATTTCGGGCCCCAAACTTGTCGCTCGATTCTCTCTCTCTAGAGGATGCTCCATTCGGCCGAGGGTCGATTTGTTCAAAGCTTGTTTGCTCGCCAAAGGCGATTTGGGGCTTTTTCTAGGGTTATCCTGCTGGATTCGGTCTCCATATAGAAGCTCGATTCTGATTTAGTAATTCCCTGAAGCTGCGACCTCGCATCCATGAGTTTTTTTAGAACATGACACGTCGAACCAAAATGAACAGGGATTTGGTCGATATTGAACAGCAGTTCATTCTGCTTTCTAGCTGTTTCTTTATCTCAGTTTTGTAACCGGACACATCCATTTCATCAGAAGACTTCTAAGGACCTTTCTAATATCAGTAATTTGTCAAGAATATTGCCCTGGAGAATCGATTAAGTTATGTGCATCGTGTTATTTTCCTGTTGATCTCGAGTTAGCATTGTGCTTTTTGTAGTTGGTAATTCTGAACTAGCTAGGGTGATTTATTGTTAGCCAGTAGCCACGGATGTATAATTCAATTAGCTAAATTGAAGGAACGATTTCAAATTCGTTCCATTTACCTTTTTTTTTTTTTGCTATGGTTATCAATATATTCGATAAGGAATAGCACCATGGCTGGCGCATCAAGTTACGGCTCCAGCACTGACGTTTGTCCATTGTTGTGTAACGATGGATGACATTTCCACATACTCAAAGCTTGGACCCCCACAAATACGGGAAGGAGGTTCTGTCGTCGCTCTTCCGTTGCCATAGATTGGCAACAATGTCGGATTAGAAAGGCCAAGATGACGACAAGATTGATTGTAAGTTTGAAAACGAGTGCTCTAGTCATGGAGGTTGCGGATGATTCCTTTACCCTCTTGCTATGCTCAGCATCGACGTGTTTCATTTTGGGTGGGTTTTGTTGCGGAAGCAAGCAATTGAACAATAAAATAGACGGAATAAAAAAATAAATCGAACATCAGATTTACGTAGTTCAGTTGTAGTGACCTACGTCTATGGGGAGAGTAGCAATAAATTCCACTATAGATCAAGTGATACAACAAAAATTACAATCATATTTCAGTCACTTAAACATTTTCAGTGTTTCAAGCCCCTATTACACTCAATAATGCACACAATGTTTAATCTATAATTCCTCATGAAATAATTTCTCAATCTCACGAAGAAATTATATACAAATCTTATCACAATATTTAATTGGCTTCAACACTTGAATTCTTTGATGTAATTTGCCAAAGAAATACCCACGATTGCCAAGCACTCGCTTAAAACGGCGCTTCAAGAATAACTTCACGTATTCATCAACAACGACGTTTTTATCTCAAACCGATGGATACAAATATATAAGTGGCCAAAAGCAACCTCGGTGGAATCCCACGAAAAGTCGATTTTCTTTTAGTTTCCCTATTTGCTCTTCTTGGACCGACTTCAAGTAGTTGATATTCTTTTACTTAATTTTTTCTTTCACTGTAATTCCACTTTTTGGAGTCCAACACAAAGTCAGATTAGGAATATAAGTGAACAGACTTTCCTTTTCTATGTTTTTTCTTCGCTGACTCCAACAACCCAAGAATTTGTGTGCCCTTTTCTTTTATTTTATTTCACGATTTTACTCCTTCTCTAAGCAGGAAACTTTTTGCTTCTGTTTTAGCATTCCAATCCAACTTTCGAACTTTCACACCAAACAAATAACATGGATTTTCATGGCACATATTCAAACATCCATAAATAATAATTCATCTTGGGTTGGGTTTCATTTGCAGGGTTTAAACTCAAGACATATTATAACAGGTCTTAATACATCATGGGGGTGGGGAAAAGAAAAGGTATTGATGCTACGGTGATCAAAGAAGTGCCCTTATTGTTCTTTTATTACCTGCGAGATGATCCATCTCCTCTCCGCCATATCCTAGCCAGTCTGTACTCGTTTGCAATTACGGTCAAAATGAGAGAAATCAGAATCCTCTTTCTTGTAGCTGTTGACTTATGTTGCTTGTCTGATATGATCTTTGATTTGTTCACTTCTTCGACGGAGTTGATGGTTCCAGTAATGCCCTTTGAATGTTGACAATAGAATGGAAATTCAAGCGTGACGAGATACTTGAGTCCAGAAATGTAGTGGAAGCTGGTGTCTGGCTGTATCCCGTTGCTACAGGAAAAATTTCTTAAAAATCAAGTTCTGTAGTTCTCGATAGCGTGCTAGATGTGTTTGGACAAGCAAAGCATGCTGACAAGCTTTGCCGGGATGGGTATTGGAATGCCTTCAATTTTCGTGGCATTCAATAGTGTGCCGGATCGAGTTAGGGAAGGCTATGTAAAAGAATTTCAACAGAGGTCTTTTTTCCTGTGACTGGACTTTTGTAGTTTTTGTCTTCGTACTAACATGAATTGTTGAAAGAGAGCACCGCCACTCTCTCTCTTCTCCAGAAATTTCTAGTAAAAGTCCATCGGTAAAGAAAAGCTGCGCCACTTCTAGACTTCTCCAAAAAATAAAATCTATTTGCCAAGCTGTTATAGGAAGATATTTGTAGAATATTGTAGAAAGCCAACAAAGTCGGCGAATGCACCGACCTTCCATCCCATAAATAGGAGCAACTTGCTGCTCGTGTAGGCGTGAGTGAGGAGTCCCGAGTAAGAGCGTGTGGGTGTACAGAGATAGAAAGGCAGTGTTGTAGTGGGTGGCGTCTGAATGGAGAGAGATGATGTAAGAGCGAGGCCCGAGAGCACTGTCATGATTGTACTGTGACGTGTGTGCAGTGATTGCCGGGAGAGGGTGGTGAGTGTGTCAAAGTCTCTTGTAATAATAAAAGAGTGTTTATAGTAATTGGCAACCAATAAAAACCCAACATGAATCACAATGAAGGAAAAACGTGTTTATATTTGTTTAAATGCGATGGATTTCTTACCAGCTCTGCAGCAAGCGTTCACTTGTACCAGTTATTACAGAAAATGCGAAAAACTGGCGGAGATTCTTGTCCGAAATTTTGAAAATGACAAATGTATCTTAAATTCATACGGTGTAGCTTGTCAATATTTTTTAACCATTTCACATCTAATAAAATGGTAAGTTTCACGAAATGTGCAACAAGAAATTGAATTGAACTAGTATTTTTTTTTTCCCAATTGTCCATAACTGCAGCAAGCATCAAACAATTTATTGATATAACGAGTGCGCATGACCAATTATCATAGCCACAATTGAACAATAATTCATCATCAAATCAAAAGGCATCTCGATTGCCAAAAAGGGTTGAACCTGTGCACCAAGTAGAAAAACTCTTTTTTGGATTACAACCAAAAAGAACAAGCAGCCGGGATTCTACCATTTTGAAATCAAATGATATGGCGACTAAGAATCCTATTCCCCATAAATGATGGAACTCTGCAACCACGTATAGTTCATATTATTCTTGTTAAATCATTCTGGATCAACATGCACATCCGCCTCTTTGCTCTCAGCCTGAAATAGCCTCAGGGGTGCCCTGGGAATATCTGCAAGCAATTTTGAAAGATCACTATAAAGCAAAAGAGATTTGATAATACAATGTTATCGTCAAAAGGAACTACAGCGCACATGAACGCCCAGAGACCGAAAGAGGAAGAAGATTGGGTTCGGGGAAAAGCGAGACATAATCAAAGAAAGAATCGAGCTGGACAACACCAGATTCAGATAAGTGAGTCCGGTCCTTGTCGTTACATCTTGTAATCAGACGTTATCTTTTCTTTTTTTATTCGATAAGTAAGATTTTATTCGGTGAAGAACACATAAGCAGGGGAGCAATCGCGTTACAAGATAAAATACACAAGCTCAGGCACTAGGAAGCACAAGGAACTCTATCAATAAGATGCAGTTGAAGAGCAGAGTGTGAGTATCCTGCTTTCGGGAACGACTGTACAAGTTCTTAGCACAACTCAGGCTATTCTAATTGTTTGGGAAGAGAGAATGAGTAGCATTGTTACAATCATAACATGGGTAGCTTACAGGAATTGATCTACTTCAACTAACGAAAGGATCCTGATCAAAGGTAAGCGAAAAACATGCACATGATAAATAATTTGGGAAAATTACCCTATCAGTCTTAAACTTATCATACAGATGCCAATTCAGTTATAAATTTTTCAATTTTTCCAATTAAGTCATTAACTTTTGCGCGAAACTTCAATGTAGTCCTTCTGATCAATATTCATCAGAAATAGCTGACATGGGATTTAATCATCGCCGGCTGTCCTACACCGTACACCATCACGTCAGTAATTTCTAATGAAAATTGATAGGAAGGATTACATGAAAATTCCACGCAATGATTTATAAATCCTAAAAAATTATTTAAACATTTATTTCTTATAAATAGATAGTAATTTATTATCAAAATTCTCATAAGAATTACATATGCAAAATATAGACATTTGCTAAGACTGGACGTACATCTGCTAGCATTAGAGGTTTGCTAAATTGACATCAAAAGTAAATCGGTGCATAAAGCTTGCACAAGAGTCTGCCACGAGTCAACATCATGCGAGTTTTACCCACTTTCATATTTATCGACAGATAGATTGATACTAAACTCACGGTGAAATGCTAGTATCATTTCTTTGAATTACCTCATATCACCCCGAAGCTTCGTGAGCACCTAAGTTTATTGTAAGCTTTCCAATGAGACATTGTTCCCCCGAGACCCATGTTTGTCTCAAACGAAATAGCCACCTTTTCGGGGAAAACACATGGTGAAATCAAAACTCAAGGATCTAAACTAAACAATACTTATACCTAATAACAATGAGTTGGGCTTTCCGGTGACATGGGAGTTGCAAGAATCCAAAAATGAATTTAACAGGTATTTTAATTCGAAATTTATATGAACTTCTGGTCAAACAACTAATCAAACGCACACCTCAACACTTTTAAGGCATGTCAAGTTTTGTAGAAAAATCTTATCATACACTTGGTGCATATGAGCCCATGTCACATGTATCGTTAGATGAAGTAGGCTCCACGTAAGATTCACATGATCTAACGATTGGATATAAGTTACGTTCGCACGATCTGGGCTCATCCAATTTTTCATTGTTGAAGCAATCACCAACAAGATTCTAGTGTGTTTAGGAAAAAGAAACAAGTCCAAAGCCAGGCTCTAACATAGAATTTGCGCATGACACCCATAATGACAATCCTCCTTAGTCAAGTCATGCATAGAAAAGTCCCCGTCGGTGACTTGGTCCACTTGGCCTCGTACAATACCAAGCATACGTATTGAACGTGTTGACATGACGTGCCAAGACTAGTCGATGCTTTGGTTGGGTCAAGCACACGGCAAGACATGAGCTGCTGTTATCTGGTAGCAACAGCGAATGTTCATTTATCCCCATGTAGATAGGATCCCAATTCTTACTGTGATCACATCCATAATGGGTGGATAACGTTACTACATCACTTGACTTATCGAGTACATTTATTCCCAGACGAGCATTATAGATCTCAAGGAAACGACGAAGCATCATGCTTTTATTCATCTAGCCAAAATTCGACGAAGAAAGGGATACATTTTGCTCCAAAGTCCAAACAGATTAACAAGTTAGAAAGCAAACGCACGAATGGCCAGTATCCACTCGAACGACTCACTGCAACGCACAAACAAACCGAGGTACAGCCTTACAAGAAAAATCCATGGAAAGCCATTAACGGCGGCCATATAAGCCGAATTATTATTTTCAATTTTTCATCTTGAAGAGGCTTGGAAAGGTGGTGTTAGTTGATGGATGGGTTCTCTACTAAAGTGAAATCAAGCCACGTAGCCGGTGCCACCAAGAACACCCTTAAGCTTCTTAACCTGAGCATCATCAAGGAAAGTGGCGGCCTCCACCAACTCAGAAGGCAAATTATTAGCGAAGAGAGCAAAGTCCAAAGATTTGAAGCCCGGGGCACGGACTGCTGAAGCTGACAATGGCAAGTGCTGGACCTTTACCAGAATTCAATTGGGCGTGCAATAGCCCCCGAGGGAAAATCATGCCAACCCCTTCGTTGAAGTTCTTCAAGTAGACGGTGTTTGGCGATGACGACATGAACCCGGCACAGATCGATCCTTGGAGGACAATGAGGACCTCCGAGGCGCCCGGGTGCATGTGCATCGGGATTGAAATTAATGGTAGCTACCAATTTGTACATGATAGGGACTATATCGCTGCTGGGGATACTTGCAGCTTATCTCAAAAGTGGCAAAGAATGTTCAACCTACACTAGAATGCTTATAAGTTTTATTTTAGAAGTTTACTTAGGGTGCGCATGGAATCCATTCTGGAGAAAAATTTTTGCTCCATAATGCATTCTGGAACAAAAATGCGTTTGTTAAAAAATTTCCTGAATGTATTCTGGAGCAATTTTTGTATTTTGAAATAAAAATGCGTTTGGTAAAAACATATTCTTTTTTTGGTTCCAGAATCAAATTTTGATTCCAGAATGAGTTTTCTACCAAAAAAGAGAAGCTACTTTTTGTAACTTCTCTCTTCCTAGAATTCATTCTGGTCCTAATTTCTTTTTGTTTCTCTTTCATCTCGTTCTCTCGTTCGAAATTCATTTTGGCCCTAATTTCTTTCTTTCTCTTTCATCTCGTTCAACTCTTTAGTTTTGTGCTCTCCCCTTCCCTCCTTGCGACTGCACCGGAACTGCCACTGCACGCGGGAGCGATTGATTTGGCCCTCCCTATATCTCCACCTCTTCAGTTTCGTGCCCTTTATCCCTCCTCGCGATTTCACTGGAACCGCCACCTCACACAGCGGCGATCGATTCGACTCTCTCTATATCTCCACTGCTTCCGTTTTTTCATGCGTAGTTAGTGAGTCTTCGATTCTTCCAACTGTTTCACCTCCTCTCATTAGCTTTTTCTTTTGGTGCAATCCGCAGTGTATGATGCGGCCGCCCATTTAGGGCACGCGGCCCTCGCGAATCTCGCTCGATCGAGTCGGAACGAGGGAACGAGACGCTGCGGAGTGGTATGGTGAGAACTTGATTAGCATGTTGCGATTTGAGGTTGAGGTTGAAGTTGCCGCTCACGATGAACCAATAAACCAATAAGTACATAGGCTACAGTGCTTGCCACTCACGATCAAAACTTGAATGACGTGCTTCTCTAGCTGTAATTGGGAGGATATTTCCTCCTGTCAGTAAGTAAATAGTGGGCTTTTCTCATAATTTTTACACCATATTTTCATCCATTAAAAAAAACACAAATAAAACATCACTCTTTCGTCCATTTGATAAAGCAAATATGTAAAACGTATCTCTCTTATCAACGATTGAATTTTTGCCAGCAAATTGAACATACATTTTTGTAAAAGTAAAAAAATAATATGAATGTAATAAATTTCCAGGAGCTTCTATATCGCGATTCTCTCTCCATACTCGGCGGCCTCCAGTCCACCGGTAGCCGCCGCTCGTCTCCGATCGCCGACCACCATAGGCTGTTCGCATTTGAACCTCAGAGAACAGAGCAGAGAGCAGAGAGCATAGGGAAGGAATTCTCACGTTTAGTTGTGATTCTCTCTCGGTATCCTCTATGAATCCTTACCTCTCTCTCTGTCACTGATTGTGGTCTCAGGCCACTTCCCCAACACCACCAGCTTCGCAGCCACAGGAAGAAGTGCTCTGTTCGCCCCTATTTTCCTGCTTACGTCATCGAAGTGCTGGATTCTCCTCCTCCCTCCTTTTGCTGGTTCCAGTCTTCGAATGCTACAACTCCTGAAGCTTCACTCCTCTGATTTGATCACCAATCGCGGTTAGCTATTACTCTTAGTCAAAGCGAAATTCGCATGCTCTGTTTTTGCTGAAGGTCGGGACCGAGTGCTCGATTCCGTCAGCAAGAAATCCGGTCGCGTACGAGCTTTAGTGATAAGTCCGGATGTGACCTCTCTCTTATTTCTGTATCTAGATCCTTTGGCCGAAATGTCTACCACTTGTTTGATAAAATTCCTGAACTAGATCGGTGTGTGTTTCGATTCAGATTCTGACCCAGAGCTTTCCTTTGCTTGATCGATTGACTCTTTTCATCGCATAGACTTTACTTTTGTTTCGTTTCCTTTCATTTCAGAATTGAGTAGCTATTCATTTTAGGATTTGTTCTTGAAATTCTCGGGTTAGATGCGTATCCAGGGTGTACACGAGATAAATCTGATACTGGGTATTCCAGAACTTAGACCGAGGGCCTCTTGAACGAGAATGAATTGATCCGTGCACGTTTACTTCTTATGCTTCACTATATGTCGATCCATGTTTGTTGTAGTTTGCTTAATGAGAATGTTGCTGCTATCTTGAATACTGAGTGCATGCTGCAAGAGCACTGAGTTGCTGCTCTGGTCAATTGTATGCGCATTCATTTTGAGTGTGCTGTGTTACTGATTGGTTCATTAGTTGTGTGTCCATTTCGAATGCGTTGAGTTGCTGATGTGCTCACTGTGTTCTGTTGGTGCCTATGTGTTGAGTTACGGATTATGTCTATTCTGTGCGTGCTTGCTGTTTGGATGTCCTGGTATGTTCGATAATTTTTTTCACGAACAGAATTTATTTGCATTAGTATCAGCATGTTCAATTGTAGTCTTACAACAGATTGCATTTCATGATAAATGTAGTTACATTGTGTACGTCCTATATGTTCCGTATGTGATGAAAGGTAGCATCCTGTGATAGCATTGACTTGTCTAGATGATTGTGGAACATCTCTTTCGCGTGTTCATGTTGTCTTCTTGGTTTATGATTGTATAGCTGAGTAGTGTTTGATTTCCATGCATTGCATTTTAGAGATTGGATCTGATTAATATTAGATTGCTTTTATATTACGCTTAGTGTTTTGTGGATATTACTTGGTTCTCTAATAGGCATAATAACAGTCATTTAGTTTAGAAATAGACATAGAATATATTTTGGATTTAGCTCACGGGGGTTGTGTCCCGAGATTCAATGACGAGGCAATGTATGTGGTGTAGCATAATAAAATGGACTAAGATTGCATGAACAACTTCTTTGAAAGATTGAGAGTCAGTACCGAGAGAGCATTAATTAGACAATTAGCGTAATCAAGTCCATAACCTTAGAATCTCAATGCGTAGGAAGTGAAGCGTTATCCACACTTCACTTAGCTCTTAACTAGCCCCAAATAGGTTAGTGGCAACTCTAGTTAGGTAGGAATTTTTATTAATCAATTGAATCCCTCAATTGTTGAGGTCGGTTATAGTTTGAAAGAACCCGCTTCGAACGAGAACTAGCACCTCGATTAGTGCAACCCCTGTTCTGGTGCGACAAATCGTTAGCCCCGTTCCTCTTGAGAACACCTTAGGCAAGGTAGCAACATCTCTCTCTCTCATCCACGGGGGCTTTATTCAGTTATACTTACATACACGGAGATATGACAGTAGGAGCCAAGCATTGAAGATGGTTGGTGGGCGCGATGGGTCGGTGCACCGAAGCTGGGTCAGCAATAGTGACTAGAGAAATTAGTGCTAATTAATCAGTTTTTTTATGTGTTGAGAATGATGTGAGGTCAGTGCACGTTGGAATCTCCACGCTAGCAAGTATAGATAATTTAATATTTGGATCCATCGCTCAGGTTTTCACTCACTTTCTTTTTTATCCATGAGATTAATGAGCAGAGAATTTCATCGGCTGATGAGTAACCTAACTACCTAACTAGCTAAGATAAGCTTCTTCGTCATTAAAAAAAAATGGCTTCTATTTACTTAATCACACAAGTCAATCATTTGTGAATAATTTAAGGATATATATCGGATGTCGTCGTCTTTGGAAAAATTTGAGGATGTCAATTGTTTTCATAAAAGAAATCTATGTGCAAACTAGTTTTGTCAACTCAACAGCCGCCTCATGTCTTAGCTTTTGCATTGCGATTTCTTTGGACTGGAGGAGTTGCATGTGAAAACACACAGTGTGGTGCGATATTTTTTATAAAGATGAAATGCATGTACATTTTTCTCCTTGATAAAAATAAATAAATAAGTAAATAAGTTTCATCAATGATCCAACGATTCCAATTATTACACTATAAGTTATACATTTCCATTTCCTACTTAAGGCGTTTATTTCTAACTAAGTTTCTCAATCTCCATGCGAACTTCCACTCTAGATCCGAAATCTAGTAAATTCATGAAGGACTAAAATGAGCAGAAGCTAATTCCTGTCTGGCACTGAGAAAACCGATGCGGTAAGCCTATTTTTCAATCAATTACTTGCTAAGTTTCCTGATGTTATTTAACAAAGTCCATTACTTTTCAGTAATTGCAATGGCATTGTCCGGGGTAAGAAGAGTCGAGCAACTCTACAATCTGTTGAACCATTTTCATTTCACGATGTCCTGTTCGGAAGCAACTGATCAAATAGGAGGCCTTGAATGGGCCAGAACATGGCCCGTGAAACGTAGACGGACCCCCGAGCTAGATCCCAACCCGACTGAAAAGCAGCCATTTTGCAGGCCCATTTACCTACAAGAATTGCAGACTGTCCACGTCCCTTGAGCCGCCATGGCAGGAATCAGGATTCTAAAGCAAATTAGGCATGAAGAATCCCATGAATGGATTTTGTTGGAAAGGGTTCCCCGAATACCCTCTAAGCTACTAATTGAGAAAACGTTCCGGTTTTTCAATGTACCAACTGCGTCATGTTATGTGTAGTTACTGATTTGAAAAGTTGGTTATCACTGTTATGCCATATTTAATAAGTGCTCAAAAGATACTCATTACCAAGATCTTTATGAAAATCGTCAAGTGTCACAGAATGAAATTATTCTCTCTTCCTACATTTAGATGAAACTTGCAAGATATAAAAACGAAAATTGGACAAACCGTGCAAGATAACAAGATGAAAATGATGATTTCCCCCATCAAGTTGTAATGTAATTGTCTTTATGGTTATTAACTAACCTGATGGCCAATCTCTTGATGGACAAAATTACCTCTTCTTCTTCATTGTTTTCATCAAGTGTGCCTTGGTGAACCGTGAATACATGAGAGAAACTTTGAAATGTACTTTTTGGCCTTTTCTTTTTAGTGTAATGACGCGAGAAAATTTCTTTGAAGAACAATCAGCTGCAAATTCAATTTGCATGTTAAGTAATCAGAGACAATGATGAGTCCTCACAAGGTGATTGTCTGGACAAACTCTGTGATGATATGAAATATTCTGGTAATTGAGTTTAATGAACTGGTGATTAAGTGCTTGTAAGTAATGAAACTAGGATTGACAAAAAGCAGTGGGATCATCATTAACAACTATAATGTAACTTATGGAGCCAAGTCATACCAAATTAGATTTGAATGATACATTTTGCGTGTTTACTGTTGACTTGAAAGGAATAGTCATGCAGTGAAATGTCCAAGTGCGTCGGGTATCCATGGAGGATTCTTTGCCGTGCCGTATGGGAAAATTTGAAGCAGAGAAGTATTTTTACGCGGTTGAAGAAGCTGAAAGTTCCAGCTGTACATGTCATATACATCGACTTTTGGACGGAGCCAAAGTTCCAGCTGTAGATGTCATAATCGAAAAGTACAGATTGAACTTTTTGTCAAATAAAACTTTTGGATGGAGCCAAAGTTCGAGCTGTAAATGTCATATTCGTTCAATTTAGGCGGCCCAAACATAAATAGTCACCCTAGGATAGGGTTATTTACTTCTCCGGAAAAGCTCAAGCGTTCATATTGAGCAACGCTACTTGTATTTACTAAGCTCATGGACAAGAATCTTCCATTCACATCATGTGCAAGTAACCGACAAGGCGCATATGGTTAGCCACTCTAAGCATTTCCTTTTTTTAAAAAATAAAATAAAAGAGAGACGAAAATTTTCAAATCTGTTAGGTCAATGCACTTGATCAATGCAGGCAAAGTCAGAGCCGACGAGGGAAAAAATAATAATTCACGTTTAACAAATTGATCGGATCATGCACCTGGTCGCTCCTATCATTCTTAACCAAAAAGACTTGCTTAAAATATTAAAATCAGTCAATGAGTAAAAAAACAAATCTGCATCCGGTACACGTTTTAAATCTATTTCTTGACTCATTTTATGATAAAATGCCAACCATAGAAGATAAAATATTAGAATGAAACAAATCTAAATTAGGTCGAGAATGAGATGAGTACATTTAATTAGCAATTTTTGCAATTTCCAATGGAATTCCCTTGTGAGAGCCGCCAAGAAACATCGTTGAATTTAAGCATATGATGGGAAGGACTCTTCCATATTGGTGTGCTTCTGATGATGAAGTATAATACAGGTCAACAAGTTGTTCAAGTATATTATATGAAGGACACCGAATCAATATTTGGCTGGCAGCCTTTGGTCATCATCATCCGCATATAGAATCAGATTCATAACAAGTGGAGTCTCTGGCCACAAAGAAGTCAATACGGGAGGCGGGGTTCTCCCGTGGCACGTGCTACCCATTATTGCAAGGAGTGTTCTTTTTCTTTTTCTTTTTTATAAAACACCGACCCTTCGTCCAATGACGTTGGAGTTAGGTTTCCTTTTGTTTTCTTCGTTTTTGGCTCTACAATCTAGAGACACGCTCTCTTCTGATGGAACACGTACCCTTTGTCATTCACATGTTTTTGTTATTGTTTATGTCCAGGGCTCATTGTGAAGAGGATCCACAAACCACGACGACTCAATATGTAAATAATATTGAAGTTAACATAACAACCACAAGACTTGAGGCATGAGAAAGATAATGTGTCAATCACATGGTATAATATATTTCATCAAATTATTTTTCTTCAGCAAAACAATGTAAACTCGGGAGAAATAGCAAAAACTGAATATGCCTCCATTGGCCCAGCCGGGAACCGGACCGGACCGGTCAATAGGTTCCAGCCTGCTCCGACGACCATGGCTCGCTCCCGACGGCGACTATGGACCAGGAGAACGATCGGTATGGGCTAGGATTCGCATCCAACGGTTGGCGCGAGTCTTGGCCAACCTACGCTTGAAAACAAGGGAAAACAGGGTACAAAAAGGGCCGAGAAGAACCTATTGATTGAAGGGTACTTCCGGGAGTCGCCGGTCGGCTTGCTAGCGACGGTGGGGTCGGCTAGCTTCCCTATTCAACCTGCAAGAAGAAGAAGGAGCGGGTCAGGGAAAGCCCCAAAAAACATAGGAAAGGAGAGAAAAAAATGCGGGCTGAGCTTATGGGGAAGAGAGAGAGGCCGGTCGACCCAGCCCATTCCGAATTTTTATTATTTTTTATTAAAATTTTTTAATTAATTTTTTTAAACTTAATTTTTTGAAATTTTTTTAATTAAAAGAGGTAAAATATATTCTAATATTGCAAAATGAACCTATGTCTATATGCAATGCATTTGAAACTAAATAATTTTTTTGGTTTAGGAATTAAGGACACTAACCCCTAAATTTTGTGTAATTAACTTTGGGCAATTAAAAGAAGGTATAAACAGTTTGGTTTAGAGAAAAAGACTTGGGATGAAGTGGGTATTGATGGAGATTTAGGGTAAGATATCTTGATGCAGAAGGATACCTAGATTAAGAGGGAGTTGACCTAATAACTGAGCTCACATGTGTGGAGGATATTGTTAGAATGCATGTGTGAGTTGTATTAGAGAAATCCCACTTTGGAGAATTGATGTAGTGTGGAGTAGTTCATATACCCTAGTTGACTCATATTTCATTGATTTAAACTTTTGAGTGAAGATGAGTTCAACTAGATATATTGATGGACTTGGACTTGGGCTCTCTCTTGTTTATCTCACCAGGCGAAGGTATTGGGTTTCTGTTGCGTGCTCCCAACAAATGGTATCAGAATCGATGGTTGGTGACCAATGCGGTTTTTAGGCTGTGGGCATTGTGGTGTAGCAATGTGGGCCCAATAATAGACTTCATGGTTCGGTTTGGAGAAAAAGACCAGGGATAAAGTTGGGTATTGATGGAGATACAAGATAAAGTATTTTGATGATAATGATACCTCGATTAAGAGGGAGCAAACCTAATACTGAGCTCACATGTGAGGCGGTTATTGTTAGGATGCACATATGAGTTATGTTAGAAAAGTCCCATATCGGATAATTGATGTGGTACTGAGCAATTCATATATCCTAGTTGGCTCATATATCATTAGTTTAAGCTTTTAAGGAAATGTAAGTCCAATTGGATATGCTGATGGACTCGTATTTGGTCTCTCTTGGTGATCTTCCCGGGCGAGGCTTCTACTGCATGTTCCTAACAAATCGTATCAGAAGCAATGGTTGGTGACAAATGCGGTTTTCGGGCTATGTGTGTTGTGGTGTAGCAACGCGAACCCAATGGTGGATTTTATGGTTCCAGGGAGGTAGTGGGGGCGTTGATGGAGATTCAAAATGAGATGTATTAGAGAAATCCCACTTTGGAGAATTGATGTAGTGTGGAGTAGTTCATATACCCTAGTTGACTCATATTTCATTGATTTAAACTTTTGAGTGAAGATGAGTTCAACTAGATATATTGATGGACTTGGACTTGGGCTCTCTCTTGTTTATCTCACCAGGCGAAGGTATTGGGTTTCTGTTGCGTGCTCCCAACAAATGGTATCAGAGTCGATGGTTGGTGACCAATGCGGTTTTTAGGCTGTGGGCATTGTGGTGTAGCAATGTGGGCCCAATAATAGACTTCATGGTTCGGTTTGGAGAAAAAGACCAGGGATAAAGTTGGGTATTGATGGAGATACAAGATAAAGTATTTTGATGATAATGATACCTCGATTAAGAGGGAGCAAACCTAATACTGAGCTCACATGTGAGGCGGTTATTGTTAGGATGCACATATGAGTTATGTTAGAAAAGTCCCATATCGGATAATTGATGTGGTACTGAGCAATTCATATATCCTAGTTGGCTCATATATCATTAGTTTAAGCTTTTAAGGAAATGTAAGTCCAATTGGATATGCTGATGGACTCGTATTTGGTCTCTCTCTTGGTGATCTTCCCGGGCGAGGCTTCTACTGCATGTTCCTAACAAATCGTATCAGAAGCAATGGTTGGTGACAAATGCGGTTTTCGGGCTATGTGTGTTGTGGTGTAGCAACGCGAACCCAATGGTGGATTTTATGGTTCCAGGGAGGTAGTGGGGCGTTGATGGAGATTCAAAATGAGATATTTTGATGCAGAAGGATACTTAGATTATGAGAGAGTAGACCTAGCACTAAGCTCATGCGGGAGAGGGAGGGTGTGAGTTTTGTTGAAGAAGTCCCACATTGGAGAATTGACGTAGTGTGGAACAGTTCATATATCTTAGTTGGTTCATAACTCATTAATTTAAGCTTTTTAATGAAGGTGAATTCAATTGGATATGTTGACGAGCTCGAACTTGGGCTTTCTCTTAACGATTTCCCCAAGCAAAGTTATTGGTGCTTTTACTATGCGTGATCCTAACAAATGGTATTAGAGCTGATGGTTGGTGACTAATGAGGCTTACGGGTTGTGGGTGTTGTAGTGTAGCAATGTGGGCCCGACGCTGAACTTCATGGTTCGGTATGGAGAAAAAAAACCAAGGATGAAGTTAAGCGTTGATGGAGATTCAAGATAAGATATCTTGATGCAGAAGGATACCTAGATGAAGGGAAAATGGACCTAACACTAAACACACACGTGAGGGGAAGATTGTTAGTATGCACTAGTGAGTTGTGTTAGAGAAGTTCTACATCGGAGAATTGATGTGGTGTGGAGCAATTCATATTCCTTAGCTGGCTCAAACTTATTGGTTTAAGCTTTTGAGTGAAGGTGTTTCCAACTGAATATGTTAAAGGGCTCGAACTTGGGCTTTTTCTCAGCGATCTCCCTGGGCGAAAGTATTAGATTTCTATTGTGTGCTCCCAACAAATTAATAGAGAAATACCGCAAGAGTAGTGGTCAGGTAAAAATGTTAATTATTCATATCTAATTTTTTTTTGGTTGTATTGCATATACTTTGATTGACAGGAAGGATAAGAATAAGCTTGATGCTAAGTCCTAGAAGTACGTCTTTATCGGATATGGTGGCAATGAGTATGGCTATAGACTTTGTGATATTGAGATTAACAAAGTCATTTGCGGTCAAAATGTGGTATTCCATTAGGAAAATATGTACAAGGACCATCAGATAGAGCATGAAAAGGCAATAACTCAGAATATGTTGAGCTGGACACAATGCCAGAAAAGATGGTTCTAGCATATCAAAGTGCATTTGAAGGGGAGGTTTGAGATAAAACTATTATCAATGAGCAGGAAGTTCAAGAGGAACGCAATGATCTTGAGTAGACTAACGACCTTGAAGTACCTATCCTGAGGCGGTCTACGCGTGTGAGAAAGCCAAAGGTGATTTTTGATCCATTAGCAGATACTATTCTGAGCCATGTCTTATATATAGATTCGGGAGAGCTAGAGACATATGATGAGGCAAAGAAAGATAGATCTCGCATGCAGTGGGAACATGCTATAAAAGAGGAGATGAGCTCATTAATTTGGAACAAAACTTGGGAGTTGATTGAATTGCCTACCGATAAAAATGCTTTGTTAAACAAGTGGTTGTACAGGATAAAAAAAGAAGCAAATAATAGATTGGTGGGCCCCCAATTTGTTTCGGTATTTGGCGAATATCTCAAGGAAGGAATCTGGTGATCAACACACATGACATAAGGCATGAGAAAAAGATCGTATGAACCACGTGCCAACAATTTGAACTTCCTAACAAAAAACCCTCAACATGTGAATGATAAAATGCCATTCATAGAAGACAAAATATTGGAATTAAACATACCAAATCAATTATTGGCTGGTAGCCTTTAGTCATCATCTGAAAATAGAATCCATATCATAACAAGCGGAGTCTCTGGCCAGAGAGATGTTCATACAGAACTTGTAAAATTGACATGTCACATCAGTGACGACTTTTCATCAATGTGAACCATATGGCACATCGTAAATGTATACTTTAAACCGAAACATGCTGCACAGAGTGTTCAAGTCAACAAAAGAAGTTTTGCGGGCAAAGGGTGTAACCCATCATTCGATTCTAAAAACTGGTCAAGAAAAGGTTTTGGTGCTTTCCACAATTCCACGTTCATCAATAGAAACACCATTACTAAAATAACAGGAAACTACATCATTTCTATATATTAGTAAATAAACTAATGCAAAAACGACCAAATTATTCTGGTATGGTCAACCCTTCAGCTTAGTTATAAGAGGCCCTGCAATTTAAAATATCACAGATGCAACTTTCTAGGAAAGTAGAAAGTCACTTTTGCATTCTCTGTTTACTTTGTTGTTGAAAGACTGCAACCAGGACATCAACACAATGCCAGAGCCAGTACATTTTCAAGCACCAGGTACATGTTCATGTTTCAGCCTAGATAAAATATGGTCTAGGCGATGCTGGAACTAGACATGGCCACGGTTCGGAACCGACCGGTTCCCGATTCCGAACCGCATGGTTCGATTGAACCGGGCGGTTCCGTTCGTAACCAAGCATGAATTGAACGGAACCGCCCCCACGGTTCCGGTTCAGATTTTTTTTTTTTTCCTTCCTCCGGGCCGGGTTATAGCGGGGCCGGCGGAGGTCGCCGCTTTAAGGCGGGGCGGCCCTCGCCGGGCGTCGGGCGAGGGCCGCCCTGGCCGGGCAAGGCGGGCCCGCCCTCGCCCGGGCGAGGGTTCGACCTGCCCGGCGTCCGGGCGAGGCCGACCTCGCCGGCGTCGGGCGAGGCCGACCTCGCCTCGCAATCGGGCGAGGCCGGCCTCGCCCGACGGGCGAGGTCGAGCCTCGCCGACGGCGTTAAGCGAGGCCGGGCGAGGCTCGACCTCTTCAATCGGGCGAGGTCGAGGCTACCGCCGCCTTTCACCGCCGCAGCTTTTTTTTTTTTTTTTTGGAACCGGGCTCGAATCAAGGTTCGGGCGGTTCCAATTTTCTAGAACGGAACCGGGCCCGTGAGGCCACGGGCCGGTTCCGTTCGAACTGCGGGCCCGTGAGCCACGGGCCGGTTCCGTTCGGAACCGCTGGCCCGGTCAACGGGCCGGTCCCGGGTTTGACCGGGCCGGTTCCGGGCCAAAACCGGCCCGTGGCCACCTCTAGCTGGAACCTGCCTTTTCTCATGGTTCTTTTTCTTTGCTTTATCATTGGACAAACATAACCCTGACCTTGACTAGGAAAAAGAGAAAATCAAAATCAGTACAAGGACTTTGTGCTCACTCTTTCTCCTACTTATATTGAAGATGTTCACAGAAGCGATGACCAAATCGAAGTGTTATTTCACTGTGAAATTAATATTTGGGGCGGATCTTGATGAATTGTTCTTATGAGGGACACTTCTTTATGTCTGCAAAAAATTGTTCTTATCAGGAAAAGGTCTTAACAAAATGGCCTGAAAAATTGCATCCATTGCAGGAAATATGGAAGAGATGGCCGATGGACCCCGTTACCGTCCATTGTTGA
The DNA here is from genome assembly GCA_024733475.1 of Syzygium grande. Taxonomy (NCBI): domain Eukaryota; kingdom Viridiplantae; phylum Streptophyta; class Magnoliopsida; order Myrtales; family Myrtaceae; genus Syzygium; species Syzygium grande. Next base: position 30,087 of record JAMXDD010000008.1, on the reverse strand, counting down.
CAGCTGCATTCATGGGTGACTGGGAATCTGCCAAAGCAATTATCGGCCGCGATAATGCTTCAGTGAGGGCCAGAATAACAAGCAGATTCGAAACAGTGCTTCACATAGCCACTTTGAGTGCACAAGACAAATTTGTGAAGAATTTGCTTGATTACTTGAATCCGGATGATCTTTTAATGGTTGATTCTGATGGCTGCACGGCCCTCCACAATGCTGTCCATTGTGGAAGAATAGAGATGGTCAAGGCATTAGTTGGAAGGGATCGTAGGTTGACGCAAATTCCAGATTATAAAGGACGTGTTCCTTTGAGAATATCTACTCAGGAAGCTTCTACGCATAAGGAGATTGCCTGGTTCCTGGCGGAAAAGACAACAGACGATGGGCCAAGTTATCCATTCAGCAGTCCCTCCGCAATTAATCCCATTTTAGATCTCACCTACGCTGGTCATCATGGTGATAATATATCACTCTCTACCTCAATTCCATCTGTTTTTTCCTTCATCTAGACTTAGCTTATTTTCCTGATCAACTTTGCTGGTGAATTTGGACAGATATCACCCTTTTTCTAGTTGAGCGACACCCTCAATTACTTACCATGAAAAGAAGAAACTTATCTATACTGGGCGTGTTGGCGAGAATGCAGACTCACTTTCTCAGCGTAAACAGGCTCGGTGTTTTTGGTACATTGATATTCAAATGTCGGTACTTTCCTCATTCGCATCCCTTCATTACTGATTCCCTTCAAGAAGATCATACCTGGCTCATCACCTGCTCGTTTTTATCTGAACTGAAGGTATTCCGCTGGAATTGAACTATGAACCAGCAGATGAAAATTTAAGGGATATGCAAGGGCCAAGAAATCCAGGTGGGTCTGCATTTTACAGTTGGGCATTATCTAGTTTGGGACCTTCCATGATTTTGAACTTAAGTCAATATCTTGGATTGATTCCCTCCCTATTAGCAAAGAAAACCAAACATGATTGTTTTTTTTTGGCTCCCTTTGTTTCGCGAAAAATGTTTTTTAAGAAAACTTTTTGCAAAATTTCTGGTGTTTGGATAGTGGAAAATGAGTGGTCAAAGAAAACATTTTCCAATTAATGAAAAATACACTTCTAAAATTGGGGAAAATCATTTCCTCGACTTCTTTCTCTCGTCTCTCTCCATTCGCGGTTGCAGTGAATCATCAGCTAGAGATCAAATCCCCATGGTTCAACAAGTGCTATCTCACTTCAATTCTTATTCGGCCAAGCATCATTTTCTCTCTGTCCATCTTCATTTTGCAGCGAGTCTTCCTCCATTATTGTCTCTCAAACTTACCGGCTTTGTATATATACGGATAATCGCCTGAAATCGAACTGCATTATGGATCGGTTATCCCTTGGAAACCACATATAATTTAACCAGCATGTCTCTGATTCGTTTTGCAGTTCCTCCCATACTTAGTTTTTCGTGGTTACATTGTCCATTAGACAAGTTATACAATGCTCTTCTTGCTTTTTTCTTTTTTTTTTTGCCTCTCTGGCTTGACTACTCAACTTGCATTACACAAGTGGGATTTAACCTTCATGGACCACTTCACTACCCAACAAGCTTCGGCTTGAAAGCAAGAATAGTATTTCGAGAGGAATCTCATGGAAAACATAAAGTTAATAGAAAATAGGATGAATCAAGTTATTAGAGCACGTCTCCTTTTACTTGTCCCGTTGCAAGAAGTTTGAGAAGGCAAAATTTCATGTCATTTATCCTCATCCATATCTCTGTAGCAAGTCACTTGCAATCCCAATTATTAATCCATGTGAATGTGAATGTTGTTTGTTTTGATATCTTGGACTATCAAACATTGAGATAGTCAGGACACCACTAGCTATAATCTATGTAGTAAAGTATCTTCATTTCAGACACACAGTGATTTCATATTCATTGACCCGGTTCTCTCTGCTACTTAATTGTAGGGCTTCAATGTCTTGTAAGATCATTTTGGAATGCTGCCAAATTTGTAGGTACGGTTCCATTTAATGAAGATACCACCTCTGTCTTTGTCTCTGACTCTTCAATGAAAAGTCAATGGCTTGTTTGTCTTTGACTTCTTTCGTAACTAGAAAAATGTTCCTAGTTATTTTTTTTTATTGTAATTCGGAAAAAAAAAATTAATGGGTCCACAGTATGTAAAGAAAGATTTACACATACACATTTCTCATTGGGGTGAGTGATATGTGTGTTTGAAGTTAGTTATGTAACTAAGTTTTTTTTGCATGTCAACTATCCAACGGTAAACGTGTACCGGCATTGGACCTATTAAAAATCCTCTAACAACTTATTCAAACTAAAACAAAATTACATATGATTTTCTATATCAATATTGTATATTTTCAAAGATTTCAAGTATTCACAAAGTTGTAATTAACAGAGTCGTGCAATTTGGAAAAAGGTAAACAAAGAATCCTTGAAATTGCAAATTGAGGCAAGATTAGATGTTAACCTACATCCATCTTGCTTAAGGCTAATTGATCTAAGGAGAAGATTATAAAAAAAAGTTATGTTGACCTAGGACTTCCCTTCAATCTTGATTGGTGAAATCATGTTGGCTTCGTGTTGCCTTCCTTATGGGTGAATTGCTTAAGCCTAAATTTTATTTTCTTTGACTGCTACTTCATTACGATGCAACAAGACATAATATGTTGAGAGGGTACAGGAATTGGGCATGGGACCGGGGCAACACCCTGGCATCCTCGACTATTTTCGCCACATCATCCATAAAATAAGGTTGCGATTGATGAAGGCACGCGTCTATCCTTTAAACACATTGAATATAGTAAATTTCCACTTTTTTGGGAACTTTAAAAGGCCGCCTAAATAAAATAATAAAAAAAAAAGAGCACAAACCTTACTTTAAGTCACAATTTTGACCCGAACTTTTTTTATCTTATAAAAAATTACAAACTTTTACTTAAATCCCAAATCCGACCTGAACAATTTAAAATTTTTTTATCATGGGGGCCAGATTTGGGACTCAAGTAAAGTTAATGCTTTTTATTGAGACAAAAAAAGTTCAAGCCAAAATTGTCACTCAAGATAAAGTTGGTGCTTTTTTTGGGAATTAGCCCGAATAGGAATAGGGGAAAGAAAGCGGGTAGGAAAAATCAATATAATCTGGTTGGGATGGCTTGGAATTGAAGAAATTTCAGTGGGAGCAAATTTCTTGAGCGCCAATAGAACCGTGCATCCCAGAATTTCCACTCCAAGTTATGTATCCTATACTAAGAACCTGTTGGGTAGGTGGTAAGAGAGTTTGCTCATCTTCTTATGATCCTGTATTCAAGATTTGTTGAAGCACTCCGCAAGTGAAATCTTGAATACATTAAACATATATGGTGGAGTGCTCTCTTAAAATTACCCAGGGGGGTGGACCACTTGAGGTCGAATACCACGGAACAGCTAAAACATTTTCTCCAGTTCCCAAAACTTATTAACACCTTCTGCCCGCAGTTGCACTCATTTTGTCATCTTCACCCAACTTTTGTATGCACCTGAAATACCCATTCGCCTTGTCCCTAATTCTTCTATTATTGTCAAAGAACAAACAGGAAACAGAAGTGTAGTTGCGTATTTATCATGTTAAAAGCAATTTTAGAATAGAATTTAGTTGACTGTACTCACTGTCATTTATGTGTAACAAGTGAACTCGAAGGGGGACATACCATTATATGACCTCATGTGTAAGTTTCGATTTTATTAGAGACGGATAGAATGGAGGAAAAAAATTTTGCTCTTGCGCTGAGCGTAAATAATAACGCAACCGATTGTACTGTTATTGTGGTTTTCGGTAAAATCCAATTTCTGCCTCTTTGTTTTTCATTTTCTTATTTCTTTTTTCTTAACTTATTGTAGTTCCTCCGATCAAGAGGATTCACGAGGTAAAGCTGAGATATGTGGCGGCAGTCATGTTGGCAAAAAAAGTGTGCAGGGCGATCTCTGGTATGAGAACTACCGAGATCACCGAGTTTTTCCTAGAGAGAAACCTGTTGGGTTTTGCTACAACCAAGGGAAACAGCGATCTCGTGAAGCTATGTATTCAGTCTTTCCCGGAGCTTATTAGGATTAAGCCTAATGGTGATAGTTTGATGACACTAGCTGTGAAGAATCGCCAAGAAAGGATTCTCTCACTCTTTTTGAAGAAAAGCTCAAACAATGAGTTGTCATTAGTGCCGGCACCTACACCGGAAGAATCGGAAAAGATGATGCTCGCAGCAGCAAAGTACGACTCTCATTTGGAGGCTGTAACTTATGTCTCCGGAGCAGCTTTTGAAATGCAAAGAGAACTCCAATGGTTCAAAGTACGTATCTTTCTTTTCCTATATATATATAATAACCGCACTTAGTGATAATTATTATACACCCTTGACTAATATCTTAAAACATGATGGCTACACATCTATTTAGATAGTCCTAAGAATATACATAAAACTTTCATTTATAGCGGTCAAGCGATAACTGGACTAACTTTCGTGCACCTCAACTGGTTCATCTCTCTTGGCTCTTTTAAGAGCGCACAGGCCCACATCGGTCTAATGCATAGGATTTTACTCCGAATATATTTCCGACGAGATTTGAATTTAAGACCACAAGGAAAATAATAAACTCTCATGACATCTAAATTAACACCTAGTTGGAACATATAACTTTTAAATTTCACAAGCTAAACATAAATTATAAAGTAAGTTGAGAAACAACAATATATCCTTAGTACAATTTACAAAAAATATAGGAGACTGATTAGATAATTTAGGGCCCTAAAAACTTATTGAAACTCATCAAAATGGAATGGCAGATGAATTCTACTAATACAACTATGATCCAACACTCAATCTAAACCAAGCTACTCTTTCTTAAATATGACGGACTCCTTCTATAGGTTTCCGCAATGACGCAATTAGGGGATTATTATGCAAATCATTTCTTGTATAACCCACAAATCTTAATTTGGAGCCCCCAAAAACAACATTTAAATCAATTTTGCTTATATTTTAACGATGGCTTTGCTAGTTCCACTGTATCATATTTTGTAAAGATGATAGTGTTATAATTAAATTATGCAGATACTCAATGATCTAATTAAAGTAGTATGACATGAATCTTTTCTTTTTTAATCAAAAGGTTAGCAAAGTTCATTTATGGCCACTGTTTCTGTTTGAATAGCTATTAATTCAAGAGCACTTCTCATTAGTTGATTTAGCTATTAACTAAGATTGTACTCACGCAAACCACTGTCTACAAAAAAAAATGATTCATGAAGCATTTATTTTTTATTTACCTTTATTTCATTTCAACTCTCTATTCTCTTTGTCATGAAAAAAAGTTGGGACAAAATTGTGCCTTTTTCCTTTCCCCATGGCAGGACTCCAACACATCTCTCCAAATGTTTAATGAGTATAATAGAAAGAGCGAGATGGTCTATTAACAATATTGAATAAAGATTTGTAGGGAAAAAAGTAGTGAAGAAAGTAAAAAATTTTAGAAAAGAAAGTGAAAATTGCATGAAGTGAGGAAGGTGACATAGAGAACTATGGACCTTCTATTAGATAATAAATTGAGAGAGAGAGAGAGAGAGAGAGAGAGAGAGAGAGAGAGAGAGAGAGAGAGAGAGAGAGAGAGAGAGAGAAGAGGGTGGGTGGGCTGAAAGATTGCGTGATCGAAGGAAACAAATGAAGATTATATAAATTTTGACACTCAAGAGTTAGGCCCTTTAGACGTGAATCTTCACCGTCGAGATTTGAGAAGGGCAATTTAGAAATATAAGAACTGGAGTAACACCTCAACCTTTTTAATACTGGAGTAATGTTGCCTACAGGAGGTCACAAAAGTGCGACCAAGGAAATGCTAACCACATAAGGAACCCTCTTCAAGACATAGGGCGTTTGATAGGACAATGAAAGGTATGTTGATGTTCAGAGCCAGAAAGAAAATAACAGCAAAGTATTTATAGTGGCTCAACCCTAATTATGATTGTATTTCTGACAAAAAAACCCAATTGGTATTGTATGATATGTATTTGTAAAAGTGATTAATTACAGTCGGGGTACATATAAAACATAATTACAGAAAGACCCTATAATACATATAAATTACACATTAATAAGGTAGGTGCTCACCACCTAAGGAATCCACCTCAGGATATAGGGAATCGAACTCACTACTCTATGAAATTCACACTAGAAGAATCCTCAAAGAACCCTAGCGTCAATTTGGCGTTTCTTTAGTTTAGGTTTAATTAGAACATTTCGGACAAGATTGCCCCTAATGTTTCTATCGGAATAAGCACGTGAGTCGCACTTGCAAACCGGCCATCTGAGATTTGGTTGGTTAGTGAGCTTGGGTCCTTATTTGAGATTAGATTAGCCACTTCAAGCCTTTATCTAGGGCCATGTACACTCTGAATCATGTTTTGAGAAAACGGCCCCACTTTATTCTCTTATTTGAATTTTTCCCAATTTTCAATTATTTTTGTACTTATTGTAACTCGTGTTTGTGGCTTTTATGCACAGGTTGTGGAAAAGTGGCTTTTCCCTGACTTGAGAACCTTCAAACACGAAGGGAAATCATATTGGCAAATATTCACGGAGGAGCACCAACAGTTGCTTGTGAAAGGTGGGGAGTGGGTGAAGAACACAGCTCAATCATGTATGGTCGTCTCAACTCTAATTGCCACAGTATTATTTGCTGCTTCTTACAATGTGCCTAAAGGCAATAGCGGTATTACTGGAAACCCATTGTGGTTTGGAATGGAGGCTCTCATGGTTTTTGAAATTTCGGATGCATTAGGTTTGTTCTCCTCCGTGACGGCCATCATGTTATTCCTAGCCATCTTAACTTCGCGGTATGAGGCACAAGATTTTCTTCACTCGTTGCCTAGGAAGATCATAATGGGCCTTTCTTTTCTCATCCTCTCCTTGGCTTGCATGCTGGTGGCCTTCGGTGCAGCTTACAAGATTGTGCAGCAAAAGAGACCAGAGTGGGTTTACATTCTGTTTGCTTTGCTGTCAATTTGCCCCTTTCTTTTATTCTTAATACTCCAGATTCCACTGCTAGGGGAAATTGCTAAATCCACTTATGGACGTGGCGCGTTTCGTCCCCAGAGCATTTGGAAGTGAGACATATTAGTGGACAAGATCGCGTGATTGACCAATTTGATTTGAGGGTATAGGCCTTTGTTATAGTTGGTTGTAGCGGGTCCAATGCAATACATAATGTATTTCCTTAAAGTATATGAACCATCGCTATGCAAAATTATGATTCCCTGCGTTGTTGCCAAAGATCTCTTTATAGAATGAGTTGATCAATAAAAGTTTCAGCCTATAGATATTTCAAACTAGAATATATATATAAGTGCAGACTTGGGAAATCTACTGAAAAAAACACAAGTGTAACATTTCTTTACATAAGTAGGTTTTATAGAATAACACATATACAATTTGTAGTTTAGTGTGTAGATTTATTTCATAAATAGATTTAATTTTCCATTTGGAGATTGCTTGTGTAAAAAAAACTTTTACACTGACAATGTATTTAATATATATCCTATTTCAAAGGGATTTTAATCTATAAAATGGCAGCGTAAATTTTTTTTCATACAAGCAGGTTTAGATAATGACACATAATCAATTTTTATTTTTTTTTTCATGTAACTTTATTCTATAACAGTTTATATTTCCATTATGAGACTATTTGTCTAAAAAACTTTTACCGTGATGATGTATGTAATATACATATCCATAATATTCTTATTCACCCACGTTGGATCCTTACTTTCTGAACATGGGCAAAACCGTTCTCTTCACCTCTTCTTTCTTTACTTTATATTCATCGCCAAGTCAAAAAATCTTCCAAACATAGTTTGAGTCTGCATTTCGCTAGTGGGTCTTCTCGTAAAAGAGATACACTGACATCTTTAACTTTACCTCATAAAATGAAAACATCATCATCCTCAATTAACAAATTTTTATATACATTTAGCTTAATGTGGGTATTCTCAAAAGCTTAATATCACAATTTTTTTCTAAGAAATAAATAATTAACTGAATATGGAATTTGTATTATCTTTAAAAATGTAAGGAAAATGGGGAGGATAACAGTTTAAGTGGAAAGTTAAATGATGAAGCTAGTTCGCATATAAAAACTAAAGATGGAACGTTTTTCAAGGGAGCAGAGAAAGGCGAGCTCGAAAGAACAACTATATCGAGCTCAATTACTCTATTCTCATAAGACTAAAAGGAACTTTTTTTTTTTTGATAACCGAGGTGTTCGCACGACCGGCGAGCTAGGGCTCAAACCAGCGGTGATACCCGATTAGTCTTTGAGGGGACTAGTGCAGCATCCCACCGCCACGACTCCCCACTTAAATCACCGATGGGCGAGTTTGAATCCAGGACCTCTCGTGAAAGGAACTGAGCGCAAACCAGACTAAAAGGAACTATTGATTAACTCATATATTAAGAATCATCATTAAAATGGACACATAAGATATTGCAATCGGGATAAAGAAACCAAAGTTGTTGAACCTTTTTACCAATTCTCTTTTGTGCGTGATTCTTTCTTTTTAATCAATTGGATTCCTAAATCAAAAAATATTCTGATGAATTAGTTACTTGGGGTCACAGGTGCATTTTCACATATTTTTTTTTCTTTCCTTCCACTATCCCAGCATTGCAAACGACATTAATCAATGGACTTTTATTCAGTGCACTGACGGTGTAAAATTTCTTTATTATAATCAGGTTTTATAGATTGACGCATACGATATTATTTTTAGCAATTAGGTTTAATCCATAAATAGGTTTTTCCATTCTAAGACTGCTTGTGTAAAAAGTACTTTTACACTAACAACATATATATTGTGAATTGTATTTCAACGGACTTTTATTCTGCAAAATGACGGTGTCAAATTTTCTTCACAGAAGTAGATTTTAGGTAATGACACATAATCATTTTATATTTTTTTGCACGTAACTTTATTCGATAAACAGATTTATATTTCCTTTCTGAGACTTTTTTTGCGTGTGAAAAGGCTCATATATCCATAACATTTTGTTCACCGCCATTAAATTCGTACTATCTGAATAATATGGGGAAAATCCTTCTCTTCACCTCTTTCTTTTTTATCCGCTGGGAGACTTTTGGCCACTAGCACAATACAAAGTCATGGAATTGCTACTTTAATTGACACTGAGGGCCGTTTGGTTCAACTTTGCAAATGAGCCTTGAGAGAATGCAAATATTTTTTGTTAAAGCTCTTTGGGAAAATGCAAGTGGCATTTGATATATTTTCTTTTATAAAGTTACTTTGGCCCAAGTAGTGTTTTGCAAATCTTTTTTCTACAAAGAGCTTAGGGATTATCTTTTTTATTAAAAAAAAAGCTTACCCTTCATCGGAGTTGGCGGCCGTCGTTCGAGGTCAGGCAACCCTCGGCAAGGGTTGTGCGACTCAAGCGACGACGGCCTAGGTTGGGTGAACCTAAGTGACGGCCACCTGGGATCGCGCGACCTTAGGACGCCATCGCCTAGGCAGTCACGTGACCTCAAGTGGCCGTCACCGGGGTCTTGTGACCTCGCTGGCCCTTCATTGTCCTGATCTGGTGTTGTCAGCTCTAGTTGGTTGTCATGCCCCGAACCCCAACGGGCTCGCAACACCCCTTCTATGGCCGTATTGATCGCGATGTCCCATGACGCGTCGCCGACCCAAACGAAACACCCAAAGTCTTACGCAAGCGAAGCGAAATTTAAACAACTCAAACAATAAAATAATGACCAAAGGGTAGCACTACAACATTCACAAATACACAACATCAAAAGGAAACAGTGGTTGGGTAGCCTACTACACTATACAAGAAAGGGGCATCTAAAGATGAGACGAAGCATCAAATGCCCAAGGTCACTCCCGGTCTCTGAACTGCACGTGACGACTATCCGTCACTCCAAACCTGAAAATGTTTAACAACGGGGATGAGATAAATCTCAATAAGTAGATAACCTATACCCCACCTAGGCCAATGCGTATTTAGACGAGTCTAACATGCAATCCACCAGCCAACACAATCAATTTTCATGCAACATACTTACCTTGTCTCGAACTACATGCCAACTCTGCATATTAGTCAATTCATCATAAAGCAATAATAATTCAAGAACATAATATCGCCACTCAAATGTCATAACCACATATATTCAATCAATTCAATCACACTCAATTCGCATTCGTGGCCGAGCAACTTTTCATGACCTAGGTCAACACCCTACAGGTCAGCCCTCCGATCAAGCCGGGTCCGGCCCCTTCACCGGACGTTTCACACTTTCACACGACTGCGTCAACACACATCGTCAGCCCTTTGATCAAGCCGAGCTCCATCCCTCACTAGACATTTCACATTTTCACACGACCCGCGTCAACACGCTTTAGGTCAATCCTTTGATCAATCCGGGCTCTATCCCTCACTAGACATTTCACACTTTCTCTCGACCCGCGTAAACACGCCTCAAGTCAGCCCTCCAATCAATCCGGTTTCGGTCCCGCGTAACCATGCCTCGGGACATTTCTTTTCTTTCCCGCGGACCCGCGTAAACACACCTCAGGTCTAACTTTCCTTTCATGGACCACCATCAACACGTCTCAAGTCCGTTATCACAGGCACACAAGCCACACAATTCAATTAATTTCCAATGACCGTCGTTAATACGTCCTAGGTCTAACTTTCCTTTCACGAACCACTGTCAAGACATCTCAAATCCGTTCTCACATGCACACATGCCACACAATTCAATCAATATCCAATGACCGCCATCAACACGTCCCAAGTCTAACTTTCCTTTCACGGACCACCGTCAATACATCTCAAATCCGTTCTCACATGCACACATGCCACACAATTCAAGTCACTAGCTCATCGCACTAGTCCACCAATCCAACATTCAAGTTGGCCCAATCAAACGTCAATTTCATCCACAAACGCCACAACAATCCGATCATCACACCCACATAAATCAACCACAATTTAATCCTCACAATCATCACAATTTAGTCTAACAATTACGCACATACAAATATTGCCCACAATCCATGTTGAGCCTTTAAACCGGTACTAATCACACCCTAAACAAGTCTAAAAATACCCATTATACTAAGTAGGGTTTAGGAAGTCACTCATCTAAGTTTGGCCCGGGAAAAATTCACACAGGTTCAAAATGGCCCGGGTGAACAATAACGACTCAGCACGGGCGAGGGCACAATGGGTGCGGGGCTCGGCCACGGGTAGGGGCACTCGCCGCGGTGCTCAGTCACGGCTGGGCACACGGCCTGAGCGACTTGGCCACGGTCGGGCGAGTGGCCTAGGCAACGGGCAAAGAAAAGCAACAGACTAGGGTCGCTTCGCCATGGCCGAAGCGGCGGCTCAGGCTACTCAACCGCAAGTCGGGCTGGCTGGTCGGCGAGTTGGCTAGATGGCTGGGACGGGAGTGCGGCGGCGGCGGTGACAACGATAGCGATGGCTATAGCGACAAGCAGCTGTGACGGCGATGCAACGGAGAGCTTGGTGCCGATCTCGCCGTATTAGGGCGTAGCCGCTCGCTTGTTCCGCGCGAAATAGGGACAACGGCGGCGCATGGCGGTGAGATGAGGCGGTGCGGCTCTGAGCCGCGAAGCTACGAAACATGGAAGGAAGGCTCGGGAGCCGCACTACACGCCGGGCGAAGGTGAGTAGGACGGGCCGGGCCCGGCAGCACCGCCAAGCAGATGAAACGATTAGAGTGTCGTTGCCGTGCGCGGAGGAGGGGGAGAAAACAATTGAGTCGAGGTGGCGACTGGACGGGTAGTGCGGCGACTGGGCGAGTGACACGGCGATCAAGACTCGGCGATGGCAACGGTGGTTGGGCGCGTCAAGCAACAAGCAGGAAGCAGGAGTCGAGGGCGGAAAAGAGGAAGAAGAAGAGAAGAGGAAGAAAAGTAAAAGAAAAGAAAAGAAAAGAAAGGAAGAGAGAGAGAGAGAGGAAAAGTAAGCGGGAAAAGGGGGAAGGGACGTTGCATAGATGGGGCAGAGGTGCGGTAGAGGGGAGAGAGAGAGAGAGAGAGAGAGAGAGAGAGAGAGAGAGAGAGAGGACAAAAGTCAAAATTTATCATTGAGTGCGATCCAATGGTCACGATTCGAACCCAAAATCAATCTAACGGTCCACGAAAATCCTAATTAATAAATTAGGAAAAAGGCCAAAAGATAATAACTAAAACACACTACGAGAAAGATCTACTAGTCTAAATTTGCATCCAATCAAAATTTTACTTTTCACATATCCCGGGCAATATCAAGGTTGGCCACAATAATATCAACATCGTCCAATTAAATTCGTCTGGAAACTCCTAGAAATTCGACATCAAAGTTCGAGCTCTAAATAATGGCCAAAATCGATCGAATGGGATTCTAGTGAAATCTCTAATTTAAAAATAATAACCCAAGAGTGATCAGTTTGAGGTGAGATTTTATTATAAGTGCACTGACGAAATACACGTTTTATAAATCCCAAAAATGGTCCGAAATTCAGAATGTCACATCGGCCACCCTTGCATAATGATGAACAGTGATGACGAGAGGCAAAACTAAAATATTAAAGAATAAGTTAGGTTAGTTTGAGAAGAAAAAAATTGGTTTCAGCCTAATGCTAGTCTGAGCCAGTTTTGAGCTTTGAGCATTCCCAATGCTGGCTTTTGGCCAAAAGCCTATTGAGAATGCTTGCCAAACGCCTCAGCATTTCCCCAAGCAAACGGGGCTGAGAAAGGTGTGGCATTGTATCACAATTGTTGGATCCCTACCCATAGGTTGTTCTTATCTTAATATCCATCAAGTTCATACACCGAAGTCTATTCTGTCTAGCAAATTGAAATTAATGGTTCATTCTTCAAGGGAAGTCTCGGCCTCGCCAAACCAAAGAGTCTAGCTCCAACTTCACTTGACCTATCAATATTATATCATACATCAAACCGAGCATCCTTAATTGCTTCAGTTCTTTAAGAAGATAGAGATATTTAATCGAGCACATATGACCAACTCAGCCCGCCTAGTAATAAATTAGTATTTTTCCGAAACAAATCCATGTCTCAATGGTGGATGCCAAGTCAGTATTCTTAGTTGAGATTTGTGTGATTTGTGGTAAAAAGAGAGAAATTTATGGTATTTCCATTACCAAAAGAAGAGTTCATAGGGTGAGAGGCAATTAGGTTTAATTACAATTGATGTAAACTCAATTAACCCACTCTTAAATATATACTTCTACCATTCCCCCTCAAACTTAAGATGACTGGAAAGAAGTCAATTAGAGTTTGGAGAAAAGATCCAAAAAGAGGTTAGGTGGATGTGTCTTAGTGAAGATATCAGTAGTTTGGTTGGCTGATGAAGTGGAAACAAGTCTAATAGTATCATGAAGAACATGATATCGGACGACATGATAGTTTATCTCAATGTGTTTGGTGTGTTCATGAAAAACATCATTCTATGCAATCTGGATAATACTGTAATTGTCACAATGACAGACCGTCCCACTATGATGACATACTCTCATATCTTCAAGTAGCCATGGCAACCATAATAACTCTGATGTTGTACCAATAAGAGCTCGATATTCAGCTTCTGTACTAGAAACGAGTGACAATGGACTATTTCTTGATACGCATGGGATAAGGGAGGTGCCCAAAAAGAAACAGTAGTCCATAGTGGAGCGATGATCTTAAGGGTCGCTAGTCTAGTCAATATCGGAATAATTTGTCAACTCCAATGTAGAATGAGTAGAAAAGTGAAGGCCATGAAATAACATATCCTTGACATAGTGAAGAATACGAAGAACTATAACAAATTGAGTTGTATGGGGCGTTGTCATGTACTAACTAACATTATGAATAGTATAAGCGATGTCACGGCAAGTAACAATGAGATAGATAAGATTGTCAACTAACTGTTGATAGAGGGTAGGATTCGAAAGAGGGGTCCCATCACCGACATCAAATTTGGGATTGGTCTCAAGAGGAGGCGTGGCAACCTTGGTGTTAGTGAGTCCTGCTCGAGAAATGAGATCAGTGATATATTTAACTTGAGAAAAATAATAACTAGATGAATCTGAGGTACCCTCCTAGCCTAAAAAGTAACTGAGTTGCCTTAGATCTTTCATCTCAAATGGTTGGCTAAAATAGTGCTGGAGTTCTGAAATTCCGATATGATCATCTCCAGCAATAGCCATGTCATCCACATATAAGAGCAACAGTATAGACCCATGAGAAGTATGTCGAACAAAAAGAGCATGGTCGTAGAGACTAGATATAAAGCCAAGCGATGCCATTGCGGAGCTAAACTTGGAATACTATGCATGAAAGATTTTTCCAATCCATATAATGGGTGATGTAATCGACAAACTTGGTGCGAAGGATAAGGGTAGCTAGGAGGAGGTGGCATATAAACTTTGTAGGTGAGATCACCATTAAAGAATGCATTTTTAACATCTATCTTAAATAAAGACCAATGCTTAATAGAGGTGACGGCAAGAAGATTGGGAACAGAGAAGTAAGACATGCAATAGGGGTAAAAGTCTCTTCATAGTCAATGTCATATTCTTGAGAAAAATCTTTCACAAAGAGGCGAGCTTTATAGGTATCCACAATACCATCTGCTTTTGTCTTGATCTTGTATAGCCATTTACAATCAACATCAGACTTACCAAGAGGCAGATCAACTAAATCACAAGTATGAGATTTTTCTAAAGCTTGCAATTCATCTGCCATTACTTTCTGCCAAAGAAGATTAGTACCAACGTCTCTATACATGCAAGATTCATAAAGGAAAACTATAGTAGAATAACAATGGTAATCCCAAAGTCGAACAGAAAGTTGACTTACTCTAGTGGAACAATGATTAGAGGTGGAAGAGTGACTCATGGTGGAGAATCCGCTGATAGGGTAGACACGTCAGAAGTGGCCAAAGTGGTGTTGCAAGAAGACCCTGCATCAAGATGAGAAGAAGACAAATCTGGAAGAGAAGAGTCAGATGTGGATGGAAGTGTGGTATCTTTCAAGAATAAGTCCATGGAAGGATTGGTAAAAAAAGGAACATGAGTAGAGGATTCGAAGGGATGAACAAAAGAGAACATCTTGTGCTCTTAAAAGGTAACATGACAGGACACACGAAGGCGATTAGAAAGGGGATCTTAAAATCTACCCTTTGTGCTCAAGGCCATATCCAAGGAAGCAAAATAAATCGGCACGAGGTTATCATTTCGTGCACACATGTGGAAGAAGGTGCACAAACAAGCACTACCAAAGACGCAAAGAAGACTACAATTAGGGATGCTATTATACAAATGCTTGTAAGGAGAAAGGTTACCTATAATGGGTGATGGCGTATGATTAATAGTGTAAACAACAATGTGACAAGCTTGCCCCAAAACTATTCAGAATAAGAGGCAGAGACAAAAAGAGTGTGAACAACATCTAAGATATACCTATGCTTATGTTCTACTCGACATGTTGCTGGGAAGTGCCTGGGCAAGAGCGATGAATGATAGTATCATTTTGAGAAAGAATTTTAAGAAATTCGGTATCTCTATATTCCATAGCATTATCGGTACGAAAAACCTTGATATCCTATGAAAATTTATTTTGATCATGGCAAAAATTTACAATAAATACGAGAAAGTTCAAAACGAGAGTGATCATCCATAAAAATGACAATATAGTGAGAGCCCTGCATGGTGAGGGTGGGAGATGGTCCCCAAATATTAGAGTGAATGAGCTCAAAAGGAGCACGAGATATCGAATCAGTAATCTAAATTGGTAAAGTATGATGTTTTTCCAACTTACAAGGCAAACAATCAAAATGTTTCGGGTCAACAGAACCTAAATGACTACTTGAAATCAAGGAACTTAACCTAGAGCAAGAAGCATGCCCTAACAAAAAATGTCAAGTTTCAGATGACATTATGGCAGCACAACCATCAATAAAAATTGGATCATTGAGGGAAACAAGCTCAAAGAGGTGCCCCACTTTACGGCATGTCCCAAGTGTCTGTCCAGTTCGAGGATCCTGCATATGACAACCGTGAGAAGAGAAGTGAATATCAAAACCAAATTGACACAATTGGCTGATAGAGATCAAGTTGAGTGAGAGTTGAGGAACCAAAGAGTGTTAGGAAATGTTTCATGTATGACTAACTCTCTTTTGTGAGTTATCAGCTATAAAAAGAAGAGATGAACATGAAGTGGAAGATTTAAATTGAAAGAAGGTAGAGTTGGATGTCAAGTGATTGCAACAAGCAAAATAAAAAAACCATAAATCAGAAATACTTGGAGCAACAGATATAGCAGAAGTGGTGGGAACAAAAGGGCTAAAGTTATTAGATTCTCAGTGAACAGCGTGAAGATCCTCTAGGGATACTGGTGTGAGGGATGATCCATGGGTAGAAGTCTTAACAGTGGCAGTACTGGTTGATAAATAGGCAGAGGGACCTCGGCTATGAGGTTGAGTGATTGATCCCATGGGTTGCGTGGATCGTAGTCGATAACAATTTGATGACAAATGACCACATCTGCGATAGTGTTTGCAAAATGAGCGGCGTTAGGAGGAAGAACTCGAAGTGGCAAGTACCACATCTATAGGTGTGGAGATAGGTAGAGAGAGGGCATTGCGCTTTCAAGGTGGCCAATCAAGTCTCCTCACCAATAAATATGAAATAACCGTCTCAATAGATGGAAAAGGATCTTTATGTAGAAGGAGGTCCTCACAGATTCAAACTCGTCATTTAGGGCCATAAAAATTGCATGACACTAATACGATGACAATATTTAGCAACTTTATGAGCATCACTAGGCCCCTCCAAGCGCAGTTCAAACAAGGTCAACTGATCCCAAATAGCATGTATAGATGATAGAAAATCATTAATGAACTGGCTTGGCTCCTGACGTATGCGATAAAAATTCCCTAATAGCCGATACTGATAGGCAATATCCAAACTGGAATAATGACGGGCAACAAGATCCCAAACTTCCTTTGCTGTATTAAAAAGGCCAAACTATAGTCTAATAGGTGGGATCAAAGTGTTTCAAAACCATGTGAGAATTTGATTGAATTTTTCTATTCCATTCGTCCCAACGATTCACAAATTTGGCATCGCACACTAATTTCTCCATTGACATAATGCCAGAGCTAGCATCTTTTCAAGAAGCTTGATATTTCTTGAGCCCATGAAACATAATAGAACCATTTAAAATAGTCTGAATAGGCATTGAGACTTCCACTTTATCCATGATAGGCAATTTACTAGTATAAAATCATCAAAATCTAGTGTATCGAGAGCAAATATGGATAAAATAAGGTAAAAAATGGACTCGGAACATCGAAATACCTCAAGAGCCGATCAAAAAACACCCAAAACCGGTCAAGAAACGGTCAAACGGTTAGAAATGTGACGGATTCGGTCTGGTCTAAACCACCCAATGCCAGTCAACGACCAATCAATGCCGGTAAATGTCTGGTCTACAGAAGCAACGACGGTCAATGGTGGGATGACGTGGGAGATGATGTGGCGATCACGTCAGCAGCTTGTAGAGCCATTGGCACGTGCAGTTGGGAGAGGCGCGTATATCTCACACGCAGAACTCCTTTCGATGAATGGAGGCGCGTCTAGCAGAGGAGGGCAACGAAAATTGACGAGATGACGCAGTGGAGGGCGGCAAGTATTGGGTTGGTGTTGGTTTGTCTAAAAACACAGCGGAGATCATCCAAATCACCACTGAACAGTGGTGGGCTCGTTGGGTCCGAGATGCAATGGCGTGTGTAGCGGCGTTTGTTGGCAACGAAATTTCAGGATGTGGGTCATCTGAGGGTGGCGAGTCTGATGGTGGTCTCGGTTTTTCGAATGAGTAGTGGAAATATGCTGAACATTAACTAAAGATTTCGGTCTTATTGGAGAATAGAAGCAACGTGATCGGTGCAGCTGGCTTCGTGGCTACCACAGTGTAGCAGACTCCATGGGCGCTCCGCAAGTAACAGTGGTTATGATACCAAGTTGAGATTTGTGTTAAAAGAGAGGAAAGTGTGGTATATTCACATTACCAAATGAAGAGTACAAGCCTTCCCTTATATATGGGGTGTGAGGCAATTAGGTTTAATTACAGTTGATATAAACTACAATTAACCTAATCTTAAATATATACATCTAACATTCATAAGTCGGTTCATCCACCACCAATGATTTAGAACATGAACCGCTCTTAATCTCGGAGAACTCTTGCAAGTCCATGGGAAAACCATCCAACATACATGAGATGCTGTCACGATACAGCATGACTCATCAGAAAAGGAACTTCTTGTCTCATTGTCTAAAATTGCAATCCACTTAGATGCTCTATCATATCATCTTCTTTCGCCAACGAGAAAGAAAAATATCAACATGTCAAGAAAGAGAAGCTAGTTTAAAAGAAATCTTAACTTTGCCCAAACTAGCCGTAAAGAATAATCTTACGGGTTCATATGAAGCATAAATTTTTTTGTTCCTCTTAGGTGAGAGTTTGCACGCGACATGAGATTGACTATAAAGATATGAAGATGAGAAGATCATTCATAACAAATCAATTTGGATAAGATTTTTCCTAAGTTTGAATTTGAATTTAATATTAGATTCGGTTTTCTAATTTCTATGCTCATCCAGGTTTAAAAAAGCTTGCCAGTCGACTTTTTATACGCACTCCCAATCATCTTCATTAGCAGTTTAGGTTCGACTTCGGTTGTCAAGCAAACATGTTATGGCTTTCAATTGGTCAAAATTCAGAGAGTCAGAATCAGGGGTAAAACAGAGAAGTTGACCTTTTGGTTAACTAATTGATTTCACAGTTTATGAGGCTAATCAGACTAAATGCAAGCTTAATCGACTTTGTTTGCAAATGAATTGATGATTGATTGCTATTAATATTGATTAGCGATGCATGATCCCTTGGTGGGTAGCTTAGGAATAGGGTTTAGATATTAATTAGGTGCTTAAGGAAATTGCAAGTGGGGGAAGCTTGGCGCCTCCCTCTTGCGATCTCGTCTCAACTCTCGCCTCCTCTCTTGCATTAAGGTAATGCTATGTTTTTTGCCGTTTTGCGCGTTGCATTTTCCGTGCCTTTTATTTTCACAGGACTGGCCGGATCTAGGTCTAGCTGTGTGCCGTGTAGGCAAAAAATATTGCCGGATTTGTGTGGCTTGGGGTCTGATTTCAGTGATTTGCCCATGACTCAGTCTTCTCAAGCCGATTTTCGATTGAAAACTGGGAATAAAATTAGGGTTTCCATTTGATTTGGGGGAGGATCGTGCTTGAGTACTCGAGCGTCGGTATTTAACGCTCTTCCTAAATGCCATGATGCTTCATTGCCTTTGAATGATGCTTCATTTAAGCTAATGTGATGATCTGGTATTATGCCCATGATGGCGTTGTGTTTTTTAAGTTCTATTTCATTAGTTTATGTCTGAAGGTTTCGTAAATGAAGAATGGTTGAAATAGAATATTGCAACTCAGATGAAGCTTATGAGAAAATGAGGTAACAGGTCGCAAGAGTGGCTGATAGTTACAGTATGGCTATAGAACGCAGTTGAGATGAAGCTTATGAGAAAATGGAATGTCGCTCTTCCTACTGAATGTTGCAATTCAAAAGTGTATGTATTTGAATGATTGGTTCCGTTGGACCGCCTAGGAACCGGTCTGGTCCTAGGGCCTAGCGGACCTGTCCGTGGTTCCGAAATCTAGGAACCAATCCCTCCGGTCTGATTCCCGGTTCTTGGGTGGGACCGGACTGAATGAGGAACCCGTCAACCTCTACTCTAAACCTCTCTTTTTCATGTTTCACTCTTTCATTCTTTCGTCTCTTATACATTCTATTCTTGACTCAATTTAAACTGACAATTGAAGTGAACCCATTAAGCTTCTTCCCCATTTACTCACGGCCACATTGCTCATACCCCAGTGAAAACTTCTGTTGACTTAGATCTTTTCATATTCTTTATTAGAAACTCACATACCATGGCGGAGAACCATACATGACCTAATTCACCAACGACCAACTCCGACAATTACTCTGACCACCTCAGAATCGTTGCCCGCACTCACCAGACACCACATGCACAATCAAACTATTTCATTATTTCGTGACACCGAAGCTTATCATTCAAGAACACTAGGCATGTTACTTACGTACATCCCAGTTAACACGGCAGGTCATGCAATATCTCTATAACTCATGCATTCTCACGAGTTCATACAAAGAAGGCAAATGGCCAAACTGTCATGGTCTCACTCTTCTAAAGTCTCGTCTCTAGAATCACCTATCCATATCTAAAAGAGAAATTAAGACACAAACCGAAACAAACATCTCCAATTGGCTTCCTGAACCTACAAAGTCCAAATTTGTACTGATACAGAAAACAATGAGCATGTGCAATAACTATGAATTCACTTCCAGCATACAAAAGTTCAATCACAATGCAATTTTCGGGAATTATCAGTCACGGACCATAGACTAGTAACAAAAATCAATAAACAGCGCATCACTTACATGATTACATAACTACACCTGTCAAGACATAAGAACATCAAGCGCGCCTAGGATAGACATAATTTGTAACTCAACACATTCGTATAATCTCAATACAGTGAGCACATCAGAAGTTGAATGCATTCGAATGGACATACACCGAGACAAATACCATCAACCAACTAAGACCAAGCTGGCTCTAAGTAAATAGAAATCCTGATTCGAATCATTAACAAATGACTCGATTCATGCACGATGAAACCGAAACATAAGAAACTTGACATCAACGCAATCAATCAACGGACAAGCTTCTAGCACAGATGAATCTTGATTTAAAATCCAATAGGTGACATACATCTAGGTACAATAATCCTGATCAAGTAAACATGGCATGTGGGGATTTTGGCCGTGGATTGTAGGGTCAAATTCCAAGTTATAATGAGAAGATCAAACACATAAATCTTAGTTTGAACACAAAACGATCAACCAGACATCAATATGTATGAACATTTCTAAGATTGTTACACTGTTTTCACTCAGGCATATGATTAAACACATGGCAGGCGTCTCAGTGACGATCTGTGGCAAAAAGAGAATATGAGAAGGAGAAGAAACCCAAGAAAGAAAATAGCTTCTCGAACTCAAAAAAAAAAAAAAAAAAAAAATCCCGAACTCCTTCTCCACCTGTGCTTTGTCCGTCGCGTATGTGCATCCTGGAAAACTGGCGGTGGCTACCGGTGGAGCTTGCGAGGGCAAAACTGAGGGAGAAAAGCTCGGTTGGGGTGAGAGAAAAAATCGTTAGGATTCCATGTTCCGTTGGATGCAGTTCAGGGTGTTATTGAGTTTGAAGCTTAAATGGGTTGGGCATGGGACATCTATGCCATAATCCCTAATTTGTGAATTAATTTTTATAGGCGAAATTCAGGTGTCAAATAACTCAATTAGTAAAATCGAAAAATTTAAAAACTCCGTTCGTCTTGCAAAAAACAACTTCTAGGAATATGTTATGTGGATTTTCCATCATTCGGTTCAAGGAAAACAAATAAGTTAAGGAAAACATTTTCCTTCAATGGGGAAAATAAAGAGGAAATTATTTTCATCCTTTTTCTTTCACTGAGATCAAGCATGTTCTCGTCCATTCACTCATTTTAATTATTTTATTTTATTTTTAAAAAATTGAATTTTTAATTTCTAATTTTTTAATTTCTTTATTTCTTTTCTTCCTTTTTCTTTTTGCTTCTTCCTCAGCTAGTCGTTGGCCATGGCGATAGCCAGCGACCAGCCACAGGCGAAGAACAAGCTTGCTTGAGGTCACCATAGGTCGGCGAGGCTCTAGTGACCTCAGGCGAGGCTCGAGCCTCGCCTAGCTCGCTAGATCTAGCGAGGCTTGAACCTCGCCAAGCAAGTTGCGCGACTTGTCCTCTGGGTCAACCTTGTCCTCCACCTTTTCCACTACGTACGATAGACTCTTGCGAGGCCTCGAGCTCGCCGGATCTAGAGAGGTAAAGCCTTGCCAAGCTAGCTCGTTCCTCGCCTGTAATCGATTGTCAATAGTACTCATGGCCGTTGACCGGCCGAGGAAGAAGGAAAGAAAGAGAAAAAAAGAAAAAGACAGAAAAGATAATTAGAAATTTCTCAGAAAAATCAAATTACATTTTCCATACCAAATAATGAAAAATATTTTCTCGTTCATTTTCATGTTTAGGCTAAACATGGGAAAATACTATCATTTTACTAGAAAATGGCTTTTTGGAAAATATTTTCTAAAAATGCTATATTTTCTACGAAACGAATAGAACCTAAGTTTGAATTGGCCTCCACACAATAAATTTAAGATTGACTTAATAGCTGCCCCTAAATAATTTATTTCAACATTTATTTCTTCTAAATCGGTAATAATTTATTATCAAGATCCTCATAAGAATTAGATATGCAAAATTTAGATATTTGCTAAAATTAGACATCTGCTAACATTAGAGGTTTTCTAGCTGTAGTGTGCCACGTGAGTCATCATCATACGAGTTTTACCCACTTTTATATTTATTGACATATAGATTGATATCGAAATACTAGTATCATTTCCTTGAATTACCTCATCTCACCCAGAAACTTCGGTGACCACCTAAGTACATTGTAAGCTTTCCAATAAGATATCATTCGCCCGACACCCTAGTTCGTCTCAAACGAAATAGAACACAGAGTGAAATTAAAACCTAGGGATCTAAACCAAACGATACGCATACCTAACAAGAGTGAGTCAAGCTTGCCGGTGGCAGGAGAGTTGCGAGAATCCCAAAATCGATTTAAACAGTACTTGAAAACAAAATTTTATAAAGTTATGGTCAAACAAATAATCATGCCCGATAAACGTGAACCCATTTCACATGTAACATTGGATGAAGTGGGTCCCATATGGAACCCAGTGATCTAATGGTGAATGTGAGCTAGGTTCACATAATCTGGATGCATTCGATACTTGCTCATGCTACAGGTGATGGCGACAAGATTCTAGGCTCTAAAATAGAATTTGCGCATGACACCATCATCACAATCCTCCTTAATCAAGTCATGCATAGAAAAGTTCGCGTCAGTGAATTGGTCCACTTGGCCTCGTAAAGTACCAAACATACGTATTGAACGCGTTGGCATGACGTGTCAAGACTAGTTGATGCTTTGGTTAGATCAAGCACACGGCAAGACATGAGCCGTCGTTATCTGGAAGCTGCAGCGAATGTTCGTTTGTCCCCATGAGGATAGGACCCCAATTCTTACTGTAATCACATATAATGGGTGGATAACGTTACTACATGGCTTGACTTATCGAGTACATTTATTCCCAGACGAGCATTATAGATCTCAAGGAAACGACGAAGCAAAATGCTTTTATTCATCTAGCCAACATTCGACGAAGAGAGGGACGCATTTTGCTCCAAAGTCCAAACAGAATGACAAGTTAGAAAGCAAAAGCACGAATGATCAATATCCACTCGAACGACTCACTGCAACACACAAACCAACCGAGGTACAACCTTGCAAGAAAAATCCATAGAAAGCCATTAACGGCGACCATATAAGCCGAATTATTATTTTCATTTTTTTTTGAAGAGGCTTGAAAAGGTGGTGTTTGTTAATGGATGGGTTCTCTACTAAAACGAAATGAGCCACTCAGCCAGTGCCACCAAGGAGAGCCTTAAGCTTCGCAATCTGAGCAGCATCAAGGAAAGTGGTGGCCTCCACCAACTCAGAAGGGAAATTATTAGCGAACAGAGCAAAGTCCAGGACTTGAAGCCCAGGGCTCGGACTGCTGAAGCTGACAATGGCAAGTGCTGAACCTTTACCCGAATTCAATTGGAAGTGCAATAGCCCCTGAGGGAAAATCATGCTATCCCCTTTGTTGAGGGTCTTCAAGTAGACGTTGTTTGCTGATGACGAGATGAACCCGGCACAGATCGTCCCTTGGAGAACAATGAGGACCTCCGAGGCGGCCGGGTGCGTGTGCAATGGGATGACCCCACCGGTGGCCAAGTCCAGGCGGGCCAATGAGATGCCGAGCCCATTCAGGCCAGGGAACTGGGCTACGAATGCTGGGGTCACCGCAGCCTTGATGAGGTTCGAGGTGTTCCCAGCCATGCCGAGGCCCGAGAAGACGAAGTCGTCCACGGTGACTGCCGAGACCTTCTTGCAGGTGTAGCCCGCGGGGCTATCAGGGCCTGAGAGGTCTCCAACGCAGAAGTCCTGGACCGCCGCGTGGGAGACGGAGAGGAGGAAGGAGAGCAGAATTAGGGATTGGAGTATCGACATTCTTATGCCAACTCTTTAATTTCTTGGGAGAAAGATTTCCTTTGGAATGTGTGTTTGAGGGATTCATGGGGAAGTATATATAGAGTGGCGCATCGTGGATATTCTGAGGCATCGTGATTCGCTGAGAGGATAACAGACCCCAGGCAGGGTTTCACTTGCATGGCAATGCAAGAAATGGGTACGTTGGAAGAGATAAATTGCAATCCGTGATACTTGTCGGAGGGTACCTCTTTGCAGAAAAGAACAAGAAGGCTCTTTTTGTTTGGAAATAGAGGACCATGTGAAAATATCTTTTGATATTTTGAGGCTTCGGTAAAGAATATTCGTCTCTTCGAAGAATATGAACTTCAAATACATTTCATTAGGAAGAATTCAATGAAAAGTTCAAACCTCTAATTATCACTAGAAGAACCGTATTATAACTAGTTCACACTACTTTGGCATTGTTTTTGGCTGTTGTTTAATTTGGTTTTCAAATTTACAACAGAGTTAACTATGTGTTTGCTCTGTGGAAATTGAAGAGCATCGCTGAATAAAAAGGAACTTCTCTGTATCCATCATTTCTTTTCGAGCTTATAACAATCGAGATCATATGGTAAGAATACTGTGAAGGTACACCTGTGATCATATCAGCAGTGATAGCATAAAGAAAAATATACATGAAGTACAATGTCTTTCTGGACACCAAGCCTTTTGAAATTACTGGCTGCAACCGACCTGTATATGATAGGGACTATATAGCTACTGGGCATATCCACAACTTATTTTTAAAGTGACAAAGAATGGTCAATCTACTCTAGAATGTTTATGAGTTATATTTTAAGAAGTTTACTTAGCTACAATTGAGAGCTACATCATCGATAAACCAGTAATTAAATTTAGTACATTGCTTGTCACTCGCCATGGCTTGAGATCCTTCAATATGAAGCGGGGGCTGCTTTTTTTTATAATCTTTTTTGCAATGCATTTTGTGCTTCTTAAACTTGCATGCGGTATTTAGACATGCAATTCACTAATCAGAGAGGGGTTGGAGTAAGTTCGTAGCAATCAGAAATCGAAGAAAACATGGCTCTTAAAACTTTGGAATAATCGGTTGAGCATTTGATCTAACTATAGGAACTGTAGGAATTACCAGGACAAATAAACGACACTGCTCATCTCAAAGGGGCGAATTTCACTCTACATTATTGGAGTGCTTCTAAGTATCTTTTACCAAATCTTATTTAACTTGAAAGAAAAGAGGAATTTGAATTATATGAAGTTATAGGAGCATCCGAATATAGTAATCTCAAGAGAATCAAGAAGGTGGTCCATGAGCACATGGGAGGAGAGATATGAGGGCATAAGAGGACATACATGACAGCTAAAAAGCATTGTCCCTGCAAACTGCGAAGTCTTTGTTGCCGTTGTCTCAACGTTGGCCACGAATATGGGTGGATATTGCGAATTCCCCATTTCTAGGGTTTCCCAGATTTCAGGGAGCAACGTAAAAGAAAAGCTTGTCCTTGATTTCATTCATGACATTTATCAAGATTGTCTCGATTGACTTTTTTTAGTGGATTTGATGCTTTAATTAATGTTTGTCATTTGGTATCTTCCTCACCTATATATTGACCTATTTAAATCAGAATTGTATGAGGAAACCATAATTCCATGGGGAGACGTGGCGATAACTCTCCCATTAATGTAATACAAAACTTTAATTGGGACTACTTGTCTATCTAATGTTGACAATGACACTATATTACAGAAAAGTTCCTTGTTATATATATCATAAAGATATGATCGATGGGAAATTTGATAATCATCGATCAATCCTATTGATTACATTGATGACTTGCTTCGATCAGCCCCAGTGTCACACCTATATTGGCCGAGCGCACGCGATCGAGCTACATTGGACTCAATCAGTGATTGTGTTCAGCTTAGCTAAGTGCTTGCTTGAGTTAAGATTGGAACTTCGCTGTCATAACCTGCGGCCTAACCCAAGTCGTCCTGACTTGGCCGAATGAGTAATCCCTGGGCGCAATAGCCTCTTTTTTCTAATTTTTCCTCACATGGTTATGCTTCCTTTGCGCGCAAAGCTCCACCCAAGTGGACCGAATGGACCATCACTAGAACAAAAAGTTGGAAGATGGAGCCAAAATGCTTTAAAAACGGTCCAGCCCTCTGGCATTCCACAGTGAACAGGCTAAAAAGCCATGATATATGGCAGTCAAGATATTTCCAAAATGGCCTTGTATAAAGATCACTGAAGGAGAAACTTCATATGTCCTACTTCTTGTCTGTTGGCCACGTACATTTGTTGTGTACTGGGGACTAAGTGTGAACTGATAACGGCATTGTTAACCTTTTCCTTCTAGAGCCCATTACTATCCAAGCACTGTCCCCCTCGTTCAAAGGTCAGTTGTAGATATTTGCCGGAAATCGCGCCTAGAATTGTAATGTAGAATTTGAGAGATAATGTTGATTAGAAATCTAAAACTAGAAGATATATGACGGAAAAAAAAATAGTTCTCTTTAAATGTAATATGTAAATCAACTACTTTGTTAGAAAATCCAATCCAAAAAATACTAAATTATATGAGCGGCACGTGGAATTTGACTAATTGGGGGGTGGATGCATATTCGTAAAAAAAGATAGTACTGACTCTAATACTGTGATTGAAATTCTAATCCAAAAGCTTAAGCTTATAATTAGAGAGAGATCACATGAATATAAAGAGCATATAAGACCCGTTATCAAGCAATGTGTGATAATAATTATACTTTGTTAAACATTCATTTTCGTGATTTTACTATTCATATATAAAGAAGAATCGGTCATCAACTTACCTGGTAACGTGTCAGTAATGAGCTGACACATTCATTAAAATCCAATTTTGTTTACAATTTGCAAATTACAATTTTTTTTAATCTTTTGCCAACTTTTATTTGCATTTTTTACCGGTGCATTAATATACCTATCGTTATATGAATTTACTAATCTTTATTCAAGCGAATTATCAATTCTTTTTTATCAAATTACCAACTACTTTTGGGTTACAATGCGTGTTTGAGTTAATTTCCAATATTTAGTATTTTAATTTATCAATTTTTTTATTATTTATCAACTTTTATTTATCTTTTTTTTTTTTGATAACCCACGGACAAGAGCATAGACGTTTGGCTACCTAAGGGCTCATGAAACATAATGTAATGAGCCCATGGACAGGTTAAGTGCGGGCCTTTGGCTAGTGTTGGTAGCTTTAACCTACAACAATTTGTATGCAATTGGTAGAATTCAACATGTAATCTCCAATTCTTGAGCTTATTTTTAAACGCCTTAAATTTATCAACTCTTAGATGAATTTATCAATATATATTTGTGTGACTTACCAGCTTTTCTCTCATTAGTTTTGTTTTACCAACCTTTATGTAAGTTGCTTAATTATTTCAATTTAACAAATTTTCTATTGAGTTAACAACCCACAAAATTTGCTAACTTTCTTTTAGAAATCACCGATCTTAATTTGAATGGATAATAACTTTACTCCAATTAAATTACCAACTTTTGTGGTACTAACTCTTACTTGAGTTAGTCATCAATGTTTGTTTAGCTTCTTTCTTAATTACCAACTTCTCTTGTACAAAAGAAAAACGTATCTTATCTTCTAATAACTTTTGTTTACCTTTCTTACCACTGACCTAAACTTATGAATTAGCATATAAAGTGTTGACTTTTATTTAAGTGACTTTCCAACTTTTCTCCTATTGAGTTACCATCTTTCGCTTTACCAACTTTGGCTTAAAGTAGCCTTAAATATACCTTTCAATTTTTTCTCACTTCATTCTCTCTAGCCTCTATACACACCCCGGTAAAATAGAATTTATAAACTGCAATATGTTGATACACGACCGCTCCGAAGTTTGATTTCCCCTTTAATGACATGATCATCGTATCACAATAATCGAGAAAATATTTGGACCCACCAGCTCGAACGGCGCTTTCAGCGGCCCGTCGAAATTGCTACAACCTGCGACATTTCAAATGTGACCGTAGCTCGAGCTTTTGACAAGATGTCGTTGGTCCCATCAGGCATGAGATTTTTCCACTTCTCCAATACGGACTAGTTGGTTGATGAGATTGATATACCTTGATCGGGTTGATATAAAAAACCAAAAAACGAAAAAGAAAATGTCTATCAATGACACCTTTAGAGTGCGCATGACAATCATTCTGTGCCCGGAAACTATTTCTACTCAGAAATGATTCTTTTTTATTCTGTCTTGGGAACAATTTTTTTTGAAAGTTTGAAAGCGTTTGGTAACTGTCTAAAATTTTTATTCCTGGGATAGAAAAGAATAAAAATACGTTTGGTAACTACACAAAATTTCTTTTTATTAATAATATTTTAAATTGTTTAATTTTTTTTCTTTGTTTTTTCTTTCTACCCTTCCCTTCTTTGGCCATGGCCGGTCGCTAGCGCCAACGATCGGCCATAGGCTAGGCCGTCGCGGCCCTCGCCGCTGCCTTGGCCGCCTGCCTCACCGCCAACCTCGCCCAGATTAGGCGAGGCCGAGCCTCGCTGTTTGTTGCAATGGTGAGACTCGGCCTCGCCCGATGTGGGCGAGGCCGACCTAACTGCGGGGTCGTGGACGGGCGAGGTCGGGCTCGCCTGACGGTGAGGTCGATTTTCTGCCGCGACCCACCCGCCGGGGCCAACCACCGCTGGCCGCGATCATGATGCCCGGCCCGCTCATCTCGGGCGCCAACTGCCATGATCATGGCGAGCCGCCCCGCCCAGGCTGGGCGCGCAGGGTCCAGCCCCCTCACCTCGCCTTTGCTTAAGTACCAGCCACGGGCTCAGTGGAAGAATAACACAAAGAAGAAAGAAAAAAAGAAAAAGAAGAAAAAGAACTCATTTTCAAAATCATGCGAGAAACAAAAACAACTTTTTTTTCTTATTTCTCTTCCAAAACTGTTTTTGGGCACAAATTTTTGCAAAAATGTGCCTGGGAACAAAAAGTTTACCAAATGCATTTTTGTTCTCAAACTATTTTTGGGAACAAAAGTACCGAAATTTTCACTGTTTGGCACGTTACCAAACGGCTCCTTAGAGTATAATCATCAACAAAATATCAAGCTCGTAAAATTCATTCGAACAAGCGGTTTTCATTGAATCGGACAAAGCAACAAATAAATAAGGCCAAAAACAGATACACAGTTACAAGACAGGTAAGTCTCTCTCGACCATACGAATGCACGGCGAGCCCATGCAATATGTTTGATTATTATATGGAAGATTCCTCCTAGGATTCCAATTCCATCATAGTTCAGTTCAATAATGCTTTTTTTATTTTATTTTTTTGGTGACCGAGGATCCGCCACCATTCCCCGGGTGCCTGCACAGGTAATCGGAGCGTCTATATCTCTATAGAGAGACCCAAAGAACTCCACCGCGTTAAGGGCCCCCACTTAAATTATGGAACCAAGTGGGAATTCGAACCCAGAACCTCTGAGGAGAGAAGGAAAGTGCCTACCAACTCGGCTATGCGCAGGTGCTTTTTCAGTTTTAGATTCTATTTGGTTCGCGAAAAATGAAAAATTTAGTTTATATTTGTCAAAAACTAATAGCTTGTATTACTTACATAATTGAATGAACGGAAGATATTTTTATCGTCCAATAAATATTTAGACGTGTATTTTTGTCGGTAATGAAAAA